>VZQC01000091.1:552555-577102 GCA_009823505.1 Rhizomys pruinosus | reverse complement strand
AGAAAAAAATATATATATGTATATATATATGGGCTGGAGAGATGGCTCAGTGGTTAAGAGCGCTGACTGCTCTTGCAGAGACCCCGGGTTCAATTCCCAGCACCCATATGGCAGCTAAGAGTCATCTTAAGCTGGGTGTAGTGGCACATGCCTTTACTCCCAGCACTTGGGAGTCAGAGGCAGGTGGATCTCTGTGAGTTCAAGGCCAGCCTTGTCTACAGATTGAGTTCCAGGCCAGCTGGGGCTATAGAGAGACCCTGTCTCAAAAAAGGAAAATAAATAAATAAATAAATAACATATATATCTTTTTTCATGTGTATGAGTATTTGCCTGCATATATAGATATGTACTATTTGTGTGCAGTGCTGGTAGAGGCCAGAAGAGGATGTCAGATACTCAGAACTGGAGTTACAGATGACTGTGAGCCACTGTGTGGGTGTTGGGAACTAAACCCAGGTCCTCTGCAAGAGCTGCAAGGGCTCCTACCGCTAAGCCATCTCTCCAGCCTGTTGCCCTCTGTGGTTAAAAGCTCACTCCAGGGGGCTGGAGAGATGGCCTAGCGGTTAAGAGTGCCGACCGCTCTTACAGAGGACCCGGGTTCAATCCCCAGCACCCACATGGTGGCTGAGAACTGTCTGAAACTCCAATTCCAGGAGAACTCCAGTTCCAGGGGAATCCGACACACTCTTCTGACCTCCGCAGCATTGCACGACATGGGTGCACAAACTTGCATGCAGACAGTACATTTATACATATACAAAAATAAATAAAATTAAATAAAATTAAATAAAAATTAAAAAATAAAATAAAATAAAGATTAAAAAAAAAAAGCTCACTCCAAAGTGGCAAGCCCTTTTCCTGACCTCACCCAACATCAGTCAGGCAACTCTATGGAACTATTAGCAATTATAGACTTTCCTCAGTTATAAACATTATGGGATTAAAACTCAACTGACTTGGGTTGATTGAGTTAACTCAAGTTGACTCAGGCTTCAAACATACTGAGTTTATTTAGGGACGTCAAAAAGGAAGGATCCATGCTCTGACCTCAAAAGGGGACCTGGAAAGGCAAGAGGAAGAGCAGGACCACCACAGGAAGAACACCTACTATGTGCGAGTCACTGGACCACCCTTCCCTTGATCACTGTTATCCCATCCTTTCAGGCACGGGGAGCAATATTATTACCCCTTTTCATGGAGTGAGAGATTAAAAGCATGAAATGAAGTCCCACCCAAAGTTACATTAAACGAAATTTCAGGAGGCAGAGGATTAGACTGAACGAACCCCTGCCCTGGGCTCAAGCCAGACCAATACAATCACAGTAATCACAGTGATGAGCCTTGGCTGGTAAAAGCTCTGTACAGTCAGCTTATTAAACTGTAAACAACTAACTAAACTCTAACAGTTAACTCTGTTAATTAGGCTGCAGCCAAGTAAGTCCTTCTTAATACCTTGTTTCCATAGTCCTATAAACAGTGTCTGATCCTGATGTTGGCTGGAATGCTTGGAAATTGCTTAGGTTCTGGGAGCTGTCTGATTCTCAACTTGTTTTTACTTTGCTTTGCTTTCTTCAAATAAATGCTACTAAATTTAATTGGTGGATGGAATTTTCCTTTTTTTAAATTTATTCTTTATGTGTGAATGTACTGTCTGCATGCAGGTCTGTGCACCCGTGTCGTGCAATGCCTCGTAGGTCAGAAGAGGGCGTCAGATTCCTCTGGAACTGAAGTTACAGATGGTTCTCAGCCACCATGTGGGTGCTGGGGATCGAACCCGTGTCCTCTGCAAGAGCAGTCAGTGATCTTAACCGCTAGGCTATCTCTCTAGCCCCTGGAATTTTCCTTTTAATAAGCCTAAGAGCTGAGGTAGGATGTCAGACCGATTTTTCTACAATTTGAAAAAATAGACTACTCCTCTCTTTACACCACCCTCCTTTCCCAGGTCCCTCCAGGACCTTCTCTGTCCAATCTCTGTCTCTTCAGCAGTGTAGCCCTGCAACCTGCCTTTTCAATGCTACTGCAGTATTTCTGGGGCTTTCCCTCTTTTATATTTCTGTGTATTACACGCTTTTATAAATTCTAGGCATAGTGGCGCATGGCTTTAATCCCAGCACTAGGGAGGCAGAGGCAGGCAGATCTCTGTGAGTTCAAGGCCACCCTAGTCTACATAGTGAGTGACTAAAGGGACACCCTGTCTCAAAAAGGCCAAAAAAAAAAAAAAAGACCAAAAAATAAACCATAAATACATTTCTGCAGACAACTAAAGAATACTTAGGAATTAGTTTAGACATCCTTCTGTGTTTTCTCATGAATATACTCAAAACAAAAATCTCTTCTACATGAGTTTTGCTTATTGTTGTAGATGGTGGTATCCGAAGATAACGGGCTTTCTTCCTGACACATAGATACAATAATTTACTTCCTGTTAGTCATTCAATATGTATTATTTATTTTATTGTATTTGTGTATCTCTTTCCTCTCTGTCTCTCTCTGTTTTATTTCCAGTGATTGTTTCTTTAGAGAACCCTGACTAATACACCAGGTTTCCCTCATATCCAATGTGTAGCTGAGGACGGCCTGGAGCCTAATATTCCTGCCTCCACCTCTCAAGTGTTGTGATTACAGGTGCACTGGACCATCACACCCAGTTTATTTGGTACTAGAGATTAAACCCAGGTCTTCCCTGCAGGCTAGGCAAGCATGCTACCATATAAGCTACATCCTCAGCTCTTTTTGAAGGGAGGGGTTTGAGACAAGGTCTAACTGTAGCCCAGGGTGGCCTGATACTCACTATAGAGACTAGGCTAGCCTCAAATGTATGGTGACCCTGCTGTGTCAGCCTCCTGAGTAGTGGATTACAGGCACGAGCCACCACACTCAGCTTCCTTTGTTCAATATTTGATGAGCATCATATGTGCTTGGGAAGAACACAAGAAGCCAACAGTGGAGGAAAAGGCGAAGCTGGTCCCTGCCACACAGTGTTGTTGAATATGGCATGCAAATTATAAAGAAATCACTATACAATGGATAGTCACGGTATGGGCAGGGGCTTTAAAGGAACATACAAAAGAATCATAGATGGGGTCCCTTGTCTATTCTGGGGTGAGGATAGATAGGGTAAGTTGATAAGGGAGGGTGTTGAGGCCCCAGGACTCATGATTCAGAAATTCTAGTCATGTCGTCATCCCAAGCCTTGGTACTTTCATCCACAAACTGAGGAAAATGAAAGAAACAACTTCAATATAAGAACAGAAATGGCAAAAGGCACAGAGTACCTATTACCCTGCCCAGCTCACTAAGTGCTCAATCTATGTTAGCTACTTTTTGTTACTTTTTTGAAACAAGGTCTCCCGATAGTCCCAGATGGCCTGGAACTCACTATGTAGACCAGGATGGCTGATCTGCTTTCCTCTTCTGGAATCAAAGGCATGTGCCACCTAATCAAAGGATCTATGCTAATTACTGTTACTATTCTACAAGGAAAGGATATTTGAGCTGAGATCCCAAGGCATACTAGGACTTTAGCTAGGTAGAGAAGCTGGGGAGGTTGGGTACTTCAGAACATTCCAGACCAAGAGGGAAGCAACTAGGCCAGGGGCAAACACCAGGTGCTGAGGAACATGGATGAGGAAAAGATGTTGAGTGAAGCGGCATTACCTAAAAACATTGAACCGATAATGAGTTTCCTTCAGAACTTCCTCATCCAGTTTATTGGCCAGGAAATCCTCCCGGTCAACAACCAGGAGCTCTGTTTCCTCCATGCAGACCACTGTGGCTGTCCTTACACCAGAACTCAGAAGCCCCATTTCCTGTGGAGTAAACAGAGACCACAGCAGTGTGAGGCAATCCCAGGTTCTGGCTCACAGCCCTGCATGCATACATGCATCTTCCCTCCCTCTCTTCCTCAAGAAATCATTCCCTGGCTCCCTGAATAGGCTGGAGGAGAGGGAACTGGAGAGGCTTCTCTATGGAGTCTATGAGGTGTTAAACAGGCAGCGTATCCTTAAGCATCAGGTAAGAAGGTCCACTTTGGGCATTGCTTGATCTGACTCATTTGGCATTTGACAGATAAGGGCCTGCCCTGAGGCCCACAAGGACCAACAGCCACAAAGAACATACGACAGCTGACAGCTTGATCCGGGCCTGGATAAGAGGTTGGAACAGGAGTCCTGTTATACCTGAACCCCAACCTTGCCAAAGAAGAGAGGCCCTTCCCCTGGGCTTACCCCAAAAGAGCAACCCTTATGTAGCAGTGTTGGGTGGGGGTCCAGAAGGGCACTGCTGCCATCCTCATCTTCGGTCACCGCGACTGTGCCCAGATAGATGAAGTAAAAGCTGTTGCCCCTCTGCCCCTTCTTGACGATCACTCGTCTGCGACCAAACCTGGAAAAGACCATGGGCAGATGACTTCCAGTTAGGAGGAGCTCTGGATTGGTATGCTGTGGGCTCTGGGACAGGAAAGCACAGGGTGGGCAGAAAAGCCTTCACAACGGGCCATGCCCAACCACTACGCTGGACCTTTTAACTTATCCAGTTGCCTGACCCAGTTACACCAAAGCCTCCTGGAAGCAGATCCTTTTTGAGTTTGGCTCGAGCATCTGGAAATGCACAGCTGGCAGCACTTTGATAACTGAATGAAGAGATGCCCAAAGCAATGCATGTGTCTATAGAGTAAACCATTAGAAGCACTGCTTTCAGGGTCAGACCAGGACCTTTCAGGTCAGACCAGCCAGGGTGACACCAGGCAGAGTCAGATCTTCTTTGAGTTTCTCTTGCTTATAACCTACAGATGAGCCTGCATAGAAAAAGACAGATAGAGGGGCTGGAGAGATGGCCTAGCGGTTAAGAGCGCCGACCACTCTTGCAGAGGACCCGGGTTCGATCCCCAGCACCCACATGGCAGCTGAGAACCGTCTGAAACTCCAATTCCAGGAGAACTCCAGCTCCAGGGGAATCCGACACCCACTTCTGACCTCCGCGGCATTGCACGACAAGGGTGCACAGACTTGCATGCAGACAGTACATTCGTACACATACAGAAATAAATAAAAAAAAATTAAAAAAAAAAAAGAAAAAGACAGATAGAGAAACCAGGAGATGGCTCAGAAGGTAAAGGCACTTGCTTGGCGAGCCCGATGGGCTGAGTTCCATGCTTGGGACCACATTCAAGAAGGAGAGAACTGACTCAAGTTGTCCTCTGACCTCTACACATGCCACAGCATGTCCACTGTCCCAATAAATAATGTAGAGGGGCCTGGTGTGATGATCCAGGCCTTTAATCCCAGCACTCAGGATCTGAGGCAGGTGGATCTCTATGAGTTCAAGGCTAGCCTGGTCTACAGAGTGAGTTCCAGGCCACCTGAGGATACAGGGAGACCCTGTCTCAAAAAGACCAAAAAAATGTAAAGAGAGGAGGAGGAGAGAGAAGGGGGGGGAGAAGAGAAGAAAGAGTAGATAGATGATAGATAGATGATAGATGATAGATAGATAGATAGATACATACATACATACATAGACAGACAGATAGACACTGTTATCATCATCTTTAGGAGTTCACTACCCAACTCAAGGCCCAAGCACCCCAGCCCAGTACAAACTAAGGATTCAGACCCCACTGATGATTTAGCCAAAGTTAATCTGACAGAAGGAACAAAGGAAGAAAGGGAAGAAGTAACTTGAAGATGCCGACCTCTTTTTCCTTTGGTGTTATCCCATTGTGTTAGACTGGAGATGGAAGTCATGAGCTTTGAGCACAGCAGCCATCTCAGCACTGTGCAGACAGAAGGTAACAGAAGGAGACTTATACTAAGGAAAGGTCAAAAGAGGGAGGCTGGGCATGCAGCACAGGCTGGAAATCCCACTACTGAGAGGCCTCACAAGAGGATCATGAGTCCAGGGCCCACCTGCCAGGGCTACCAGAGTAAGTACAAGACCAGCCTGAACAACTTAAGAATTTGTTTCAAGATTAAAAATCATACATGATGAACAAGATGTTGCTCAAAGGCAGTGTTTGAGTGCGAGCGAGGCCTTGCTTCAATCCCCAGTACGGTGAGGCCAAAAAAAAAAAAAAGACCAGACATGGGGTCTAGCTGGCTCTGAGCATCTGTATCCACTAAGATAGAAAATGAAAAATTATCTCAGGACTTTTCAGATGAGCCTCAAGGCATTCCTTTGGGCTAGCTTTTCTTCATACTTCTTAACTAGAAGCCTGCTGTCTAATCTGCTAATTCCTAGTTCTAGAAATAACAAAGCCAGGCATGGTGGCAGCACTCAGGAGGCAGAGGCAGGCGGATCTTTGTGAGTTCAAGGCCAGCCTGGTCTACAGAGTGAGTTCCAGGACATCTGGGGCTACAGGGAGACCCTGTCTCAAAAAGACACCCCCCAAAAAAATAATTGACTCTCCTTTTACCATGTGGGTCCCAGGGATGGAACTCAGGTCATCAGGCTTGGAGGCAAGCACTTTTACTCACTGACATATCTCACTGGCTCCTACCTGTTCTAATATAACTTTTTCTATAAGCCTTGTGACCAAGCCAGCTTGCCTCAGGAACATCCTGTCCTGGTCATAAAGAATCATGAACAGTCAGAAAGGGTCTTCATCTATAGATAGTTCTACTAGTGAGCCCCATGAAGTAGGACATCAAAGTACAAATATACAATGATCTTACACCCTAGGTTTTCAAAACAAGCCTAACCCCAATCATCTAAATGCCCCTGAGAAGCCACTGAGATGGTTTCTCAGGAAGTATCCCCATATGGCTGCTTAGACTTCTGAAGTACAAGGTATTTACATGGTACTTTGTTCCTGGTCCTTTTGACACTCTGGTAAAGCCTTCATAGACTTGGGAGTTTTTATTATTTTTTTATGTGTATGAGTGTATTGCCTACATGTAAGTAGGTATACCTGTGTCATATAATGCCCGAGATGGTCAGAAGAGGGCATTGGATCCCCTGGATCTGGAGTTAGGGGCAGTTGTTAGGCACCATATGGATGCTGGGAACCAAACCCAAGTCAAGACAGCTAAGCTGTCTCTCCAGCCCTCATAAACTCATGTTTTAAGTACATAAAATAAAATCTGGCAGAATTTACACATGAAAGACAGGTGAAATGGCTCAGGGGTAAGGGCACCTGCCACCAAGCCTGATGACCTAAGTGTGATATCAGAACCTATGTGGTAGAAGAGGAGAACCAGTTCCTGGAAGTTGTCCTCCTGAGTGCTGGGATTATAGGCATATGCCACCAGGTGCAGCAGCAGTCTTTCCTCTCAGAAAGCTATCAGTATTCAATCATGAGGCTCTACCTGATGACTCTGTCTAATCTCCCCACCACTACCACCACACTTATGTGGGAAAATTCAGTTAGGTTAGGTATGAATGGGCTAGCACTCCAACCAGTGCCCCTTAGTGCATAAGTGGGAGTCATAGGACCTCCCTGACCATGCCCATGGGGTAGGATGGGATGTGGTGATGCAAAGGTCTGGGATTTGGCCCTGGGGAATGAAGTCACACTACCTATAAAATGTGGCCATCTTTGAATAAAGGTTCTCTCTGTATTTGGATACCTTACAAAGTGTCTATGTGTTGTGCTTTCCCGCACATGTTTTCCACATGTTGTGCTCACTGGGGGAATAAATAGGCTGACCCACAAATGGTGCCCAACATGCAGCTGTAGGAAATCCTGAAAAATTCAGTATGTAAATCTTAAAATCTTGCCTTTTTACTATCAACCTTTTTCTTGCTTTCTTTCCTAACATCTATTTTTGTTTGTTTGTTTGTCTTTTCGAGACAGGGTCTCCCTGTAGCCCCAGCTGTCCTGGAACTCACTCTGTAGACCAGGCTGGCCTTGAACTCACAAAGATACGCCTGCCTCTGCCTCCCAAGTGCTAGGATTAAAGGCGTGCGCCACCACGTCCAGCTATCATAATTTTTATTATTATTAGTCAAACCGTCTTTAATAATGAGAGAAGATAAATTGTCCAAGACTACAAATGACTGTGACCTATCTACTTTTGCCCTCCCCCAACATTTGGCTCTGCAAATAGGACAGGGACAGTTAGACTTAGCATAGCAGCAGCCTAGGGATAGTTGACCAGTAAGGACAGGATAGGGAAAAGAATAGAAATAGATGTTAGGTAGCCGGGCAGGTGTGGTGGTGCACACCTTTAATACTAGCACTTGGGAGGCAGAGGCAGGTGGATCTTTGTGAGTTCAAGGCCAGCCTGGTCTACAGAGTGAATTCCAGGACAGCTGGGGCTACAGGGAGACCCTGTCTTAAAAAGACCAAAAAAATAAAAAATAAAAATAATAAAAAAAAAAGAAATAGACATTAGGGATAGTTTATTAGAGCCAAGTGGTTGGGAAAGGGCCTAAAAGACAGCATATGGATCTCAGCTATTTGTGTGTTACTAGGACATTTACTGTAATCATGTAAAAAATACCCCTACAACAAAATAACCCTACAACAAAATTGTAAAAATAATTTTGTGTGTTTCTCTTTGAACATTAAACGATAATGTAACTTCTCTCTCTTGCAGGTCAACTTAACAATTTTTTCTTTTTATGTATGTGTGCATACACATGTGTATGAGTGTATATACTTATGTTCTAAATATATATTTTTTAAATTTTATTTTACTTTATTTATTTATTTATGTGTATGAATGTATTGTCTGTGTGTAGGTTTGTGCACCCATGTTGTGCAATGCTGCGGAGGTCAGAAGAGGGCGTCAGATTCCCCTGGAACTGGAGTTCTCCTGGAATTAGAGTTGTAGATGGTTCTCAGCTGCCATGTGGGTGCTAGGGATTGAACCCGGCTCCTCTGCAAGAGCAGTCAGCACTCTTAACCGCTAGGCCATCTCTCCAGCCCCTCTAAATATATTTTTAATGTTAACAGCTATAAAACCAGGAAAAAACTGACTCTGAGTTGGAATTTGGCCCTTTCTTCTCAGACACGGGTTTATAATTAAACAGCCAACACATAACTCAATTTCAACAAAGGTTATGGGTTGATTGTCTATTAGAAATACGAAGATTGGGTGTGGTGGCACACACCTTTAATCCCATCACTCGGGAGGCAGAGGCAGGCTGATCTCTGTGAGTTCAAGTCCAGCCTGGTCTACATAGTGAGCTCCAGGCCAGCTGGGACTAAAGGGAGACCCTGTCTCCAAAAGACCAAAAGAAAAAAAAAGATAAAAAAATTTTTGGACATCTTAATGGGTATACACTGCCATCTACTAGTTATGCTCCTTCAATACCTGAGACAAAAATGCAAACAGGTTTTCACAGTATGAAAGTGTTAATAGAGTTTTGGGTCTTTGGGGATATGAGTTAGTTTTAAAAAATACTTATTTCTGGATCCATTATTTTCTATGCATATGTAAGTTAAACCCATTAAGCTTGTGTTTGTGATGAATGCTAGTGGGTACTGGTTAGAAAGGGGTTTTTCTGGGGCTGGAGAGATGGCCTAGTGGTTAAGAGTACCAACTGCTCTTGCAGAGCACCCACATGGCAGCTAAGAACCATCTGTAACTCCAATTCTATAAGAACTCCAGTTCCAGGGGAGTCCTAGACCCTCTTCTGACCTCCATGGCATTGCACAATACGGGTGCACAAACCTGCATGTGGACAGTACACTCATACACATACAAAAATAAATAAAAAATTTTTAAAAAGAATATAAGGGGTTTTTCTGTTCAACCACCAACCCAGGAACTGTGTATCAAGTAGCCAGCTGGGTTTGGACTGGACTGAGGCTTCCAGATAGCTACCAGTCTGTGAAATCTGTCTTGGGGTATGGTCCCTGGCAGGTGAGATTTATTCAGCCATAATGGAGTGGTGGCCAACACGCCAAGCCAAGGGTTTGCATTGGGGAAATTAGCTTGGCCAGACTGGCTGCAGGACAGAATTTTTCATGACCAGCTGACATGCTGCATCCTTGCCTCAGCTCCCACAAGAAGCTGCTGGCAGCTTCCTCTTCTCCTCCCCTTTTTCTCTTTGGTCCTGAAGATGTGGTGCTAACCACAACTGGATTGTGCTGAATGGTGTGTACTTGCAGAAACTTGGCTGGGGAAAACTAATCTGGTGCCAGCCTGTGAAGTCCTGTATCTATGCTGTCACAACAATGACTGGTACAAATGTATTACCTGTGACATTTCTTTTGCCTACAAAATATACAGGCCAATACAGAGACTGTTTAAATAGACTAACTGGACCTTTACACCTTGGTTCCTTTCTATAGGTATGTGTAATACAACTGCCTTTTAGACATTTATAGGTCAAAATATAAAAATTTAAAAAACATGCTGGGCGTGGTGGCGCACGCTTTTAGTCCTAGCACTTGGGAGGCAGAGGCAGGCGGATCTTTGTGAGTTCAAGGTCAGCCTGGTCTACAGAGCGAGTTCCAGGACAGCTGGGGCTACAGGGAGACCCTGTCTCAAAAAGACCAAAAAAATAAAAAAATAAATAAATAAATAAATAAATAAAATAAAATAAAATAAAAAACAAAAGGGGGAGGGGGGCTAAGTACTCCCTCTGGGATATAGTCAAATAGAGAACTCTTTATTCCAAACCTTTTAATAACTTTTAATAAATTTTAATAAATCTTAATAGATCTCCTGAGGCCAGCGGAAGGTACCAGGCCGCGGGTTGAAGAGCCCCCCCCCACCAACTGGGATTACAAAGGCATCTGAAGGAGGCAAGCAAAGCAAGCCTTCAACACAGTGAAGAGGCATTTAGGACTCACATTGGAATACAGGCAAGGAGAAGCCCATATGCTAGGATCACGAAGAAGAGACAACACTGGAAAGGGGCAGGATAATCCTGTGCCAAGCTCTACCAACCCTATGGAAGACTCCTGCAGTGGGATCCCTCTGGGGATGCCCCAGGACACAGATAATCAGAAACACATATGGGAACATATTTAAAGAAGGGTACAAGATTATTAACAGAACAAATCAAAGAACTAAGAAAAAGAGAATGAAGAACTCAAGAAGGACCATAGACGGAGAGAATGTCAAGCTCCAGAAGGAAGTAGAAACACTGAAAAGATCCCATGCTGAAAAGAAAATAAGGAAACCAACAGTTAAGCAAGGAGCTACAAGAAGAGATGATAAAACTTCAAAAGAAGTAGAAATACTAAAGAAAATCAGAAGAGGAAACGAAAAAGGAAATCAAACACTCATCCATCAAGAGAAAGGAATGGAAAAAACCTCAGAAGCAGAATGGAGGAAGCAGAACAAAGAATATCTATACCTGGAAGATAACACAGAACAACTAAATACTCAAGAAAGATTATGAAAAATTAAAAATACACAAAAGTGGGAACAACCAGAGAGCTGTGGGACACATGAAAAGATCAAACCTCTGCATCATAGGAAATAGAGGAAGGAGAAGAATCCTCAGAGATTGGTATTGGTCAGATCTTCAACAGAATAAAGATGAAAACTTCCCCAAACTAAAAAAGGACAAACCAATACCAATACAAGAAGCACATAAGAACTCCAAACAGACAAGATCAGAAAAGAAACTCCCATGCCACATCATAGTTAAAAATGCTAGACACCACAAACAAAGACAAAATCCTTTTTTTAATGTAGATGAATTTTTTTAATTTTTAAATATTTTATTGAAGTTTTGTACATTTCATACCTCATTTCTCAGTCCAATTTAGACTCATTCCCTTTCCTTTTTTTGATATATTTTTTAATAAATTTATTTTTTTTTTTTTAACAAATCTAGACCCGATGTTCCTGCCCAATCCCCACCCTGCCAGACTCATGCATTTTTGGCCAAACATGCTTTTCATCTCTTTCTCAGTTCTTTCTAATATTCTCCATGGTGAAGTTACAATGCTTGAGCAGAAGTTCACTGTTCAGTCAGTTTTTTGATGCAGTCCTTTGTTGTTGTTGTTTCCAATATGCATTATGCCCAAACTGCTTTGGACAAAAGCTCAGGGCCGCTAAACAAGAAATATTAACTAGTAATTGGCACTAGCATCCACAGATGAGGGATACCATTCATCGTTTGTTTTTCTGGGACTGTGTTACTTCACTCAGCATGATGTCCTCTAGCTCCAGCCATTTTACCTGCCCAGCTCTTGATGTGTCTTTCTTCACTGCTGCATAGAACTGCCATTGTGTAGATGTACCACATTTCTCTATCACTCGTCAGTATGAGGGGCATTCGGGTTGTTCCAGTCTTTGCTATCATGAAGAAGAGCTGCAATAAACATTGGCCGCACATGGGCTGGAGAGATAGCCTAGCAGTTTAGAGCACTGACTGCTCTTGCAGAGGCACCGGGTTCGATCCCCAGCACCCACATGGCAGCTAAGAACCGTCTGACTCCAATTCCAGGAGAACCAGCTCCAGGGGAATCCGAGACCCTCTTCTGACTCCGCCGATATTGGCACGACACGGGTGCACAGACGCTACATGCAGACAGTACACTCATACACATGCAAAAATAAATAAAATAAAAAAACAAACAAAAACAACAAACAAAAAACAAAAAAAAAACAAATGGCACAGCTAAGCAAATGATATCAAATCTGTGGTGGAAGGTGAGTCTTGAAGAGAGATACATGACACCAAGGAAAAAAAAAAATAAAAGGATATGGCTAGCGGTCTGCAGTAGGACAAGTATCATAATCCAAGTTACATCCAACGACAGATAATAAAATTCTAAAAACCACAAACTAGCTCTTCCATAGTGGCTGATACGAAGATTATTACCATTCCACCGCAGCAGTGGATGAGTGTATCCCCATTTCCCCACAACCTTAACTTCCAGCACTATTGAAGATAACAATCTTGTTTTTTCTTGACTCCATATCCAAGTCTATATTGGAAAGAATAAGATATATCAACTTAAAGTGTTTTGATTCTGCATATTCCTAAATGATTGTGATGCTTGAACAGCACTATTCTTTTGTGTCACAAGACACTCTAATTCCTATTTATGTGAAGTCTACGAATTCAGTTCTTAGCGTCCATCATATTAAGTGGTCATTACTGTTGTTCTTTTTCTAATTGTTTTTGAAGACTGAGTTTATAATTATGAGAAATCAAGCTTTGTACAGATGTATCTTGCAATGTTAAGAAAGGAAATAAATTCCTCTCCAACTCGTGAAGAGAGATATATACATATTACACTCCTGATTGTTTCATTATTTGATGTACACGAAGCACTTGCAGTATTAATAACTGAAAAGGTTCCCATTTTGTCAATTCGTGACCTTAATTCAATTGTGCAGCCTGCCTGTCTGATTTAAGGGAAAGTCTCTTATCCTACACCTATGTCTTATAGTCTGCCTGCAACTTTTTCTTCTATCACAACCTATCAGAAGTTTGGGGTCACGCTGAGGTCTTATCCATCTGAGATTCCTTACTGTACAGGGGAGATAGGTAGGGGTCTTAATTGTTACCATTCTTCTACAAGTGAGATGATCCAGTTTTTGCCAAAACACCACTTGCTGCAGGAATTGCCAACTGATACTATTTCTCCATTGTGACTTCTGGCCCCCTTGTCAAAATATAAAGATGGCTGAATTGTATGTGCTCGGTATTTGGACATCTATTTGTTTTGTCCATTTGCGTCACACAGGTCTGTTTTATAAGATGCAGAAAAAAAAACAGATAAACAACAGAGCTTGTTTTTAATGACAATCAAATAATCACCTGTAAGTATAAAGTTATGAAGTCTAGGAAATAATAAGAAGATACCACACACACCATAAGAAATAGAATAGACATACATATATAATCCACATAACAGACTTAGACAAAATCTGCTTTTATAGGCTAATTACGGGGGTCACACAAACTAACAACACAAAAAAACAACAAATACAAATTATGATTTTCTTTTTTTTATTTTAATATTGATCATAAGCCTGATATTATTTTATTAAAAATTTTAATTTTTTATGTATAAAGTGATAGAATGTTACTGTCCTGCCATGTAGGTCTGTAGCAACCCGTGATCGTATGCAATGCTGCGGAAAGGTCAGAAGAGGGCAATCAGATTCCCCTGGAACTGGAGTTCCCTGGAACAATCATGGCAAGCTTTAACAGACAGTTCATCAGCCACCATAGAGGTGCATGGGAATACGGAAACACTTGGGTTCCTCTGCAAGAGACAGTTCAGTGCTCTATAATCAATGCTAGGCCATCTCTATAGCTCTCCTCGTTTGTTTCCAATTCAAGATGGAAATTTAAGAATATTTGTATTCCAAGCCTCTGTGAAGAAAAACTCTGGGGATTTGGATATGAATTCTTGTTAAATCTATACAAGAGTTTCACGGTCAAAATGGACATTTTACATGTTTAATTTTCCCAATCCAATGAGCATGGAGGGTTTTTCCATCTTCTGAGTCTTCTTCAATTTTTTTCTTTCAAAGGTTTAAAGTTTTGTTGTAGAGATCTTTGGTGTTTCTTTAGTTAGGTTTGTTCCGTAGGTATTTTATTTGTTTTTTTTTGGCTATTGTGGTGTCTCGTTGCTTCTTTTTATTCTTTTTTGTTCTGCTCTTGTTTTTCAAAGATTTAAGGCATATAGATTTTTATATTGTATATCTTATTTCTTGTATGAATTGTACTGTCTGCATGCAGTCTGTGCACCCGTGCTGTGCAATGTGGCGGAGGTCAGAAGAGGGTGTCGGATTTCCCCCTGGAAATGGAGTTCTCCTTGGAATTGGAGTTTCAGACGGTTCTCAGCCGCCATGTGGGTGCTGGGGATCGAACCCGGTCGCTTGCAAGAGCGGTCGGCCCTCTTAACTGCTAGGCCATCACTAACTCCAGCCCCAGGCCATTGATTTTTTTTACAGTTAATTTGTTTATCCTGCCGCTGTGGAAGCTGTTAATCAATTTCTAGGGAGTTTTCTGGTGGAGTTCTTTACATCCCTTCAGTAGACAATCTATATCTTCAGCAAATAGGGATATCTCGACTTCCTCTTTTCCACATTTATAAAACTCCTTTATTTCCTTTTTTGCCTATTGCTCCTAGACAGATAGTTTCAAAGCACACTATCATTGAAGAGGAGCTGGGTCCACCGAGCAGCCTTGCCAGGTTCTCCATTAACTTAAAGGCGAATGCTTTATTGTACTTTCCCCCATTTAGGATGTATGTTAGTCAGGTGGGTTTGTTGTATATTGCTTTGATTACATTGAGGAATGTCCCTCCAATCCAATTCTTCTAGGACTTTAAGCAATGAAGGGATGCTGGATTTTGTCAAAGGCTTTTTCAGCATCATGAGAGAATGGTAAGTGGTATTTTAATATCATCTCATTCTTATGTGTTTGATGCATGCTTATTAATGAATTTTCATTGTTATGACACCATCCCTATAGCATCTCTAACGGTCATGAACATAACTTGGTCTCATTGAAGATAATGAATCTCTTTGATGGGTCTGTATATGAACGATTGCCCAGTATTCCATGATTTAAAAGTTTGGGCATCTCTGTGTTCCAATGAGGAGATGGGTCTATAATTCTCCTTTGTAGTTACGTCATCTAATGCCAGTTATTGTTATACTAAGAAGTTTGATGCTGGCTCATAGCGAAAGGAATTTACGCAGAGAATTATCCCTGTTGATCCTACTTCCAAAAACCATTCCTAACACGTACTACAACCTAATGCGTGATAGGTCTTTTCTGAAATGTCTTTTATAGAATTCTGCGATTGTAAACCACTCTGGCCTGGACTTTTTTTAGTTAAGGAGGTCCTACTATACCTACCAATACCTCCCTCTTTCTCTTCATATCTATGATATAATGAAGGCTGTGTTTACCAAGCTTGCTGACTACTCTTCACTTAGGACCAGCAGCTTGGCTGATTCCCAGGATTTCACGATATTCACTCTTTCTCCTCGGTTTCTCAAGCTTCGTAGAATATAGGTTCTTGTAATACTCCCATTATGATTTTCTGGATCTTTTCCTTGCTCTGTTGGATATTTCCCTTTTCATCAATGATTGTATTGTGTTTTGGAATTGTTCCTTCTTTCTTTTTGGTTAACTGCTATAGGTCTGCTATCTTGTTTATTTCTTTCACAGGAACAACTTTTGGCTTCATTGATTTTTTTTTTGTATTTGTCTTGTCGTCTATTTCATTGATTTCTGCTCTGATTTTTGTTATTTCTTCCTGTCTTGTTGCATTTAGGGTTCAATCTGTTGTTGTCTCTCAAGTGCTTTTTAGCGTCAGTTGTTAGATCATTCACTTGTGCTTTTCCTGTTTTTCTAATTAGGCACCCAGGGCTATAACTTCCCTTCTTAGGGGCTGCTTTTTTAAGTGTCCATTAGTTTTTGTTGTGTTGTATATGTCATTGTCATCAGGTCCAGGAATACTTTTTATATCTTTCTTTACTTTTCCTTGACCCATTCATATTTCAAGTGTGTTGTTGTTTAGTCTCATGTAGTTCTTGTAGGCGGAGGGCTTACCTGGTGTTTGTGTTGAGCTTTATTGCACGGTGGTCTGATAGAATGCATGGAAATTATTCAATCTTTTTGTTTTGTAGAAGGTTTCTTCTGTGTCCAGTAAATGTGGTCGATTTTAAGAGAATGTCCGTGGGGTGCTGAGTAGAACAGTGTTATTCTCTTGGTGTTAGATGGAATATTTGGTAGAGTCTATGAGGTCATTTGTGTTATCATAGTCGTTTAGTTCAGATGTCATCTCTGTTTTATAGTCTTTGTCCTGTTGACCCATCAAAGGACTCAGATGGGGCTATTTGGAAACTCCTACTCATGATGTTACTGGGGTTAGTCTTGGACTTCGCCCTAGTGTCCTGGAGGATTGTGCTTCTATAAACTTTGTGCGACCAGTAATTTGGGGCATATATATTCATATTTGTGAAATCTCTTCTTGGTGGTTTTGTTCCTTTGATAAAAATGCATATGGCCTTCTTTGTCATCTTCTGATTTCTTTTACTTTGAAGTCTATTTGCTTCTGATATTAAATAGGCACCCTGCTTCTTTTTGGTACCATTTGCTTGGAATATTTTTTTCCATCCCTTCACTTTAAAGGTGATGCCTGTCCTTGAAGGTAAGATGTGTTTTCTTGTAGACAGCATATTGATGGATTCTGTTTCCTAATCCAGTTCTCCAGTCTTTGTCTTTTGATTGGGATTTAGTCCATTAATATTTAGGTTATGACTGATAGGTTTGTGTTGCTTCCTTTTGCCTTATTATCCATTTGCGGTTTGGGTTTCAGTTTCTACTTCTGCAGTTATGCTTTATGATTCTCTTTCTAGGTTGCCTGGGTTGTTTCCCTTTCTTCTGTTTTTGTATTGCTTCAAGTATTCTCTGAAGGGTTGGTTTTCCGGACATGTATTCTTTCAAGTTGTTTATGTCATGGAAGGTTTTTCTCTCTCCTTCAACTATAATTGACATTTTTGCTGGGTATAGTAACCTGGATTGGCATCTATTGTCCCTTAACACTGGGAATGCTTTGCTCCAGGTTCTTCTTGCTTTCATAGTCTGCATTGAGAAGTCAGTTGTAATTCTGATCGGTTTCCCCTTATAGGTCACTTGCTTGAGCAACTGGCTATTCAAAGCTCAGGTTCCTTTGTCATGTTAGCCTCTCCCATGGGCTCACCTGCCTCTCAGAAAAAAATAAAATTAAAAGCAGGGTGTGGTGGCACATGCCTTTAATTCTAGCACTCGAGAGGCAGAGGCAGGCAGATCTCTGAGTTCAAGGCCAGCCTGGTCTACAGAGTGAGTTCCAGGCCAGCTGGGGCTATAGGAAGAAGCTGTCTCAAAAAAAAAATTAATTAATTAAAAGGGTGAAATGTGGGAAAATTCAGTTAAATTAGGTATGAATGGGTTACCACTCCAACTTGTGCCCCCTGCTGCATAAGTGGGAGTCATGGGACATCCCTGGCCATTCCCATGGGGAGGGATGTGGTGACACAAAGTTTTGGTATTTGGCCCTGGGAAATGAAGTTGCACTGCCTATAAAACCTGGTCATCTTTGAATAAAGGCTCTCTCTGTATTTGGATACCTTACAATGTGCCCATGTGCTGTGCTTTCCCATACATGTTTTCTACATGGCTAACCAGGGGAATAAATGGGACAACCCACACACACATAGGAAGATCTCTGTGAGGTCAAGGCCAAGCTGGTCTACATAGGAAGTTCCAAACCAGCCAGAGCTACACACTAAAACAAAGAAAGAAACAAAGAGAAAGAGGAAAGAAGAGGAAGAAGGAGGAGGAAGAGAAAAAGAACAACATAAATATGCTCTCTGGCTCTCACCAGATGTGGCTCTGTAACCTCGGACTGAGCTATAAGCCAAAAGCCTTTTTTAAATTAATTAATTAATTAATTAATTAATTAATTATTTAGTCTTTTTGAGACAGGGTCTCCCTGTAGTCCCAGCTGTCCTGGAACTCACTCTGTAGACTGGCTGGCCTTGAACTCACAAAGATCCGCCTGCCTTTGCCTCCTGAGTGCTAGGATTAAAGGCGTGCGCCACTACGCCCAGCTTTTTTTTTTTTGTCTTTTGAGACAGGGTCTCCCTGTAGTCCCAGCTGTCCTGGAACTCACTCTGTAGACTGGCTGGCCTTGAACTCACAAAGATCCGCCTGCCTTTGCCTCCTGAGTGCTAGGATTAAAGGCGTGCGCCACCACGCCCAGCTTTTTTTTTTTTGTCTTTTTGAGCTTTTTTTTTTTTTTTATATTTTATAACTCACCCAGTTGTAGTACTATTAGCAACAGAAAGTGGACTAAGGCACTGAGTGATTAGGGGGAGTCTTCTCCCTCTTTGACTTTACTACAGCTGAAGAGTGAGCGAACTGGACTAGGTCCTTTCAGGAATCCTTGCCAGGTATTTTCTAGATTCAGGGATTCTAATTCTAGAATGAGACTCATTACTGCTATTATATTAGTGAGTTCCCAGGTGAACTGACAGAAGGCTTCATATGGCTGACTCCTGAGAAGTGCACAGGACTTGCCCTGCCTTCCCATCTGGGTGCTCCTGCCCAGTCCCATCCTAGCCTAGAGGCCAAGTACTTCTCACTGACCGTTCAAAGCGAATGACCTTGGCCAGGAGCCGCTGCAGGGGTTCTGCATAGTTCCGGTAGCTATCCAGGACCTGAAGGGCATTGCAGAGGGTTTGGATCTCCTGCTCCGTCCTCCAGGATGGCTTCTTCTGTGTGATCTGGATGACCCTCAGAGGGAAGTGATCCTGGGAAGAAATGGCCAGAGTAACACACAGAGTAACACACAGGGTAACACACAGGGTCCTAGCTGGCAGCTTTCGCAGTCTTACATACATCCTCTCCTCTTCCCCTCACAGTGGAGGCTAATGTGGACTGAGGGCTGTGTGCCAAGCATCTTCCATACCCACCTCAGCACATCTTCATCCAGCCCAAGAACCATTCCTGTTTGGCAGATGAAGAAACTCAGGGAGAATATAAGTAGGCAGGCCACCTGCCAAGGCAGGATATGGGGCTCTGCTCGCTCTAGGGTCCCTCGCACAAGCACATTGCAATCAAGGGAGACTTGTCCTTGTCCCAGCCAAGATGTTCTTCTGTGTTGGAACTAATTAATCAGACCTGACTCATTGGCCTGCCACCTCTAGGCCTTGCCTGCTTCTGTGGATTTTCCATTTGAGCCTCTCTTCTCTTTCTCAATTGCTATGCATAGAATGGCCCTCTGTTCTAGAATTCTGTGTTTCTCAGACCCTTGGCTTCTCCTGTGTGAATCAGTATGAAACTTTGGTAACCTTCCATGTCCTATGTCAGCCACTGGCTGCTCTGAAAAACTGAAGAAATCAGAATTTAGATGACTACCTGTCTATGCTTCATAGAGAGGACATGAGGAATCAGACCGTGTCCAGGGAAGCCGTGTAAAGGAGGTCATACCTCCAAGGGGAAGGGGTGAGGCAGGAGATGGACACATGTGCCCTAGTCCCAGTTACAAAGTTCTGTTTTCTCTCTTTCCTCAGAGAAGAGCCCAAATGGGTACTCTAGACCAGAGTCAAGTCAGGTCCTCACCTGTATGACTGTCACTGATGTCTATAAACAGCTATGTTTCTTTAAATTTTAAATTGGGCCAAGTGTGGTGGTGCATGCCTGTAATCCCAGCACTCAGGAGGCAGAGGCAGGTGTATCTCTGTAAATTCAAGTCCAGTCTGGCCTACATAATGAGTTCCAGGACAGCTGGAACTGATCTCAAAAAGACCAAAAAAAATTTTAATTGGATTTTAAATTTTTATTTAATACCCAGGATTTCAGTGGGTAGACGTGAGCAAGGTAATGATGACACTTAAGCCCAGAAACCAAACTCCATAAACCAAAGACCTACACAGACATAAAGGCCTTCTGTCATCGAAATGAGAAGCTATTGAAGGCCAGCCAACACCTGATTGGGAACAGGTGTGCCTAGCATCTGGAAACAACCAGAATATACCAACAGGCCAAAGGGTTTCCTACCACCTGGCTTCTTTCTCCTTTGGGGGAGCCTCTCATATCCTGTGCTTTGATTTCTACTGTGTTTCAACAGGTTCAAGCCCAGAAACTCTCCCCTGTTGGTTAAGCTCAGTTAAACAGTGATAACTTGTGGCAGGGCTAGACAACATCACTGTCATCAGAAATCAATTGGTTACTTCAGAGTGCCATTAGTGGTGGAAGAACTAGACTAAGATCAGCCCTTCTGATGCTTAGTTCAGTGCCTCTTCCAAGCCATGGAGAAGACAGAATACACACACACACACACACACACACACACGCACACGTGTGTGGGTGGGGGGGTGGCAGAAAAGTTAGAGCTATACATACCTCCTCTGCAATAAAGTCCCGGGTATCTAATGTAATTCGGCCTTGCTTCCTTTTCTGAAAGCAATCAAGCAGGGAGAGGAGAGTAAATCAGTAAACAGTCCCTGGAACTCTGCATCTGAAGACCCGGGCCGCTATGGTAGACAGGAAGCCCTGGAGAACCTCCTACCACTGGCCCTTTTATGCTCACCTCTGCTCAAAAGGCCCAACTCTTGCCAGGCACACAAGTGCGCACCTTCAATCCCAGCATTCTGTGAGTTTGAGGCCAGCCTGGTCTACATAATGAGTTCCAGGCCAATCAGGCCTACATAGGAAAACCCTGTTTCAAGAACAAATAAAACCCAGCTCAGCCCTACACTAACATCAGCATTACTGGGAAAGTAAGAGAAGGAAAAGGAGAGTACAGAAAGAACAGAATGGAGAGAAAAAAGGAAGAAGCAGCTAGGCAGGAGAGTGAAGCAGGAAAAACAATACAAGGATACAAACAAGGTGGCAAAGAGGACAAGCTGCTGAGTCCGACTTTGTACAGTAAGCCAAAATGGCACACCCACTTACCCTCCTCCACATAGTCAAAAGGATTAAACTAGTCTTATCAAGCCCCATACTGAATTTGGGGTAGGTGAAGCAGCTTGCCCAAGGCCTAGCCAGAGCATGGCCAGGAAGAAGCTACAAGATCTCAGGGATGGCCGGGTGTGGTGGCGCACGCCTTTAATCCTAGCACTTGGGTGGCAGAGGCAGGTGGATCTTTGTGAGTTCAAGGCCAGCCGGGTCTAGAGTGAGTTCCAGGACAGCTGGGGCTATCGGGAGACCCTGTCTCAAAAAGACCAAAAAAAAAAAAAAATCTCAGGGATGAGCTAACCTAATCTGACAGGCGAAGGATAGGGAATGTGGAGGAAGAGGCAGTAGGGAACGGAAGAGAGGCACAGGCTCTGACCACTATCCTGGAGCCCATACCTCAAATCGTTCCATGGAGCCACTTGGGTCCTTGTATGTAGCAGGATGCTTACCTCTGAGCATAACAGCTCAGAGCATTGATATTTGGCCTGCTGATGTTCCCTCATAGGAAAGAGTAGAGAGGGTCTTAAGACCCTCACCTGAGATTTTTAACTTCCCACTCATGCCCTTCCCTGCCAGCAGAATTAATATTCTGCTCCATCTATACATGGTGTCTTGTGGGAATGACTTTTATAAGTGGACATAATCTGGACTAAGGACTTTTTTTTAATTTTATTTATTTCTGTATGTGTATGAATGTGCTGTCTGCATGCAGGTCTGTGCACTCGTGTCATGCAATGCCACGGAGGTCAGAAGTGGGTGTCGGATTCCCCTGGAACTGGAGTTCTCCTGGAATTGGAGTTTCAGACGGTTCTCGGCCACCATGTGGGTGCTGGGGATCGAACCCGGGTCCTCTGTAAGAGCGGTCAGCGCTCTTAACAGCTAGGCCATCTCTCCAGCCCTGGACTAAGGACTTTTAATTAACCCCAGAAAAACCATGTGCTCTTGTGTCTTGTGACCTAATCTCATTTCCCTGAAAAACTTATATTTGGTATTCCACCCAAAAAAGATAATGAATGAATGTGTGTATACTTGAGAATTAATATATTGAAACGCTGACAAGGTATCATAGCCAACTTCATTGCACACAATGGAGGTTAGGAAGGACACCTAATCTTGGGTGAATGAGATATTCTAGAACTAGGAATGAAAAAGCCAGATGGTCTGTTAAGATTAGGGTGGAACCCAGCACTTTGTCCTCCAAGTTTGGGCCCACTCTTTTTTTTTATTTTTTATTTTTGTATGTGTAGGAGTGTACTGTCTGCATGTAGGATGGTGCACCCATGTCATGCAATGCCTCGGAGGTCAGAAGAGAGTGTCAGATTCCTCTGGAACTGGAGTTAAAGATGGCTCTCAGCCACAATGTGGGTGCTGGGGATTGAACCTGGGTCCTCTGCAAGAGCAGTCGCACTCTTAAATGTTGAGCCATCTCTCCAGCCCCTGGTCCCACTCTTAAAAAACAAATTTATCCAAAAAAAAAACCCCAAAAACAAATTTATCTGGGTGAGGTGGTGCTTGCCTTTAATCCCGGCACTTGGGAGGCAGAGGCAGACAGATCGCTTTCAGCTCAAGGCCAGCATGGTCTAAATAGAGAGTTCCAGGACAGCTGAGGCTGTAGGGAAACCCTGTCTCAAAAAGGCCCCTCCTCCAAAAAAATTTTAAGAGTTAAATATTTGTTCAGGTTATTATAACATTGGCATGGTAACACTGCAGTCTCAGGAGGTGCTGGAGTATACAGACTGTGGAAAGAACTGAAGAAAAGTCTCCATCCATGCAGCTACAGGAAGCTGCCATCCATGCTAGGGTGAGACTCTTCAGCGTGACTATTTGGGGAATACTCAAGCTTAAGTAGCCCCTCACTCATATTCCTGTAATTAAGCCCAATAAAGCCCTGGTTCACCAAGCTACACATGAGTGAAATAGTTACTTTGATCTGCTCTTTACACCCTGGAGTAAATAGACATTTGTTCACCTCACCCCAGGAAAGTTCACACAACACTGCCTTCACACCCCTTTTTCATGTCTGAAACCAAGTAGTACTCCTCAGAGAAGCTGACAAAGGAAGAGAGGGTGTTAAGAACTACCCAAATTTATACACTATTGAAAACTAGTCTCGGGGCTTGAGAGATGGCTCAGCAGTTAAGAGCACTAACTGCTCTTGCAGAGGACCCAGGTTCGATTCCCAGCACCCACATGGCAGCTAAGAACCATTTTTAACTCCAGTTCCAGGGGAATCCGAAGCCCTTTTCTGACCTCCTTGGCATTGCACGACACGGTTGTACCAACCTGCATGCAGACAGTACATTCAAACACATAAAAAAGAAAAAAAGAGCCGGGTATGGTGGTGCATGCCTTTAATTCTAGCACTCAGGAGGCAGAGGCAGGCGGATCTTTGTGAGTTCAAGGCCCAGCCTACTAGTCTACATCCTGAGTTCCAGGACAGCTGGGGCTACAGGGAGACCCTGTCTCACAAAGACAATAAATAAATAAATAAATAAATAAATAAATAAATAAATAAATAAATAAGAGAGAGAGAGAGAGAAAGCAGAGAGCACACACAGGTTGTCATACCCAGAACAACCCTAGCTGTTGTCACTCCTGGGTTCCTTTGGGGGATCACAGTTGGAAACCCCATGTCTCCCACATGTCACCCACATGTCTCCCACGTCACCCACATGTCTCCCTCACTCCTGGTGTCTCCTTTCCACCTGGGGAAGGAGGGCCAAACTTCCTGGTGAGGCTGGGAGGAGAGACCTGATGGGGAATCCCTTCACGCTCTGTTCTGCCCTTATCTGCCCTAAATTCAAAGCAGTGGGCCTGCAATTATGCTGCACCGAGGTCTGCCTTATCCAGCACTGCCTGCTTCAAGCCTGTGAAATGCTGTCTAATCTGGGGCTCAGTATTAGGCAGCCTTCTTGCTTGATGATATGTCACCCCATTGCCAATATAATTCCACAAATGATGAAGGTGAAGTTTGGCTCCCCGCATCTGCTTTACCCTTTGTCTTTTCTCTCAGTTGGTTTTGAGCATGCTGGGAAATCTGTTAACTGTTGCACCCATTAAATCCCAGCTACTTAGCCGGGCGTGGTGGCGCACGCCTTTAATCCTAGCACTTGGGAGGCAGAGGCAGGCGGATCTTTGTGAGTTCAAGGCCAGCCTGGTCTACAGAGTGAGTTCCAGGACAGCTGGGGCTACAGGGAGACCCTGTCTCGAAAATACCAAAAAA
>VZQC01000091.1:496262-536565 GCA_009823505.1 Rhizomys pruinosus | reverse complement strand
CTTTTTGAGACAGGGTCCCCCTGTAGCTCTGGCTGTCCTGGAACTCACTCTGTAGACCAGGCTGGCCTGAACTCACAGAGATCCGCTGCCTCTGCCTCCCAAGTGCTAGGATTAAAGGCGTGTGCCACCACACCCAGCTATTTATTCTTTATGTGTATGAATGTACTGTCTGTCTGCATGCAGGTCTGTGCACCCGTGTCGTGCAATGCCTTGGAGGTCAGAAGAGGGTGTCAGATTTGCCTGGAACTGGAGGTAAAGACGGCTCTCAGCCGCCATGTGGGTGCTAGGGATTGAACCCCGGTCCTCTGCAAGAGCAGTCAGTGCTCTTAACCGCTAGGTCATCTCTCCAGCCCCGTAAAACCACTTTAAGATATAATTTTACTCCAATAAGACTGGTAGGATCAAGAAAACAAATGATACCAAGTGCTGGAGAGGTTTAGGAGAAAGGGGAACACTCATCCACTGCTGGGGGAATGTAAACTGGTACAGCCACTATGGAAAGCAGTGTAGAGAACCCTTGGAATGAACTTGCCACCCGACCCAGCCATACCACTCCTGGGCATGTACCCACAAGACTCACCCCACCGCAGAGATACATGCACAGCCATGTTTATTGCAGTTCTCTTCACAATTGCAAGGAGCTGGAACCAACCCAAGTGCCCCTCAACTGACAAGTGGATAGAGAAAATGTGGTACATCTACACAATGGAGTCCTATGCAGCAGTAAAGAAAGATGACATCATGAAGTTTGCAGGAAAATGGCTGGAGCTGAGTGAAGTAACACAGTCCCAGAAAAACAAATGACGAATGGTATCCCTCATCTGTGGATGCTAGTACCAATTACCTAATTGTATGGCAAACTGAGCAACATCAATGTGATGTTGATCTGAAAACAACTGTGCTCTTATATTGTGAATCCCTTAAAAAAAAAATAAACATGGGAGGCAGAGGCAGGTGGATCTTTGTGAGTTCAAGGCCAGCCTGGTCTACAGAGTGAGTTCCAGGACAGCTGGGCCTACAGGGAGACCCCGTCTCAAAAAGACCAAAACAAAACAAAAACAAAACAAAAAAAACCAAATAATAAAAAATAAAATGCATATCAAAGAAAAAAAATGAGTGTACTGTCTGCATGTAGGTTGGTGCACCAGTGTTATGCAATGCTGTGGAGGTCAGAAGAGGACATCAGATTCCCCTGGAATTGGAGTTAAAGATGGTTTTTAGCTGCCATGTGGGTCCTGGGAATCAAACTCGGGTCCTCTCAAGAGCAGTTGGTGCTCTTAACTGCTGAGCCATCTCTCCAGCCCTGATTTCCTGATTTTGATATTGGACTATAATTATGCAAGATTTTACTATTGGAGGAACCAGCTAAAGCATATAAGATACCTCTTTGAACTATTTTTTAAACTTTCTATGAATCTATATTTCATCAAAAGAGTTATAATAAAAAATAGAGAAATAGCACCAGATCTTCATAAACATACTACAAAATAAGAGGACTGGAGAGACATTCAGTGAGTGGTTAAGAGCACTGGCTGCTGTTCCAGAGGATCCAGGTTTGGTCCCCATCACCCACGTGGTGGCTAGCAACTGTCTTCAACTCCAGTTCCTTATCCAAGTCTTCTGGCTTCCAGGGGTATTGCATGGTACAGGTGCACTTATATACATGGAGTCAAAACACTCATATGTGTCCAAAACTAATAAATAAATTAATAACAGAAGGAGGCAGGAAATAAGAAAAACAAATGCCAGGTGAAAACAGGAAAATGGAGAGTGAAAAGAAATAACATAAAACAGGAATTGTAAACACTGAAGAGCTAAAAAAAAAAACTTGGCTTTTTTTTTTTTCTTTTTGAGACACTGTCTCCCTTTAGTCCCTGCTGGCCTGGAGCTCACTATGTAGACCAGGCTGGCCTTGAACTCACAAAGATCTGCCTGCCTCTGCCTCCCAAGTGCTAGGATTAAAGGCGTGCACCACCACACCCAGCAGTAAAAGTCTTTTCAAAAGACATCAAAAACACTGCTAGCCTTGCTGACAACAGAAGACAGGGTTCCAGAGAACAAGTGAAGGCACTGGAAATAAATGATTAAAAAGGACAGAGGAGCTGGCGATTTGTTGAATGGCAGGCAGCCTGCCTATGATGTATGAAGTTCTAGGTCCCATCACCAGCATTGCAAAAGAAAAACACAAAAGGAGTCAAGAAATACTGTAGCTAGCTGGGTGTGGTGGCGCACACCTTTAATCCTAGCACTTGGGAGGCAGAGGCAGGCGGATCGTTGTGAGTTCAAGGCCAGCCTGGTCTACATAGCGAGTTCCAGGACAGCCAGAGCTACAGGGAGACCCTGTCTCAAAAAGACCAAAAAAACAAAAAAGAAAGAAAAGATGGAAAGCAGAAACGATCTTCTTTTGTTCTGTATGTGAGTACACCCCATTCAAAATGAATGAATACATTTCTAGGGAAAAAAATCAATGCTGTGCAATTAATGAATGCAGAGCTACTGGCATAGCACTGCAGTAAAGTCATGTTTACTGAAAACTCATTAAGGGGGCTGGGAAGATAGCTCAGTCATAGAGACTTGAGCTTGATCCTCAGCACCTATACAAAAACCTGGGTGTGGTGGCCTGTGCCTATAACCCCAGTGCAGGGAGATAGACACAGGAGGCTCCCTCAGGCTTGCTGGCCAGCCAACAAAACCTACAGACAAAATCTAGACCAATGAGAGAGACCTTGTCTCAAAAAAAAAGAAAGAGAAAGAAAAAAAGAGAGAGAAAAGGCTAGTTGCTGAAGAATGACACCCAAGATTGACCTCTAGCCTTCACATATGTGCATACATGTGTATCCATATGACTACACAAACATGCATCTACATATGCACACACACACACACACACACACACACACACACACAAATGAAGTTAGCAAGTCAACAGAGAAGCCAGAGCAAGTACCATAGACTTGGCATTACAGGGTAGAACAGGGTCTGGGGTTGTTGATTGTGGTGGAGTGCTTGCCTAGCACATACAAAGCTGTGGCTTCAAACTGAGAGGGATAAATGGAGATTTTTATTAGCTGAAGCTGCTTGACCTTCACTAGACCCCAGCTGTCATCTTAGAATAATCCATGTGTATGTGATATTGTAAATGAAGTCATAAGATTATGAAATCTGTTGAAAATCTGAAATTCTTACCCAATGGTAGCATATCTTAAAATTTTCTAGGCCAGGTATGGTGGCACATGCCTTTAATTCAAGCACTTGAGAGACAAACGCAGGTGGATCTCTGTGAGTTCGAGGCTAGTCTGGTCTACATAGTGAGTTCCAGGACAGCTGGGGCTACAGGGAGACCCTGTCTCAAAAAGACCAAAAAAAAATAAATAAATAAAAATCCATATAAGTCACAATGAAACTCGTCATTTTATACAATTAACATATACTAATAAATTTTTTCCACTCATGACAATTTAAAAAATTTCTATTCTTGCCAGGGGTAGTGGCACATGCCTTTTATCCCAGAACTTGGGAGGCAGGGGCAGGCAGATCCCTGTGAGTTCAAGTCCAGCCTGGACTACATAGTGAGCTCCAAGCCAGATGGGACTAAAGGGAGACCCTGTCTAAAAATAAAAAAAAATTTTTCTATACTTGGGGCTGGAGAAATGGCTCAGTGGTCAAGAGCACTGGCTATTCTTGCAAAAGACTCAGGTTTGAAACTCAGCACCCACATGACAGCTAACAATTGTCCATAGCTCCAGTTCCAGGAGATCCAATGCCCTCTCTGTCCTCCGCAGGCCATGTATGACAGTGGTGCATTTACACATATATAGGTATACACATAAAATAAAATAAACCAAAAATATTCTATTCTAATACCTTATATTAAAAAATAATACTGGAGGGGACTTCTAGAGAGATGGCTCAGCATTTAAGAGCACTGGCTGCTCTTGCAGAGGACCCAGGTTCAATTCTGAGCATCCATGGCAGCTAAAAACTGTAATTCCAGTTCCCAGGGAATTCAATGCTCTCTTTTGGTTTTTGTTTTTTTTATTTATGTTTTTATTTATGTGTATGAATGTACTGTCTGCATGTAGGTTTGTGCATCCGTGTTGTGCAATGCCGCGGAGGTCAGAAGAGGGTGTCGGATTCCCCTGGAACTGGAGTTCTCCTGGAATTGGAGTTGTGGGCGGTTCTCAGCCGCCATGTGGGTGCTGGGGATCAAACCCGGGTCCTCTGCAAGAGCAGTCAGTGCTCTTAACCACTAGGCCATCTCTCCAGCCCTCAATGCTCTCTTTTGACCTCTATGGGTAGTGCACTATACAAGTGCACTTACATACATGTAGGTAATACACACATACAAATAAAATAAAAATAATAACTATATTTTTTTATCTCTTTGAGACCAGGTCTCCCTCTAGCCCCAGCTGGCCTGGAACACACTATGTAGACCAGGCTGGCCTTGATCTCACAGAGATCTGCCTGCCTCTGCCTCCCAAGTGCTGGGATTAAAGGCATGTGCCATACGCCTGGCAATAAATAAATAAAATATTTTTTAATATATTTTTTAAATACCAGGGTCCAGCCAGGCGTGGTGGCGCATGCCTTTAATCCTAGTACTTGGGAGGCAAAGGCATGTGGATCTTTGTGAGTTCAAGGTCAGCTTGGTCTACGGAGTGAATTCCAGGACAGCTGGGGCTACAGGGAAACCCTGTCTCGAAAAGACCAAAAAAAAAAGAAAGAAAAGACCAAAATAAATAAATAAATAAATATCAGGGGCCAGTCAGATAGCTCAATGTGTATGAAGGCACATCCCAGCCTGGCAACCTGAGTTTAACCCCTGGAACACACATAGGGAGGTAGGAGAGAAATGACTGTACAAAGTTGTGCTCTGACCTCCATGCACACACTGTGACACATGCACCCCTCACACACATCATTCACACACACACACACACATACACATACACAAAACAATAATAAAATTTACAGTCCTGAGATGTAGCCCCATTGGTAGCTAGTCTGAAATACAAAAGACCCTGTATCAGGAAACATAATAATATGAATTAGCAAGAACAACTGGAACTCTTATTTATTTATTTATTTATTTATTTATTTATTTATTTATGTCTTTTTGAGGCAGGGTCTCCCTGTAGCCCCAGCTGTCCTGGAACTCAGTATGTAGACCAGGCTGGCCTTGAACTCACAGAGATCTGCCCGTCTCAGCCTCCCGGGTCCTGGAATTTAAAGGCCTTTACCACCACGCCAGGCTTTTTTTTTTTTTTTGTATCCCCGGCTGGCCTGGAATGCCCCTTGTAAACCAGGCTGGTCTTCAACTCACAGAGATCACCCTGCTTCTACCTCTGCTTTTGGAGTGGTGAGATTAAAGGCGTGCTCAACAAAAACTGTAACTAATGTACATTGCTGGCGAGAATATCAAATGACAGACCATTTGTAGAAAATAATATAATGACTTCTCACAAAGCTAAACACAGAATTAATATCCAGCAATTCAACTTCTGGGTACATATGCAAATCAACTGAAAACAGACTCAAACACCAATAATTATAGCAATAGCATCTACAATAGCCTAAGGGTAGAAACAACCAGTACTCATGTGAATCAGTTATTAAAATGGACTACTTACTAATTTACTGAAGTGGTTCCAATTCTTCATCCTTTTATATATTGGTCTCCTCATCTGCAAAATACAGGAGAATGGGATATATGTATATTCATATGTATCAGTCAGCCCTAAAAAAGTACAAAATTAAAAAAAAATAGTACAAAATTCTGAGCTGCTTGGTGGTACACACCTTTAATTTCAGCACTTGGGAGGCAGAGGCAAGCGGATCTCTGTGAGTGTAAGACCAGCCTAGCCTAGTCTACATAGCAAGTTCCAGGACAGCTCAGGCTACAGGGAGACCTTGCCTCAAAAAGACCAAAAAAAAAAAAAGTACAAAATTCTAATAATGGTACATGATGAAACTTGAAGGCATTATATTAAATGAAATAAACTAGACACAAAAAGTCAAATATGGGCTGGAGAGATGGCCTAGCGGTTAAGAGTGCCGACTGCTCTTACAGAGGACCTGGGTTCGTTCGATCCCCAGCACCCACATGGCGGCTGAGAACTGTCTGAAACTCCAATTCCAGGAGAACTCCAGTTCCAGAGGATATGACACCCTCTTCTGACCTCCACAGGTACTGCATGACACGGGTACACTTATATACATGCAGGCTATATACTCATACACATAAAACTAAAGTAATAAAATTTTTTAAATTGCTATGTATATACTCTGTCAGATCCTGTATCAGTTCTTTTCTTTAGTGCCTACTCAAGTTAGGAACTATGGTGGGGCTGGAGAGATGGCCTAGTGGTTAAGAGCGCCAACCGCTCTTACAGAGGACCCGGGTTCGATCCCCAGCACCCACATGGCGGCCGAGAACCGTCTGAAACTCCAATTCCAGGGGAATCCGATACCCTCTTCTGACCTCCGCGGCATTGCCCGACACCGGTGCACAAACTTGCATGCAGACAGTACATTCATACATATACATAAATAAATAAAATTAATAATAATAAAGGAACTATGGTGCTGTTATCCCCAAGCTCTGAAAGACTGTACAAGTACAAAGGATCATATAAAACATTTCGCTTAGCCGGGTGTGGTGGCACATGCCTTTAATCCTAGCACTTGGGAGGCAGAGGCAGGCAGATCTCTTCAAGCTCAAGGCCAGTCTCGTCTATATAGCAAGTTCCAGGACAGCAGAGCTACAGATAGACCCTGTCTCAAAAAGACCAAAAAACAAAAACAAAACAGTTCACAGTGCCTTTATGGAAGTAAGAAAAATGCCCTCCAACAGGTGAAAGGTTGAATTATTCCAACTGAAAAAGCCAATCCCCAAAGATTACAAATATACTAAGTCCACCAACTTTTGTTTCTGTTTTGTTTTGTTTGAGATAGTAGCCCCAGCTGACATGGAACTCATTCTGTAGCCTCGATCTCACAGAGATCAGTCTGCCTCTGCCTCCTGAGTGCTGGGATTAAAGGCATGCGCCGCCATGCCCCCCCCAAAATATTTATTTTTATTTTATGTGTATGACTGTTTTATCTGCATGTATGCAAGAATACCACATGCATGAAAACATGCTGAAGTCAAAAGAGGACATCAGATCCCCTGGAACTGGAGTTACAGATGGTTTGTTAGCTGCTATGCGGGAGCTGGGAACCAAATGCAGGTCCTTTAGAAGAACAGTCAGTGCTCTTAACTGTTGGGCCATCCCACATCCCTGATTCTACTTTTGAATATGAAAATTATACAGACTAATGGTTGTCTGTAGTTAGGGATAGTGGGGGGGGGAATGCATACAATTATAAACAGGAAGCATGAATCTATGTGGTGATCAAAATTCTAAAGTGTTTTTAAAAATATTTTATTTTTATGTGTAAGTGTATTGCCTGTATGTATGTAAGTGCATTTATGTCCTGTAAGCCCATAGAGGTCAGAAGAGGGCATCGGATTCTCCTGGAACTGGAGTTACAGACAGTTGTTAGCTACCATGTGGGTGCTGGGAATCAAATCTGGGTCCTCTGCAGGAGCAGCCAGTGCTCTTCTTAACCCCTGAGCCATCTCTCCAGCCCCTGTCATGGATTTTATGTTGTACTATATATATGGAAGACAGTATTGATTATTTTCACGTCACTGACCACAATCCCCAACAGAAACAATTTAAGGGAGGAGAAATATATTTTGGTTCATAGAGTGTTTCAATTCACCATGGTGGTGGAGTCAGAGCAGAGCAGTGGACCGTGTGCAAAGGCTGTTACATGACTGAAGACAAAGCAGAGAGTAAGAGAGTAGTGGGCGGAAGCCAGGAGCTGGCTCCAGCCTTCAGGGGCCCATCCCAGTCCTTATTTCTACCAGCTAAGCTCACATCTAGCACCACCATCTGGGGACCAAGCCTCTAAACCATGAGCATGTAGGGGAAATTTAGATTCAAACCTTAACAAATATGCAATTATTGGGGAAAATTGAATGAAAAATACAATTTCTCTACTATTTTTGCAACTTCCTTTTTTGGGGGGTGTATTCGGTTCCACTGTACATTGGGAGTATGTAATTTGTCTTTTGATTTTACAGGAGCTTACAGTTTGGGAGATTGGCCTGAGTCTCAGAGGAGACTTTGGACTGTGGACTTTTGAATGGCATTGAGACTGGTAAAGACTGTAGGGACTTTTAAGGTTGGACTAAATGCATTTTGCATTTTATATGCCAAGGAGCCTATGGGGGCCAGGGAGTGGAATGTGGTGGTTTGCATGAGTGTCCCCCATAGGCTGTATTCAGACATTTGTCTCCAGTTGGTGGCGCTGTTTTTGGAGGTCTTAGAAGGTGTGGCCATGCTGGGGGAAGTGTGTCACTGGGGGCAGGCTTAGTGAGTTTTGACAAGCCTCATGGTCTACAGTTGCCCTCTCTGTTTCCTGTTCTCTTTGCGAGATGTGACCCTCGGTTTGCTGCTCCAGATCCAGCTGCCACGCCTGCCGCCACAATGGACTCTAATTCCCTGGAACCGCCAATCGTAAGCTCAAATAAACTCTTCCTTTTATAAGTTCCTTGGGCATGGTGCTTTATCACAGCAACAGAAAACTGACTAATACAGGGGGTACAGCAACAGAAAACTGACTAATACAGGGGGTTCCTTGTTTTTTTTGAGACAGAGTCTCCCTGTAGCCCCAGCTGGTCTGGAACTCAATCTGCAGACCAGGTTGGCCTTAAACTCACAGAGATCCACCTGCCTCTGCTTCCCAAGTGCTGGGATTAAAGGACCTAGGTTCAATCCCCAGCACCCACATGGCGGCTGAGAACCGTCTTTAACTCCAGTTCCAGGGGAATCCGACACCCTCTTCTGACCTCTGCGGTGTTGCACAACACGGGTGCACAAAACCTACATGCAGACAGTACATTAATACACATAAAAAATAAATAAAAAATTTTTTTAAATAAAATTTTAAAAACCTTTAAAAAAAGATGAAAAACACTATTTTATTCATATTGTTATTGTTTGAGAATTTCATGTGTATTTTGACCACATTCATCCCTACTTCTCCCCTCCCCATAACTCTTCTCAGATCCACTTCCTACTTCCCCACTCCTCTCAATTTAACATCCTCTTTTTTTTTTTTTTGGTCTTTTTGAGACAGGGTCTCCCAGTAGCCCCAGCTGTCCTGGAACTCACTCTGTAGACCAGGCTGGCCTTGAACTCACAAAGATCTGCCTGCCTCTGCCTCCCAAGTGCTAGGATTAAAGGCGTGCACCACCTCGCCCGGCAATCCTACATTTTTTTTTTTTAACCAAGTCCAATTTATTTTCTTTTTAATTGTGTGAGTGTTTGTGTGTAACTGTATCAGTGTCTGTCTGTGTGAGGTGTGTGCACATGGGTGCAGGAGCCAAAGGAACCAGAGCTGGAGTCACAGGCAGTAGTGAGCTGCTAGAAATAAGCTTCCTTTTTTTTGTTGTTTGTTTGTTTTTTTGTTCTTTTCAAGACAGGGTCTCCCTGTAGTCCCAGCTGTCCTGGAACTCACTCTGTTGACCAGGCTGGCCTTGAACTCACAAAGACCGTGTGCCTCTGCCTCCCAAGTGCTGGGATTAAAGGCATGCGCCACCATGCCCGGCTGAAGTAAGCTTCCTTATCCAGCCCTGGGAAATTTTTTTTTACCCTCCCCAGTGAACCCTTCCAAGACCCCTCTCCTCTTCCTTGAGGCAGTTTGTTAGGCTGCCTTGCTACTGAACACTACCACCCAGGGAATGAGACTGTTAGTTTACTTGGGCAGCAAACCCAATGGGCCAGGCAGGAGGATTGAAGCCACCAGGTATAGCAAACTAGACCTACTTTCCTACTCCTGAAAAGAGAAAAGGAAAACACTTTGAGACACAGTAAATGCAAACACTATTCTAGAGAACAGGAGTGGTGGACATGGAGACCAACTGGGACAAGAGTTTCATGTGTAAGGAATTAATATCTAATCACCCTCAGCTGACCGATGGGAATCTAGATCCAGAGTGGCCAGTTCTTTCAGTTTTTCAAACAAAAGCTTCAAGTCCAGATTTGCATGTGAAGCCTCCCAACTTTACATGTCAGCAATTAAAAACATTGAAGGACCTTGGTGATGATGATCTTCTACAGGTACTCCTCTAAGGGAGACATCCTATCAGGATGGACAAGCTTATTATCAGGAAACAGTGTGTTGATGAGGATTAAACATGCCCATCTGTCCTGCACAGAGTTCAAAGGGACTGCCAAGATCATAGGAAACCATTTGTATGGGGCTCCCTGTCTTTCTCTGGTGTTTAGTTTCCTTTCTGTAAAATGAAAATACAAAACTCCCCCCAAAAAGAAAATGCAAAACCCATTTGTGAATAAGCTGTCAAAGAGAATACAACAACATCTGCCAAAGGCTGTCAGAGTTTCACACTTTACTGGAATTATCTCTGAATTTTACAGAAACCTCTATGAGAGCTGGGCATGGTGGCACACACCTTTAAGCCCAGGCAGAGGCAGGCAGATCTCTAGGATCTCTGTGAGTTCAAGGCCAGCCTGAACTACATAGCCAGCTGCAGGCCTGCTGAGGCTACAGGGAGACCGTCTTGAAAAGTAAAAAAAGAAACCTCTGTGAGGTCAGTTCTCTCAAATCCAGATTTATTATTTTTACAGATAAGAAAACTGTAGTCAAGAGACTGTAGGCAAGATACCTAATGACAATACGTGTGTGTGTGTGCGTGTGCATGATGCATCTATGTGAGTGTGCAGGTGTGTAGGGAGGCCAGAGGAGGATGTCTTACTCTTACTGCCTTGACGTAGGTTCTCAGAAGCTCATGGGTTTTGGCTAGGCTCATTGGCAGAGCTCCTGGGATCCACCTATCTCCACCAACACACAATGACAAGCACACTCAACCATACCCAACTTTTTTTTTTTTTTGGTCTTTTTGAGACAGGGTCTTCCTTTGTCCCAGCTGGCCTGGAGCTCACTATGTAGACCAGGCTGGCCTTGAACTCACAGAGATCCTCTTAAATCACTTCTGTGTGTGTGTGTGTATGTGTGTGTGTGTGTGTATACATGTGTGTGTACATGTCCTGAAAAAGGGTCTGGGCTCCTGAGTGCTGGGATTAAAGGTGAGCCGCCACCACGCCCGGTTTATATAATTTATTTTTTTTTCTATTCTTATTTTCTTTTCATTTTTTAACAATAAGTAATAATTTATGAGTACAAGCAACCTTCATGTAAAACCAATTTGCAAGCAGTTGTGCCCAAACCCACACAGCCCAAGGGTCCCACCATCCAGCTGGGGGGGCTTGTATGTTCAATCAAGTTGATCAAATAAGTGTATGTAATTCATTTTAAAAAAAGATTTCACGGGGCTGGAGAGATAGCCTAGCGGTTAAGAGTGCCGACGCTCTTGCAGAGGACCCGGGTTCGATCCCCAGCACCCACATGGCGGCTAAGAACCGTCTGTAACTCCAATTCCAGGAGAACTCCAGTTCCAGGGGAATCCGAGACCCTCTTCTGACCTCCGCGGCATTGCACGACACGGGTGCACAGACCTGCATGCAGACAATACATTCATACACATACAAAAATAAAAAAAAAATTAAAAAAAAAAAAAGATTTCACAAGCACATGAGACTGGGTGCCCAAGAGGCCAGGAAGGTCATTGGATCCTTGGTTCTGGAATTACAGGTAATTATAACCCTCCTGATATGTGTGCTGGGAACTGAACTTGGGTTCTTGTTTTTTTTTTTTTTTTTTTGTCTTTTAGAGACAGGGTCTCCCTGTAGCCCAGCTGTCCTGGAACTCACTCTGTAGACCAGGCTGGCCTTGAACTCACAGAGATCCGCCTGCTCTCCTCCAAGAGCTAGGATTAAAGCATGCACCACCACGCCTGGTGAACTTGGGTTCTTTGTAAGACCAGCAAGTGCTCTTAAGTGCTGAGCCATTTCTCCAGCCCCCATGTGCAATTTAAATTTTCACAGCACCTGTATTTAAAAGTAAAGACACGAGTAATATTAAATGTAATAATATAGTTTATTTAACCCAATATATGCACAATAATGATTCAACATGTAATAATATAAATATTTTACGTTATTCATTTCTTATACAGTTCCAATGAATTTCTTTACATTATATATATTTTTTACATCATTTTTTTTTCTTTTACATTATATATATTCTCAATTCAGGGTAGTTACATATCAAGGATTCAGCAAATATATGTGGCTAATGGCTACCACCCTAGGAAACATAATTATAATCTACTTAGTAATCTTAATGTTAAAAGCAAAACCGACAGAAACACCTCCCTCATAGGACAAGCACAAAATAATGGCAAAGAGCTGAAGAGATGGCTCAGCAGTAAAAAGCAAGGCTCTTGCAGAGGACCAGAGCTTACTCAGTTCCCAGCACCCCTGTCAAGTGGCTCACGACCACCTGTAGTTCCAGCATATCTGACACCCTCTTCTGGCTACTTATATGACTCAGACATGGATATACACATAATTAAAAATAAAAAGTAAGTGGAGTGTATTGGCATATACCTTTAATGCAGGTGGATCTCTGTGAGATAGAGGTGAGCATGGTACTGAGACAGGGTCTAGGCTCACTCTGCAGTCCAGGGATACCCTCTAAATCGGGTGTGTGTACATATCCTGGGACAGAGTCTGGGGTCACTCTGCACTCCAGGGCTGGGATACCCTCTAAATCACTTGTGTGGGATATCCTCTAAATTACTTTGTGTGTGTGCGTGTGTGTGTGTGTGTGTGTGTGTGTGTGTGTGTGTGTACATGTACTGAGAAAGGGTCTGGGCTCACTCTGCGGTCCTGGGGTACCCTCTAAATTGCTTCAGCCTCGGGAGTGTTGAGTTTACAGAGGTGAGCCACCACGCCCCATTGAGGGAAATTTCTTTTTTTTGGGGGGGGGGATTTTCTAAGAAAGGAGGATCAAGACTTTAAAGAGCTCTGTCTTGCTGGGCGTGGTGGCGCACGCCTTTAATCCTAGCATTCGGGAGGCAGAAGCAGGCGGATCTCTTTTTGGAAATTTCTAAAACCAGGCAAGGTGGCTGGATGTGGTGGTGCACGCCTTCAGTCCCAGCCTTGGGAGGCAGAGGCAAGGCGGATCTCTACAGGAGCTTAAGGCCAGCCTGGTCTACAGAGAAAGCTCCAGGCCAGCTGGGACTAAAGGAGACCCTGTCCCTAAAAAGCAAAAAAAAAAAAAAAAAAAAAAAAAGGAAAGGAAAGAAAGAGAAGAGGAGGGGGAGGGAGAGGAGAGGGAAAGAGGAGGAGAGGAGGAGAGGGGAAAGAGAGGAGAGGAGAGAAGAGAGAAGAGAGGGAGAGGGGAGAGGGGAAAGAGGAGAGAGGAAGAGAGAAGAGAGAGAGAGTTGGGGAGAGAGAGGAGGGGGAGAGGGAGGAGAGGGGAGGGGAAGGAGGATGGGGAGAGGCAGAAGGAAGGAGGAGGGAGGGAGGGGAGGGGAGAGGAGGGAGGGGAGGGGAGGGAAAGGAAAGAGAAGAGAGCAAGCGAGGGCGCGCATCCGCTCCGCTCCGGGAGGCACACAGGTCACCTGCTGTGGGGGGAGGCGCTGCAGGACCCGCTTCTTTGGCTTTATCTTGGCCTCTGGCTCCTCCTCCCACAGTGCCGACAATTCCGAGTCCAAGGCCGACTCAAACTCCCACTCCACTTTCGGCTCCGGCTCTGGCTCCGCCTCCGACCCCTTCTCCAGCTCCTCGTCCACGTCCTCCCCATCATCTTTCTCGAGGAGGAACTTCCGGGAGTCACTAGCCTGGCTCAACTGAGAGCTGCTCTCTATTTGCCACTGCACAGACGTTTTATCCTCAGACCTCACGTGGCCACTGGAAGACTTCTCTTCCGGAAGCTCTAGCTCGGCTTCTAGGCTGTCTAGAGTGCGCAAGCTCATCTCGGCTGGGCTAGACTTCCACTTCCGGTCGTCTGGTGCCGCGCTGGTGGAGGTAAGCGGGGCTCACGCGGGGCCCGTCCCGAGCCCGCCTCCCGCGAGGGTGGCCGGGACCCTGCCCTTCAGCGGGAAATGTCCCTCTCCTCCCTCCGTCCCCGCGCAGACGCAGAGCTGAACCCGTAGCCGCTGGACAAAGGGTGACGCCGAGGGCCGTCGTCATGGCGGCGTCGCAGCCCAGCCTGGCCGCCGAGAGTCCCGCTGCGCCGCCTGAGCAGCAGGAGGAGAGAGCCGGCGGCAGCGCGGAACCCGAGCCCGGGTCCTCGAGCCCTTCGGATCCCATCCCCGCCGTGCCCGCCGCCTCGGAGCTGCTCGGCGGGACCGCAGCGCTGGGTTCCGCGCCACCAGCTGAAGCCACCCAGCGGTCCGGAGGCTCCCGGCCCGGTCCCGAGACGTTCCGCCAGCGTTTCCGGCAGTTCCGTTACCAGGACGCCGCGGGTCCCCGGGAGGCGTTCCGACAGCTGCGGGAGCTCTCCCGGCAGTGGCTGCGGCCGGACATCCGCACCAAGGAGCAGATAGTGGAGATGCTGGTGCAGGAGCAGCTGCTGGCCATCCTGCCCGAGGCGGCCCGGGCCCGGCGGCTCCGTCGCCGTGCGGACGTGCGCATCACCGGCTGAGCGTCGGAACCAGGGCTCCCCGGACTAGGGCCGGGTGCTGGAGCCTGGCCCTCTACCCCCTGTTAACAATGAGAGTTTTGACAGTTCCTGTAGTCTGGTGTCTCTTTCGTTCGTCCTTTATTGGGTTAGCTAATGTCCTACGTCTTTAATTGACAAAGGAACTTGGGAGCCCCTAAGAGAAAGGCTTTTGTTTGCTGTTCCTGGGCTACAGGGTTGAGCCGCGGTCGGCCCCTTAGTGGGAAATGTCTCCCTTGTCACCTTGTTGGCTAGATGTGGGCGGTCCTCCACCTGGTTTTCTTTATTTTGGAAAAGGCCATTATTTAAGGGTTGCAGTCTTGACTTTCCATGCTACCCAGTAGTACCAGAGCTTGTCCATCTGAATAGGTGATAGCGAAACATGATTTGAAGACTGGGTGAGCAAAAGTTGGCTTTGCTAGGCGTGGTGGTGCACTCCTTTAATCCCATCATTCTCCAAGGCCAAGAAAGCACATCTCTTGTGTTGGGAGGCCAAGCTGGTGGTCTAGGACATCCAGGGCTGTTTCAAAAAAAAACAAAAACCCCCAAGCCTGGCGTGGTGGCGCCCGCCTTTAATCCCTGCACTGGAGAGGCAGAGGCAGGCGGATCTCTGACTTAAAAGCCAGCCTGGTCTACATAGTGAGTTCCAGGCCAGCTGGGGCTACAGGGAGACCCTGTCTCAGACAAAACCCAAAAAACTATTTTTGGTTCTATTAGATGACTCATTTAGCTGCCTCTTTATTAATGCAACTACCAAGGGGCAGAGGCTTCTCAGAAGGCTCAAGTTATTACTGTTTGCTCTCATACTGATAGACTGTGAGCTCGTTTATGCTTCTGGACTTGCACACTTCCTAACTTGTCAAAACTATTGCCTCTGGTGGAATTTAAGCAGAATTATGGGCTGAGACAGTAGTTTAATGGTAGAGCATTTGTCTGGCAAAGGACCTTGGTTCCATCTCTTAAGAGACCTGACAACAGAACTGGTATGTTAGTAAGGAAACCACTAAACACAACTAGGCAATATGCTGTTGGTTTCCCACTGATTTTGCTGGAAGATAACACCTCTGCTTCGGGAACTGCAACAGCTGCTTAGGTTACAATTAGGAAATCAAATGTTAAAAAAACTTAAAAAAATTTTTTTTTAAATACTATTTTAACTTTACAATCACTATGGAAAGCAGTGTGGAGAACCCTTAAAAGACTCAAAATGAGCTTGCCACCTGACCCAGTCATACCATTCCTGGGTATATACCCACAAGACTCATCTTGACCAGAGAGCCATGTTTAATTGCAGCTCTCTTCACAATAGTGAACAGCTGAAACCAAGCGAAGTGCCCCTCAACGAGTGGATAGAGAAAATGTGGTACATCTACACAATGGAGTTCTATGCAGCAGTAAAGAAAAATGACATCATGAACTTTGCAGGTAAATGGAACTAGAAGATACCATGTTAAATAATACGGTCCCAGAAAAATAAACGATGAATGGTATCCCTCACCTGTGGTTGCTAGCACCAAGTACCTAGTTGTAAGGCAAGCTGAGCAATGTTAATATTATATTCCTCGTGATCTGAAAAAAGTATGCGGGCCTGGAGAGATGGCTCAGCGGTTAAGAGCACCAACTGCTCTTGCAGAGAACCAAGATTCGATTCCCAGCACCCACATGGCAGCTAAGAACCATCTTTAACTCCAGTTCCAGGGGAATCCGACGCCCTTTTCTGACCTCTGCGGCACTGCACGACACGGATGCACCAACCTACATGCAGACAGTACACTTGTACACATAAAAAATAAAAACATTAAAAAACTATTTTATGGATGTTTTTGCCTACATGTAAGTGCATCAATGTGTGTCTGTTGCCCTTCAGAGGCCAGGAGAGGGTGTCAGAACCCCTGGAACTGTTACAAAAGGTTGTTAGTCAACATGTAGGTGCTAGGAATCCAACACGGTTCCTCTGTAAGAACAGCAAGTGTTAACCCTCTGAGCCATCTCTCCATCCTCTCAAATGCCTTTAAAAACAAGACTGGGATTAAAGGTATGCACCAGCAGGCCTGGTCTGTTGTTTTTTTCAAAGCCAATTTTTTTTTATTTTATTTATTTCTGCATATGTATCAATGTACTGTCTGCATGCAGGTTAGTGCACCCATGTCGTGCAATGCCGCAGAGGTCAGAAGAGGGTGTCGGATTCCCCTGGAACTGGAGTTCTCCTGGAATTGGAGTTTCAGAGGGTTCTCGGCCACCATGTGGGTGCTGGGGATCGAACCTGGATCCTCTGTAAGAGCGGTTGGTGCTCTTAACCGCTAGGCCATCTCTCCAGCCCCTCAAAGCCAATTTTTAATTGAAGCTTTGTGCATTTCATATATTTCCCAATCAAATCTAGATCCATTCCCCCTTCCTTGCCCTCCACCCCACCATAGCTCATGCATTCTACCATATATCTTTTTCATCTTTTTCTCAGTCTCTTAAAATTTTCGATTCAAGCGGGCATGGTGAGAGCAGAATTCACCTCACCAGTTGGCTCCTTATTACAAGACTAAAGGAGCCCTCCCACCCAATTGGAAATATGAGTCATCCACAGCCTCTGCTCTAGTGGCATAAATTTGTCTTGTATACTGAAGCACTCAAATTACTTTAAATTAAAAAGTAGCCGGGCATGGTGGTGCACGCCTTTAATCCTAGCACGTGGGAGGCAGAGGCAGGCGGATCTTCGTGAGTTCAAGGCCAGCCTGGTCTACATAGCAACCTCTAAGCTAGCTCAAAAATACAAAAACAGCCAAGCTTGGTGGCCACATGCCTTTAATCCCAGCACTGGGGAGGCAGGGGCAGGGGCAGAGGCAGAGGCAGGCGGATCTCTGTGAGTTCAAGGCCAGTCTGGTCTACAGAAGGAGCTCCAAGTCAGCTGGGACTAAAGGGAGACCCTGTCTCAAAAAGACCAAAAAAGCCGGGCGTGGTGGCGCACGCCTTTAATCCTAGCACTCGGGAAGCAGAGGCAGGCAGATCTTTGTGAGTTCAAGGCCAGCCTGGTCTACAGAGTGAGTTCCAGGCCAGCTGGAGCTACAGGGAGACCCTGTCTCGAAAAGACCAAAAAAAAAAAAGCAGTCCATGGGAGGCAGAGGCAGGTGGATCTCTGTGAGTTCGAGGCCAGCCTGGTCTACAGAGTGAGTTCCAGGATAGTTGGGACTAAAGGGGAGGACCCTGTCTCAAAAATACAAAAAAAAAAAAAAAAAAAAAAAAAAGACGCAAAAAAAAAAAAAATTGAAACAAAACCCCCAGATGATTCAGTTGGGGAGTCAGCAGACAGGTAACTGAAGGATGAAAAGGCTTGGTGCCTGTCCCCATAACCTTCGGGTCAGGTACATTCAGTTCTTCATGTAGACATGCTGGCTGAGAAATGTTTTGTCTAAAACTATAAAAGTTTATCATCTGGGGCCTGGAGAGATGGCCTAGCAGTTAAGAGCACCGACCACTCTTACAGAGGACCCGGGTTCGATCCCCAGCACCCACATGGCGGCCAAGAACCGTCTGAAACTCCAATTCCAGGAGAACTCCAGTTCCAGGGGAATCTGACTCCCTTTTCTGTCCTCCGCAGCATTGCACGACACGGGTGCACAGACTTGCATGCAGACAGTACATTCATACACATACAGAAATAAACTTTTTTTTAATTTTTAAAAAATTTTATCATCTGGACATGCCCAGTCTCCTCCCATTTTAAGGTTAAAAACATACCAGTGACCACAACCAGAAAGAGAGCATGAAAAGGGAGAGTTGATACACCCCTGCTTCTAATATCTCCACCTATTCCCAGGAAAAATATGAATATTCTCCTTTATTAGCCCATCTCCCCCATTCTTATCGCCTCTAACTCCCTAGAGTGAAGCTCACTAGAGGGTAAAGCTCTCTGTCAGTGACTAAATTAGCCTTATATCCCCCGATTTTTCCATGAGATTGACCTTGGACCTGGGGTTAAGTAACAATATGAACTAATACCAAAAGCACTTGTTTTAAATACCCTGTCCCCCTTAGTCCTCAATTTTTACAAAGAGAAAAAAGAATTTGGCAAGTAATGAAATGAGCATGTTTTTCCTTGAGGCTTCAACCTATGCAGAAAGGAGCTACTTTGGGTTGGTCCCAAATGTCCCAGAGCACTAAGTGCCACCTCAGCGTAGGGAAGGCCAGCCCTGTCTTCCTTGCATTACTGCCAATAGTCTAATAACCCCCAGCTTCCACTATGATGTATGAGCCAGGTGGATGGAATCTGGTGTGGGGGATTTTGCTTTTGACAAGTCAAAGGTATTCTGTATGTTCTTCGCAGAGTTTACATCTGCCTCTCTACAAGATTTTTGTGAAGTTTAGACAAAGTAGGCATGCTTTAAAGGGTAATGATTACACATTTATAATCCAAGCACTCAGAGGTTAAGAGGATGACTAAGTTCAAGGCCGACTTTGGGTTACAGGGTTACATAACAAAAGTCTTTATAGTTTAGTAATATGTGACTAAAACATAGCAACAAGAACCTGTTTTATTTTCCAAATACAGAAGTTGGCATGTTTTACAAATATTACTTCAGAGCAACATTTCTCTACATACAGTGCCTTGTGTTCTAACAGCGCAGAAACAGGTAAGTATCCACAGTGCGATGCTGGCTCATCACATCACCTGCGTATACGCATCACGCAAAATGATCAAAATGGAACTTTTATCAAGGCAAGTTTTTATAGGTGGATAGTTTCTCTTAACAGACAAAACTTAGGTAGTGCACATATTTCTAAATGGTATTAGCATTGTTTGCAAATAAGATTCCAGTGCTCCAACATAGGGGTTAACTCACTTTGACCCAGGCACTGGGAATGGAGGCCCCACAACATGGCTTTAAATTAGAGGAAAAAACAGGTTATCAGAACTTTGGGAGTTTTCTTTGCTCCCTAAGAACACAAGTCACAATGAAACCAGACTATTTCCTTCACAAAACCTAAATAATAAACCCAGTAATAACCACTTGGCAAAATTAGCATCAGTTTCCGCTTCCATCTTTGAACAAGACACAAAACTGATGACCTTCAAAGGCACAGCTGCCCTAGACGTGATACTAATATGTACTTTTATAGAAGGAAAATCAGTAATAAAAAATTATGTGTGTGTGTGTGTGTGTGCACGCACATGCACAGTGTGGCATGTGGAGGTCAGAGGATGACCTAGTAGTTGGTTCTCTCCTTTTACCATCTGGGTTCCAGGGATTGAACTCAGCATCATCAGTCTTGGTGGCAAGCGTCTTTACCCACCTAGCCACCTTGCTGGTCTCAAATCAGTAATCTAAAACAATCACACCTCACACAGTCGTGGCTAGAGAAAATCATCCTGTTACTTCCCTTTCAAACACAAGAATCACACAAATTCTTAAAACGCAGCTGTCTGATAACAGTTATCCAGAACACAGATGTCATGCAGAGTCCTTGAATATTTCTTCCCAGACCAGAAACACCAATGTTATAGTGGGAAGCGGCCTTTGGAGGAGCTGAGTTGGCTTCATTACATACTGCAGCTGCACATGCTTCTACTTGTCCTGCAGTTTACATCAAATAGTCAGCATTCATTCCCTGAAGCTCGTCTACAGAGACCTGAATTCACGACCATGATGACCTGTGCCTGAAAACTTACCCACTCCAAAGGTCGCTGGAGGTCACTGACCTTGCTACTGAGATACTGGCTACTTCACATTTACATAGTAAAGGTTTACAGCATAGACTATTACAGATTCATAAACCCATAATTAACTTGTGTTACTGGACAACTGGGCTTTGATTTTTGCCTTTAGTGATAAGAAAATTAGTGAAATGAAGTCCTCAAAGCATGGAACATTTTCTTTAACTTTACCAGGTAAGGTAAAAACAAAACAAAATATAGCAATTACACATGGAACCATAACCTACAAAACACAAATATTGTCTCCAAAGGTGCAATAGGTTGTACCTGGACCTTAAGCAGCATAATCATCTTGATCTCACAAAGTAATATAAACAGGAAATTTAAAGTGTTAAAGTATATCAGCAATTCTGAAACTGCCAACTACCAAGCTAACCTTCAGGGAAGGAGAAAAGCGGCACAAACAGAATTTCAAGTTTGCTGACGACATATAAAATAAGGTCATTCCCCAAACCACATTCTTCGTAACAAATCTTTACAGGAAAAGAGTTTGAAATTTGGGGACTTTTTTGGACTTTAAATAGAACAGAACTGTCAATATTAAGAAGTGGGTAAAAAATGCTGTCCTTTGGGTTCCAGACCCTACCTGCTTCCGTTTGGAATTCCTTCTAGATTCTTATCACATTGATATTCTAGCTCCTCAAGCAGCTGTGCCGGCTCTGCTAGGAAAGCCACAGCTCAGCCAGCTCTGGGGCTGGTACCATGAAATCATGCAAGAGATGTGGTGAGAAAATGAAGTCCGAGGAGGCAGAGTGTTAAGGCTTCTGCTCCCTCCCAAGCTGCACAGCACAGTGAAGTTCCAAAGTTCCAGAGAAGCTGGAAATGAAAATGGTGCCAAACAGGTAGAGAAACCAGAAGGCTTGGTATGTGCCCCAGCCTCACCCAAAAGCCAACTACAGGAACAGCAAATTGGATTTACAACTGTTTCCAACTAAATTTTTTGGGGGGAGGCTCTCATTCCATTTCTCGTTAGTGGCACGATTTCAAGTGAAGATTGTGCAAAGACTCGCCTTCGTTCAATGATGTGCACAGAAGGGAATTCCCAGACACTATCTGCTACCTTCTTGGTAGGCTTCCAGATCAGAGTGCCCTGTCCTCCAGCAGCCAAAATGGCCTCTTTGTCCAATGTCCATCACCCTCATGGCTAAATCCCTGAAGTCACTTGGTGTCACGTGCATTCGGCATGCTAGGTTTATTTATTTAAATATGCAAAGCTCCTCCTGCAGATGTCCCGGGATTGTGCCCCAGTTAGTCTTGGGGGCTCAGTTTCATGTGGAACAGCAGAGAGCGATCTGCTGCACCTTGCCCAGGTCCGTCAGCAGCTGCTTAATGCAATGCTTGAGCTGTGGAAGCCTGGCCAGAGGCTCCGGAGGCTCCAGTTCCCCGGTGTAATCCAGCCAGCTCTCTAGCACTGGAGGTAGAAGAGAGAAGATGTTAGCTCTGTCTTGATTGACAAGAACCTCAGTAAGAGTTTCAACTCATCTGGTCTGAGCAGAGAGAAGAGAGGGGAAAGCCACTTGAGCGCAGGTTCCCTCAGCACCTCTGCCCAACACATCACTCCTGGGCACCTAACTCAAATGCTGTGAAGGTTTGAATGGAAGCTATGGCACACAGGCTCATGTGCTGAATGACTGGTCTCCAGCTGGTGCTACTTTGGAAGTAGGTCCCTAAAGGTATGCCTTTGAAAATATACCTGGGTCCCTTCCTCTTGATTCCTGTCTGATGTTGTAAAACAAAGATAAATGCTTCCTAGCAGCACAGTCTAAAATGTAGCTGTGGCTCTTGTGTTGGAGAGCTCACACACTGTGTGAGCTCTCCAACACAAGAGCCACAGTTACTGGGGACTTAAAGTGAGGCCAGTGCAACTAAGAAACTTAATGTAAAACTTAGTAAAGGGTTTTGGGGGGTCTTTAGGAAACAGGGTCTCCCTGTATCTCCAGCTGGCCTGGAACTGGATATGCAGACTAGGGTGGCCTTGAACTCACAGAGATCCACCTGGGATTAAAGACGTGTGTTGCCACAACCTGCTAAAATTTAGTCTCTTTTAATTCAGTTACTTGTGACTGTTATTATCAGTGCAGACCCAGAAGGCTCAACCTTTCTTATTGACTCTTTCTCAAACTCTCCCACGTAAATCAAGAAGCTTGCACGTTCAGCCTCCTGCAAAGAAAAATCAAAGTCTAAGAAGGTCTGATTTTTTATCACCACCGTTAATTCCTGATACATAAATATCGGCAGCACAAAATTTTTTATTTCCTTCTTTTAAGAACTTGGTGCTGGGGCTGGAGAGATGTCTCAGCAGTTAAGAGCACCGACTGCTCTTGTAGAGGACCCTGGGTTCGATTCCCAGCACCCATATGGCAGCTAAGAACTGCCTTTAAGGCAGGTGTGGTGGCGCATGACTTTAATTCCAGCACTTGGGAGGCAGGCAGATCTCTGTGAGTTCAAGGCCAGCCTGGTCTACAGAGTGAGTTCCAGGACAGCTGGGACTATAGGGAGATCCTGTCTCAAAAAAACAAAACAAAACAAAAAACTTGGTGCTACCTCTAATTCCAGCACTCAGGAGGCAGAGGCAAGTGGATCTCTGTGAGTTCAAGGCCAGCCTGGTCTACAGAGTGAGTTCCAGGACAGCTGGGACTATAGGGAGATCCTGTCTCAAAAAAACAAAACAAAACAAAAAACTTGGTGCTACCTCTAATTCCAGCACTCAGGAGGCAGAGGCAAGTGGATCTCTGTGAGTTCAAGGCCAGCCTGGTCTACATAGTGAGTTTCAGGATAGCTGGGGCTACAGGGAGACCCTATCTCAAAAGAAAAAAAAAGAAAAAAAGGCTCAGTGTTTAAGAGTGCATAAAGATCTTGCAGAGAACCCAAATTGATTCCCAACACCCAGTAACTCAAGTTCCAGAGGGATCCAATGCCTCTGGCCTTTGTGGGCAGGCACTTGCATTCACAACACATGTACACACCTGTGTGTGCACGTACACACATAATTTTTCTTTAAATCTTTAAAAAAAAAATTTTTTTTTTTTTGGTCTTTTTGAGACAGAGTCTCCCTGTAGCACCGGCTGACCTGGAACTCACTTTGTAGACCAGGCTGGCCTTGAACTCCCAGAGATTCGCCTGCCTCTGCCTCCCACATGCTGGGATTAAAGGCATGCACCACCATGCCCAGCTAAATCTTTAAAAATTTTAACAAAACACTTAGTGCAAGATATTTAAGTTCTGGGTGTGTAGTGCATGCCTTTAATCCTAGCACTTGGAAGGCAGAGGCAGGCGGATCTCTGTGAGTTCTGGCCAACCTGGTCTACATAGCGAGTTCCAGGACAATGGAGCTACAGGGAGACCCTGTCTCAAAAAGACCCCCCCCCAAAAAAAAAGGTTATCTAAGCACTAGTCAGGCATGGTGGTACACACCTTTAATCCCAGTATTGAGGAAGCAGAGGCAGATGTATCTCTATGTGTTCCAGGCCAGCGTGGTCTACATACCGAGTTGCAGGCCAGCTGGGGCTACAGGAAGACCATGTCTCAAAAAGACCCCCCTCCCCCACCAAAATAAAGATATCCAGGTACTAATATACTCGATCATAGGTACTCTTTAAATCTAGAAAGCTGACTTGCATGTAAGGGCAGAGTTCTCATAAAAAATATTTCTTCTTCCCCAAGCTATCCTCTGAAGCTCTAGCATTTGATGCAAGGTCACCTGGAGAATCCAGTACCTTTGACAAAAGCCTCCAGGTGGACTGTGCATACCTCGGCCTGCCTATACCCTTTGTAGTCCAGGCACTACCCCATTCAGAGTACCTTCTGGACCCCAGAGTGCAAAAGGCAAACACGCTCCTAGAACCCTCCCAAGCAGCCTGCTGCTCTTCAGAATCACCTCTCAAACTCTACCTCCCTCCCTCCCTTCCTTTGTTCCCTGCAAGATACTCTTTAGAGATGCTTTCCTGAAATCTATACACTGAATCTGCTCTGTTTGGGTGCTATGGAATCACATGCTGTCTTCAGAGCAATTACCATGTATTATCATTATATTTCTTGGTATGATTTCATTCACATCAGTGTTACCAACTGAACTCAAGTGAGCTGGGCATGGTGGCACATGCCTTTAATCCCAGCACCTGTGAGACAGAGGCAGGCAGATCTCTTGTGAGTCCAAGGTCATCCTGGTCAACATAGCAAGTTCTAGGCCAGCTGGGACTACAGGGAAACCCTTTCTTTTAAAAAAAAAAAAAAATCTCAAGTGAACTTTAGGTTTGATTCTCTAAAAAGGGATTCTGATGAATCTTAAAGGCAATTTTTTTTTTTTTTTGGTCTTTTTGAAACAGGGTCTCCTGCAGCCCTAGCTGGCCTTGAACTCACAGAGATCCGCCTGTCTCTGCTTCCCAAGTTCTGTGATTAAAGGTGTATGCTACCATGCCAGGAAATGCAAAAAAAACTCTTTACCCCAGTGGAGGCGGCACTCTGCTACTGCCTAACTCAGTGCCCGCGGTGACTCAATAAGCCCACTTTTCTTCCTTCACTCCTTCCCTTCATGTTTTTCTGTGGGTTTTTTTTTTTTTTTTTTTTTTTTTTTTATTGTTTGTTTGGTATCCCCAGCTGCCTGAAGCTCACTATGTAGACCAGGCTGGCCTTGAACTCACAGAAGATCCGCCTGCCTCTGCCTCCGAGTGCTGAAATTAAAGAATGTGCTGCCCAAAAAAAAAAAATGTGCGTCATCACGCCTGGCTGAGATTACACATTTCTTTTTTTTTTTTGATTACACATTTCTAAGAAGTCTTGTTTTGCTTCTGTGGTGCAGAGACTGAACCCTAGAGCCTCCCTCATTGTAAGTGTGCGCTCACTGACCTACATGCCCAGCCCTATATCACCTTTGCAGAAGGAACTGGACACGTGAAGCAGGACCCCAACAGCACCAGACTTTCTAAATGTGTAATAAATAATAAACTTGCTGGGCGTGGTGGCGCACGCCTTTAATCCTAGCACTCGGGAGGCAGAGGCAGGTGGATCTTTGTGAGTTCAAGGCCAGCCTGGTCTACAGAGCGAATTTCAGGACAGCTGGGGCTACAGGGAGACCCTGTCTCGAAAAGACAAAAAATAAATAAATAAATAATAAATAAATAAAATAAATAAATAAATAAATAATAAAGTTTTCCCAGTTTGAAGGGAGAACTAGGTAGGGTGAAGCTGAAGAGGCAAGAACACAGCTCTCCTGGACAGCCCGGCTGAGTTCCAAAGCAGCAGCCACACAGGGGAAGGGGCAGTCCAGAGTGATACCAAGAAAGGAGCCCTACCATCCAGCTCCTTCTCAATGGAGTCCATACGATGCGTGACTTCGTCCTGAAGAGACTCCACGTGGGTCAGCAGGTTAAACTGCCACTGGTGCTGGGGGCTCAGCCCCTCTCCTCCTCTGTCCAGCAGCTTCCGGGCAGGGGCTTCCTCTGGCAGGACCTTTTTGGAGACGTATTCTCTCACCTGGGCATGCAATGATGCCTAAATTACTGAGTAGAGACAGCAGCCAGTATTTCCAACACTTTGAAAAACCAACTGTAGCCTGAATTACCCCAAGCCTCGTCTTCCTTTCCATGTGGTGCTTAATGAACCACTGCCATAGCCTCACGGCAGGATAGACAGGCTCAGAAAGCCCTACGGAACCTCCCTCTGCCTGGCCCAGTGCCCTAGCCCAAGGCAGGCCTCTCAGAATCCTGCAGCCTACCAGAGTCAGGGTGGATGAGGTTAGGACATTGTCAGGCAACTTCAACAAGTCCTGGCTTGGTCTCCTGCTGAACAAGTGGCCTTGGTCAGTTATTTCCCCTTGTGAGCCTTTTCCTTCATTGAAGATGGATATAGTAAGGAAGCTCCATGGAGATGAAGTATGGTGCCAACACACTGCTTCCCACCAGTGGGGGTGAGACTTATGGGCATAGCTACCTTACTGAAGTACAGTGCCAAAAGAAGGCTTCCCATCAGCAGGGGTGAGATGCATGACATGGCTACCTTACTGAGGATAGGTATTTCCTGGTCTTGCTTTGTTGCCTTTAGAAATCTGTCTAATCCACAGGGTTGCAGGTGTTCTACTACATAGTTTAGGCTCTCAACCTTTGATTCATTCATTTGAAATAAGACTCAAAGATTTAGAGCTATGTACAAATGCTGGGTGTTGGATAGAAGCCCAGCTACACCAGTGCCCATTCTACAGGTAAAGAAACAGGTCTGCCTCAAAAGATTGTTCTTACTCCCTGGCCAAACTCTGTTTAGACACAGGTAAGAGGACAGGCTGAAAGAGGTGCAACCTCCACTGTGGGGAGCACGCCCCTCTTCCAACCTCCACTGTGGGGAGCACGCCCCTCTTCCAACCTCCACTGTGGGAAGCACGCCCCTCTTCTAACCTCCACTGTGGGGAGCACGCACCTCTTCCAACCTCCACTGTGGGGAGCATGCCCCTCTTCCAACCTCCACTGTGGGGAGCACGCCCCTCTTCCAACCTCCACTGTGGGGAGCATGCCCCTCTTCCAACCTCCATTGTGGGGAGCATGCCCCTCTTCCAACCTCCACTGTGGGGAGCATGCCCCTCTTGGCAACAGGCAACATTTATTTATGCTGCTGATGCCAAACCCACAGGACAAAGTCTGGGGAAGTAAGGATGAGCAGGGCAAAGGAGATCTGAAGCCACACAAAGCTCACGCACAGAAGAGAAGAGGCACAGACTGACAAACAGCTAAAGAGGGAAACAGTGACAACAGGGGATGGCACAAGGACGTCCAGACCAGAATGGCTCAAAATAACAAGAAACGAAAGACTGGCTCTTTGGAAAACTGTTCAAAGTAGCACATATTTTGATGAAATTACTCTTTCTTATGACAGGACTAGAGAGTCACAAAAATATAGTCATCATACAATTTTGTTGAAAACATTAGGCCTAATAAGACCTTGACTCGTTTAGACTCATGAAATAATTAGCACCTAAGTGCAATTACAATGTAAGTGGTGTGAAAGAACAGGCAAATCTTCCTTAGTTCCTTTTTTTTGGGGTATTTTTGAGACGGGGTCTCCCTTTCCCAGCTGGCCTGGAGCTTGCTATGTAGACCAGGCTGGCCTTGAACTCACAGAGATCCGCCTGCCTCTGCCTCCCAGAGTGCTAGGATTAAAGGCATGTGCCACCATGCCCAGGAGTTCCCTTTTTTTGATTCAAGTTCCAATCACCATCTCTCCTTGCTACTTCCTGTCTCTCCAACCCAGTCCCCACTGCCATTTTGTGGGGGTGTGGGGTTTCCTGGAACCGATGATTTTAGGCTTAAATGGGTTCTCTTAATTTGTATTTTTTTTTTTTTTGGGGTCTTTTCGAGACAGGGTCTCCCTGTAGTCCCAGCTGTCCTGGAACTCACTCTGTAGACCAGGCTGGCCTTGAACTCACAAAGATCCACTTGCCTCTGCCTCCCAAGTGCTAGGATTAAAGGCGTGCGCCACCATGCCCGGCAATTTGTACTCATTTTAACAGATAAAAATAAAGTTCTATCAAGAATTACCTTCCATAGAACATTTAGCTCCAGGAGGAGAATGTACAAGCACTCAAGCACTAAGTGAAGAACAAGTACAAGCAAGCCACATACCTTTGGGGAGCTGGGCTTGGGGTCAGCATCCCCTCTGCCCCTGTCTTGGTCTAGAGGCCAGCCTAGACGAGGGGAGAGGGGATCATCACCATTCTCACAGAGGGGGTTGACTGCGTCATCAAGTGCAGAGCCTCGAGTCTCTACCACCAGCTTCTGCTCCACAGCAGGGTAGTAGGCACGGGGCTTCTGGTAGCAGTGCTCGCTGGTGATGTAGGACTCCTCCACAGACCGGGGGAGGGGGAGGGGCTTCTCCACTGCCCCGTTTAAAGTTCTATAGCTTGGGGACTCTTCCTTGCTCCTGGTGTCCGTGATGTGGATGTGTCTGGAATGAGCTCTCCCTTCCCCTGAGTGCTGTTTCCAGGGCTGGCACCACAGCTGCAGATCAGGATGCTCCCTACTTCTGTGGGGATGGCAGACAGAAATGGTTTAGAGGCAGCTAGCACCACCGCAAAGCTTCTCACATTCAAACATTCTCCCTTAAGGAAGAATAGATTGGGGACCATGAATGCTGAGCAAGAGCAGTATAAATCTGTTCTAGGAGAGGGCTTCCCGAGAGCACCCACTGCAGGCATAGCAGGTGGAACTGAACTTAGCACCGAGCAGCAGCACAGCTCACTCAGCCAGGTTCCTTCCAGCTTCCTCCTCTAGAAACTAATCTTGTGATCTCTCAGCCAGGAGCACCGACTGAATTAGTTTGAATGGAAAGTACCTGGGTAAAATGTTCTTTGGACCTGGTTACTAAAAAAAAAAAATAAAATAAAATAAATAAATAAATAAATAAATAAATAAAAAAGGAAATGGGGTTTATATGGTGTAGTCATTAAGAGCACTAGCTGCTCCTCCAGAGGACACAGGTTTGAATCCCAGCACCCACATGGAAGCTAACAAACCAAACATCCATAACTCTGGTTTCAGGGGACCGGACTCCCTCTTCTGACCTCTATGGGCATTGCACAACACGAGTGCACTTAAACATGTTCAGACAATACATTCATACACACACACAAATTTTTTTTAATTAAATACTATTTTAAAAAAGTCAAAACCCTAAACTCAATGAATTGTCATAATTTAATGTTCAGTGGAACTCAGTTATCAAAATGCAGTGATGCTGGGGACAGGCACATATGTACAACCACTAATAACATTTATAAGAATGCTTCCACATTTTCTCTTCTTACTATTCCAAAGAAGAAAGCTGTCAGTAAAGAACAGAGGGGGTAGAGAGATAGCTCAGTGATTAAGAACATGTACTGCTTTTGAAAAGACCCAATTTTGAATCCCAACACCCATGTCAGGTGGCTCACAACCAACTGTAACTCCAGGTCCAAAAGATCAAAGCTCTTGTTTATGTGGTTCACAGACACGCATGCAAACAAAACATTCATACACATAAAATAAAATTGATTTTTTTCTTCTTTTTTTTGAGACAGAATCTCCCTATAGCCCTAGCTAGCCTGGAACTATGTAGCCCTGGCTGGCCTAGAACTTTCTACGTAGACCAGGCAGCTTATCTGTGCCTCCTGAGTGTGTGTACCAACACACCAAGTATATCTCTATAATTTTAAAGCCAGCCTGATATATACAGTAAGTTACAGACTATCCAGGACTGCACCACAGGGTGCAGTCTCAAAACAATTCAAAACAATTCAAAACAAACAAAAAAACCCAAATACTAAAACAAACAAAACAAAATAAAACAAAACAAAAACCAGTAACAAAAAACAAAGACCGGAAATGGCTCAGCAGATAAAGGCACTTGCTGCCAAGCAAATTCAATGCCCGAAACCACAGGGTGGAAGGAGAGAAACAACTCGTAACAAGTTGTCCTCTGACCTCCACACACAGGCCATAGTGGATGTGTGCTCAAACACTCACACCACATACACAATAAATATAATTTTAAAAACCTAAATTAATTAATTAAAAAATACATGTCCTGGTTATGATATTAGTTCATGGGTATATACATTTGTAAAAATTCAATAAGGTCTTAAAATAAGTGAACTTATATATAAAATACTCCTCAATAATTCTTTTAGAAAAGAAATTGATGGGGGGGGGTGCTGGCAATCAAACCCACTAGAGCCCAAACTATTGAGCCTCATGCTCAATCCAAGAACATTATTTTTAGTAAAGGACACAAACCCATCAGTCTTATGGAGGATTCTGTGGCTTTCCAATTTCTCCCCACATAGCCTACTGAATTAAAAGCCAAAGCAGATTCCTTGCCAAAGCTGCAGGTGCCACACTTACTGCAAGATGCTCATCTTGAGCTGCAAGCCATGCAGAACCTCGATCACTCTCTGTACATCGCCAAGAAGCTGATGGGTGGCCACAATCTTCTTGGCATTCTGATGGGAGTAGTTCTCTTCTAGAAATGCCAGGCCATGCATATGTCCCCTGCTCAACCACTCCTTGTCATACCAGTACTTGGAGCCAGGTCTCTGCCCTAAAGTAGCAACATTAAAAGGATCAAACATGGCCTGAGTAAAACCCAGGCTGCCTCTTCATGTTTGCACAATCATTACCCAAGCTTCCTGAAGGAAGGCCAGATTACCACATTCATTTTGTTCACATTTACTGGACACCTGCTCTGTGCCGGGGCTTCAATTTGGTGTTGCAGGTAAGTCAGTGAGTAAAGTTCACATCCTGACGGCTGGGAACTGGTCTCAGATGAACCAGAAGCCTGGGTTCTTATATTTGTATTCTCTTTCTTTTCTTTTCTTTTTTTTTTTTTTTAAATTTTATTTATTTCTGTATGTGCATGAATGTACTGTCTGTATGCAAGTCTGTGCACCCGTGTCGTGCAGTGCCGCGGAGGTCAGAAGAGGGTCTCGGATTCCCCTAGAACTTGAGTTCTCCTGGAATTGGAGTTTCAGACGGTTCTCGGCCGCCATGTGGGTGCTGGGGATCGAACCCGGGTCCTCTGAAAGAGCGGTCGGCGCTCTTAACCGCTAGGCCATCTCTCCAGCCCCTGTATTCTCTTTCTTATCCCACGTCTCCCCTCCCTTCTGTTTTTGTTTGTTTGTCTGTTTGTTTGTTTTTTGAGACAGGGTCTCCCTGTGGCCATAGCTGGCCTAGAACTTGCTATGTAGATTCCGGTTGCCTTCAAATCTCAGAGAATAACCTTGCATATTGCTCAAAGTTGTGGGATTAAGGGATTTGTAAAACCATGCCTGGCTCCCCTTCTCATTAATTTTTTTTTTTTTTTTTTTTTTGGTTTATTTTTCGAGACAGGGTCTTCCCTGTAGCCCCAGCTTGTCCTTGAGCTCACTCTGTAGACCAGGCCTGGCCTTGTGAACTCACAGACAATCCACCTGCCTCTTGCTCCCAAGTGTAGGATTAAAGGCGCGCGCCAACACACTCAAGCACTGACACTCGCTACACGTGATTTTTAACGTGTTGGGTTGTCCCCACTGATGCCACGTTTGTTCTGTTCTGATCACAACGTATGTATGTAATTTTTTTTTGTAAGTTGCACCATTCCTGTACTCCCAATTTACCTACTTGGGATGTCAAAGAAGGTTTTGTCAGATTCTCTGGAAGGGGTGCCTTTCTGGTGCTGCGTTTGTATACGCATGACTTGTTAGCCACGATGTGGTGTCTGCCCTCCGCAGGGACTGCAACTCTCCTACGTCCGTATTGTGGTTACAGGTTCCCAAGAAAGAGAGTTCTCAACTCAACTTCGCCAGTCCCTCTCCTCGCTTCTCTCTCTGGTGTCTGCCTTGTCACCTGTGTGACGACCTCTTTCTAGTTGGCCCAGGCCGACGCGCCACTGCCCCTTCACGTACTAATCCCGCGGCGCTTGCCAGCACTTACTGGCTTTTCGATCCCTTCCAATACCACCATCCCCACTCACATCATTACCCACTCTATGCACCTTTTTTTCTCTTTTCTTCTCTTATATCTACATTACACTATCACAATATCTCTGTGTCTTCAGGCCTTTTTCCCTCTTCTCGTTTTTTTCTAAATCTTCGGTTCTCTTTATCCCGTCTGTGCCCTGTTCCTCTGCCCTATGAGGCACCTTCGATTTCCCCGAGTATCCTAGGTGACTCCCGTGATCTCTCAAGCCCATGGAGTTACCAATCCTTCTTTTTCCCTTCTTTTTCCTTTTTCTTTTTTTTTCCTTTTTTCTTTTTTCTTATCATCTGTCCCCCCAGCTCCAGCGCTCGGTAAAAAACCGTCTTTTTCTCCTGTATCGTGCATCAGGTAGCAGCCCCCGGAAGGCTTTTTCGGTGGTATCGTTGTGCGTTTCACTGCCCGGCTGGTTGTTACAGATGGGATTCGTTCCCGTTGACCGTCTGGGTGATTTATTTATTTGGGAGTATCTGCTTTGGCCGTCATATTACAGGCACAAACGACATCATCATTAAAAAACCTAATATAAAAAAAAAATTTCCCCCACCTACACCAATAAATTTTCTAAATATATAGAATTAAACCTGTCGGAAATACAATGCAATTTTACTCTTTCCTAATTACATTCTTTTGCCAAGCTATATGCAGCCTTGGCAATGACCCCCTAGTCCCTGGGCTTCCTGTCTTTCTGTCATTTACGCTCTGTTCATATAAGCTACCACAACTTTCGCATAAATGTCTCGAATTGGCCCCCTGCTGAAAAAGAAAACTTATACCATGTTTCCCGATTCCCTCCCACCCTTTTCTGCCGTGGGAAGTTCCCTCCTCATCGTCCCACGTGCCACTACTGGTACTTTACAGGCAGCTGTGCTGGAGAACGCTTGGACCAGGACTGGAAATGAAAACCTTTTGCCCACCCTGGCACCAGCACAACTTACATATGGCATGTTCACCTCAATGCATTGTACCCTCAAGCCATACCCTCCCCCCCCCACAGCAGACTTTGATACTACCTTTATCGACCATGTTCTCTTTATTTTCGTAGTCGTGCACAATAGTTCCTCAAGCGCTCGAACTACAATCACTTCTAAATGCACCTTGCAAAATGACCTGCGTGGATAGAGAAAAATGTGGAACATCTACAAATGGAAGCCCTGTCGACCTCACCCCCATTTCTGCTACGCAGTAAAGACCCTAGTTTTTAGCAGTCGTAAGAAATAATCTAGAATAGCTTCGACATCTCATTTGACCCAGTCTGTAACCCCCTTCCCTTCCCTTCCCCCCTTTCTTTCTTTCTCCACCCCTTTTCCTTTTCCCCCCTCCCCCCCTTTTTTATTAAACCTCCGGATGGTAGATTTTTATTGTCTAGGTTACACCCTTTAATTTCTGCACTCGTGCAGTTCTCTTTCTTCTTTTATCCATTTCTTTAGTTTTTTTTGACTTCATTTTCTCATTTTTTCATTTTCCCTCCCCTTCCCTTCCCCTTTCTTTCTTCTTTTCTTCCTTTTCCCTTTTCCCCTTTTTCCTCCTTCCTTCTCCTTCATTATGTATACAAATCTTAGTACCATGACGCTTAAAAAACCACTACCTTCTCTAAGTTTACGATCCACTGGTCTTTTTCTCCATACATTATCTGCTGTGATGATTTAGTGCCACCATTACACCCTAGTTCCTTGTGGATTTAAGTCATCTCTTTCGCTTTTTTTCCTTTTCCTGTTCCCCTATTTTTGACTTGAATGGGTCTATCCATGCTAGCCCCTTAGACTTGGACTGGAACTTCCTCCTTGTAGGGGAAAAGGTTTTTGGAATTTTGCATACTCCACAGATGATTTTCTCAACACAACTCTGAATTATCGCCCCTCACTCCATCGGCTTTAGGATTTTAAGGCTGCGCCACCATCTGCACCCCGCGCTTGACCCGTTGATTTCTGTGCCCCTGGACACTCTTGAGGTTTGTATCCAAACACGATAGTTGGGAGTCGTTTCCCCTCTCGTAAGTTTTTGGGAGTGATTCGTCTCATTGATGTCATATGGATAACACAACGAACCAGGGACTGATATCATACACGCCAATAGGACCTTTGCTGACGATTTTCTGCAAACCGTGTCGTGAACATCCATCCCCTCGTCTTTCTAAAACCTCTCACAACCAGTAATCCTCCCAATGGAGGTATAAAATCTTGAGAAAGATTTTTTTTTTTTTGAGCAAAGAAAGCCGTATTACGAACTAGCCATCCATGTTTGGCATAATGCCTGAGCTCTGGAGGGTGGGGCGCTTCTTTCCTTGGGCGATCTCCCCTTTTTTCCTTTTCTTTTTTTTTTTTTTTTGGAAATAACATACAGTTGGGGGGGACACAGGTCTAGTATTTGAATTTAAAATTATAGTCATAAATAAAAATCTATTTAATACAGTTCTTTCGTAAACACACAGATAATTCACTTACAACCGCTGATCTCCCACCTTTATAATCTGTCACAGACCCTTCCTCCCTTTTCTTGCTGACACGGCGGACATTATAGCCATAGTTTGATTAAACAGCCTCTACAGTCTCCATGAATCAGAGTAGACATGAGTTCACTCAAGCACACAGGCCGGTGTGTTAAATCCTAAAGACCCGGCGGGAAACAGTTTTGTGAAAGATAAGGCACATCTAATAAAATTATTTCTAACAGATACCCCAAGGCAGCCAGAGAGGCTATAACGCTGGAATTCTACCCACAGGAAGATAATACAAAAGTTAGGACCTCGGGACAACCCTTGGGATTATTAGAGGGACCTTCGGGACCAGGATTCAGAACAATAGCATATCCTGCTTTCCTATTTTGCCATAATGTCTCACATGGCCACTGGTTTTTTAGGCCACCCTCCTAGGATTATTAACTAGAGTGGTGCATCTTAAGTCAGTCTGAATATCATGAACCGGGCCTCTGCTCTGGCTCATCCTTCTGGCCATATTTCTTTCCTTGGGAATAAAGGCCCATTACAGGTAAGATTTTCTCTGTGCCTTTTGGACTATCTAGTAAAGGTACAGAACCATATCACAGCAGAAAGTCTTCAGGCCAGAGGAGGCGTGAGTACCGAAAACATGAACCGTGGGAACCCAGTGCCTTGATTGATTTGGTTAAATTTAATAATTCTAGTAGTCATTGATTTGTTTTTTTATTTGTTTACTTATTATCTGTGACTATGACTGCGAAGGCTCAAAGCCTAAAATATTTACTATTTATTTATTTAATTTTATTTCTTTCTTGTATTTGTTTTCTGAACTGTTGTCTGCAGTGGCAAGGTCTGTGCACCCATGCGTGCATACGCCTCGAGTAAGAAGAGGGTCTCGGTATTCCCCTGGATCACTGGTAGTCTCCTGGAATGACGCTTCCAGCCGGTTCTCCGCGCATGTGTGTTGCTGGTGGATCGACAACCGGGTCCTCTGTTATAGAGCTTGCTCGGCGATCTTAACCCGCTTTCGGCCAGCTTCCAGGTTTTTTCCCTTTACCTTTCAATTGCTTTATGAGGCGATGAAAGTCACTAGGAAAGTCAGCTGGGTATGAATTTCTTCCTCACAAGCAAAAAAAAAAAAAAAATCCCACCAGGTCCATAGGACCAAGCAGAGTAACAGAAGCAGAAATAGACAAAGACTGTCAAGCTGCAAGGAATCTGGGAAAATAGGAGCTCACAGTTGGTAAAGGTAGATGATCACCACTAACAGCACCATGAGAACCATAAGCTTATAGTCCACCCTTCCAAGAAGGGATGCCCAGGAGCCCTGACCACACCTCTTAACCATGAAACCAACTAATGCTACTAAGGAATGCTGGTTTCGGTGGTGACAAGCTCTAAACAACATGCCTTTACTCCTCCCCTCCAGGGTCTATCTCCTGCCCAGTGGCAGGCAGCTGTAGGTTTCTAACCCTCTAACAGCTCTGAAATGCCATGAATTGAGCTGTAGGCTCTTCCTCAGAGCTCTCAAGAAAAGGAAAATGTTCTCACTGCCAAAACTGGAACAGCAAAAGATTAGCAGGCCCTGACCAAGAATGACGGACTAATGCGTGGAGCAATCAACACTGTTTACAGAGTTTCAATCAGATCTGTGAAAGTTCCAGACTACTGTAAAACTTTGGGCTTATCATTAATAATACCACATTGTATAATCAAACATTTAAGAGTCTGCCCAAATGTCATGTTTGTTTGTTTATCACATTTAGAGAAAAGCTCAAGTCAAGCTTTCTAGGAGGTAAACCTCTTGACACACATGCTCCTGCTGCTAAGTTTAGGAGAGCTGGCCACCAGATGGGCTGGCAACAAAGGTGAAGAGAAGGGGTCTAGCCAATGTCACAGAAATCTGTCTTGAGACCACAGACAGGATGCCTCACAGGCCACTGTGCTAAGGAAAAGATTACATTAGGTTCATATCCCAACTCCAGAAATCTCTACCTGGAGGATCCTGGCAAACATAGCAGGTGTACTTCTCCGGCACATTCTCTTCCAGCAGTCCCATGCAGACCCCATGCTGCCAGCACTGGCATTCTTCACACTGTGAGAATCAAAGAAATGATAAAAATTAAAAGTTAGAAAGCATCCTCCACCCAAATGCAGAGTCCCCTCTGGGAGTGAGGGTGAGAAGGAAGGAATGGAAAGAACAGTCCCTACCAACTTCTCACTGACCTGCAGCCACATACTAGAAATGGACATATGGACAGCTGGGGCCAGTAAATCTAAGCTCTAAAGGTCTAAAAAGGGAATGAACTTTAATCCCACCATTTGGGAGGCAGAGGTTAGAGCATCTCTGTGAGACTGAGGTCAATCCGGTCTACATAGTAAGCTGGGGCTTGTCTATTTGTAAATTGCTACTTTGTGGGCTGGAGAGATGGCCTAGCAGTTAAGAGTACCAACTGAGCCGGGCGTGGCGGCGCACGCCTTTAATCCCAGCACTCTGGAACCCGAGGCAGGCGGATCTTTATGAGTTCAAGGCCAGCCTGGTCTACAGAGTAAGTTCCAGGACAGCTGCGGCTACAGGGAGACCCTGTCTTGAAAAGACCAAAAAAAAAAAAAGTACCAACTGCACTTGCAGAGGACCCAGGTTCGATCCCCAGTACCCACATGGCGGCTGAGAACCGTCTGTAACTCCAATTCCAGGAGAACTCCAGTTCCAGGGGAATCTCACACCCTCTTCTGACCTCCGCGGCACTGCACGACACAGGTGCACAAAACTACATGCAGACAGTACATGCATACACATAAAAAAATAAAGAAAAAATTAAAAAAAAAGAAATACAGCTCTGATGTCATGCTTTGCTTTAAAAAAATTGGTACTTTCGGGGCTGGAGAGATAGCCTAGCGGTTAAGAGCACCGACTGCTCTTGCAGAGGACCCGGGTTCGATCCCCAGCACCCACATGGCGGCTAAGAACCGTCTGTAACTCCAATTCCAGGAGAACTCCAGTTCCAGGGGAATCCGAGACCCTCTTCTGACTGCGGCATTGCACGACATGGGTGCACAAACCTACATGCAGACAGTACATTCATACACATACAAAAATAAATAAAATAAAAAAAAATTGGTACTTTGTATTTTATACATGCTCTGTAATGATTTTTTTAGTTATTGATTTGGAGTATATGCTCATTCTAATAAACAGTTATTGGGGAGGGGGGGAGAAAAAAGTAAGCTGGGGCTACTGGGAGAACCTATTCCAAAAAAGAGGGAAGAGGAATGGAAAGGCAGACTCCTAGAGAAATACTAAGACATCAAAGCAATCCAGCCCAAGACCCTAAACCTTAACTACCCAATCGCAGATGAGCTCTGGAAGATTGACAGGGAACTTGATGATGACCTGACATGAAGTTGATGGTGCTAAGGCCACAGTTCACAAGTGCTCAGTCACTTGGATTAAGACAGGTCCCAGCAACAATAGAGCTTTCCTGGGCAGATAAAAGTCCCCTGGGAAACAAATCAAATCAGAATCAACAAGAGCAGAGCTGGAAAGCAGTTCAGATAAGACCTGATACAAAGCCTCCCAATTCACTGGGGAGCAAACTAAGGCTTAGGGAAGAAAAGACAGCATGTGTCTGAGTTTTTTTGTTTTGTTTTGTTTTCTGACCAAAGAAACTTAAAGGAGAAAGGGTTTATTCTGGCTCACACTTCAAAGGTACAGGCCATCATGGTAGGGAATTCAAAATGGTGGCTGGTCACAATGCATCCAGTCAGGAGGCAGAGAGGGATGAATGGATGCTGCTGCTCAGTTCTCTTTTTCCATCATAGAATCTAGACTGCCAACCAGAGAATGGAGCCACCTACACACAGTAGGGAGGCCTCCCCACCTTCTAATGTAGTCAAGATAATCCCACACAGACATGCCTGCAGGCCTGAATCCCAGGTGATTCTAGATTCCAAGTTAAGAGGTAACCATCAGAGTATGCAAAGTGACACAGGCAAAGAGAAGCAGAGCAGACTCATAGTTAAGATCAAAAGTCTAACCAGACATGGAGGCTTATGCTGTAATCCAAGCACAATGGAGGAAGAGGCAAGAGGCAGGAGGGTCTCAAGCTCCTGGCCAGCTAAAGTTACACAGGAGACCCTATCTCAAAAAAAAAAAACAAACAAAAGTCATCTTAACAATGACTGTTTTTTGAGAACTAGAACTGACCAACAACAAAACAAATAAAAGGCAAGTTTCAAATACCACAGTAAAAGCACTGTTTGGGCTGGAGAGATAGCCTAGCAGTTAAGAGCTCCGACTGCTCTTGCAGAGGACCCGGGTTCGATCCCCAGCACCCACATGGCGGCTGAGAACCGTCTGTAACTCCAATTCCAGGAGAACTCCAGTTCCGGGGGAATCCGACACCCTCTTCTGACCACCGAGGCATTGCAGCACACGGGTGCACAAACCTACATGCAGACAGTACATTCATATAAATAAATAAATTAAATAAATAAATAAAATTTAAAAAAGCACTGTTCATGAGTTTAATGCAGAAACAAAGTGTTAAGCAGGTGTGCTGCACCCCTGAAATGCTGATAATCTATAAAGACAGCTAAAAACAAGGACAGCAAGTACGCAAGGCCTCTACGAGGAAAATCCTAAAACACTACTAAAAGTACACAGAGACTGAAGGCAGTGGAACTCTGCACATATTCCAAAACAGCAAGTCACTATGATGAAGACATCAATCCTACTGCATCCAATAAATGAGGAAACCACCATTTTTCTAAAACCAATCACCAGGAAATATACACAAAAGAAACATGACTAACCTTAACAGATTCTTTTTTTTTTTTTTTGGTCTTTTCGAGACAGGGTCTCCCTGTAGCCCCAGCTGTCCTGGAACTCACTCTGTAGACCAGGCTGGCCTTGAACTCACAAAGATCCGCCTGCCTCTGCCTCCCAAGTGCTAGGATTAAAGGCGTGCACCACCACACCCAGCTAACAGATTCTTTTTGAGACAGGATATCACTATCTTGGCTGGCCTGGAACTTACTATGTAGACCAGGTTGGCCTCAAATTCACAGAGATACTCCTGCCTCTGCCTTCCTGGAATTAAAGGTGTGTGCTACTATGCCTGGCATCCTATCAGACATTTAAAAAATATTATTAAAGTCTGATACTACAGAATGGTACAAATAGGTATATAGCCAGATCACTGAAAAAGAAAAGAGGGTTCAGAAAGAAATCTCAATACCAAAAATGGAGTAAACACAGGCAATACTTGAAAGAGTAGAACATGCCAACACAAAGCCAAAGCCCCTACTTCATACCAAAATAAACACCAGATGACTAAAATATGTATCAGGTTCTTTAAAAAAATGGAACTTGTTTAATCCTAGCACTTGGTAGGCAGAGACAAGTGGATCTTTGTGAGTTCAAGGCCAGCCTGGTCTACAAGGCGAGTTCCAGGACAGCTGGGGCTGCAGGGAGATCCTGCCTCAAAAAAATAAATTTAAAAAATGAAAAAATGGAACTTGCTAGGTGGGGTGGTGCATGCCTTTAATCCCAGCACTTGGGAGTCAGAAGCAGATAGATCTCTGTGAGTTTGAGGCCAGCCTGGTCTATATAGGAAATTCCAAGCCAGATGAGGCTATGGGGAGACCCTGCCTCAAAAAAATAAAACCACCAACCACTGACCAAACAAACAAACCAAAAAATGAATAAAAACAAACTAAAATACTACTAAAAAAATACCAATAATCCTCATCTTGTTATGCATAGTGATTTTCTAACTATTTCATGGAGTTTCAAAGGTTCTTTGATCCCAGCACTTAGGAGGCAGAGGCAGGAGGCTCTCTGTGAGTTCAAGGCCAGCCTGGTGTATGTGTATATAGCTAGCTCCAGGCCAGCTAGGACTAAAGGGAGACCCTGTCACAAAAAGACACACACACACACGCGCGCACACACACTCACACACACACACACACACACACACACACACACACTCACTCACTCACACACATAGCATGCTTTTAAAATAGGACTGTTAAAAAAAAAAAAAA
>VZQC01000091.1:477616-493222 GCA_009823505.1 Rhizomys pruinosus | reverse complement strand
CAGAGGATGTGGGTCGGATCCCCAGCACCCACCATGGCAGCTGGAGCAACCCGTCTTAAAACTCCCAGTTCAGGGGAATCCGATGCCATCTTCTGACCTCCGAGGATTGCTACGATATGGGTGCACCAACCCTACATGCAGGATCAGTACAGAATAAATATAAAAAACTAGATTTACAATTTTACAAATAACCAAAACCAAAGAAAATAAACCTAAAAGAAAGAAAAGAAAAAACTTCTATAAAATATGCATGAGTTCAATCAAAAGTTACAAGTAATACATGCATAAATTTGTTATGTAGGTTAGTCAGCAATTTCATTTCCCGGAAAGCACTTTTCTCCATCCCTGGTTAATTGAAGGGAATCACAGCATGCATTTTGGAAAAGCACCTGACAAAAGCCAATGCCATCACGGTTGTACCAAGATACGATGTATAACCAAACTGAACCATGCAGATTGATTTGTACAGGCAGATGGCATCTCCGCTTCGGAACATCGTGAGCACAAGACAGGGAACAAACACTTCTAATTTTTTTTTTTTTCTATTTTTTTTAATTATCATTTTTTTGGTACATAGTAGTGAACAACAGTTTATGTTGATTTCTAAGCTTTATTTTTTTCCTTTGTCTTTTTGAGGACGGGTCTCACGTAGCTAAAGCTGGCCCTGGAACTAGCTAATAACCCGATACCTTGTGGACCTTGTAAACTCTACCATATTCCCAACCTGGCCTCTGACTCCCAAGTGCTTGGGACTTTTAAGACATGGCCCCACACATACCAGGCCATTTGTTTTGGGAGTAATGATCTTGCTTAAGGCTACCCACAGGCGGCTGAAATCAGCTCCTATAGCCTCTGAGAAGATACTCCCTCAACCTAAAGTGTTTTATGTGGGTCTACTGGTCATCGTGGGTAAATGTCTTGGTCCAAACTTAGGCCCCAATACAGTGGCTTTTCCGGATTTCAAAAAACAAACAAAAAAAAACTGTTTCACTTTCCAATTGCAAATGGCAGTGATCAAAATTTCAAAGTACTTTATGCACAAACAAATGAGTACAGCACATGTATAGTGGAAAACGCAGAATAAGCTCCACAGACTGTGCCAGTGTCAGAGTCTTAATTTTGATGTCATACTTTTGTTTGGGATGTTGGCATGGAAAGTAGTTTAGGCAATAGTTCATGAGACTTTCTTGTATATTTTTTGGATCCTTATATGAATTTTTTTTGGGGGGGTGGTCTTTTTGAATGAGACAAAGGTTTCCAGGCCAGCCACAGTGCTTCTGGACACCTCTATGACAACTAGGATGGCCTTGAACTCAAAAGATCTGCCGACCTGATCTGAGTAGTCGTGATTGAAGGAGGGGGCCACGGACGACTGGCTTCGCATCTCTATATTTAAAAAAAAAAAATTTTAATGTCCTTTTTTTAAATTTATATTTTGAGTGTTAGAATGTACTGTCTGCAGTGTAGGTCTGTGCACCCTTGTGTGCAATGCCAGAGTCAAGAAAGAGGGTGTTCAGTCCCTGGGAACTGGAGTTAAAGACCGTTTCAGCCTCCAGGTGGGTGCTAGGATCAAACCATGGTCTCTGCAAGAGCAGTCAGCGCTTTTGACCACTAGGCCATCTTCTCATAACCATAAATTTATCATTTTAGGATGATTTGTACCGTCTGCATGTATGTTGGTGCAACCATGTCCATGCAATGCCGCTGAGGTCCGAAGAGGGTATCGGAATTCCCAGGATCTGGAGTTAAAGATGGTTCTTCATCACCATGTGGGTTGATGGGGTTGAAACTCGGTCCTCTGAGAGAAGTAGGCTCTTACCCCCTAGGCCATCCCTCCAGTCCCCAATCTCTTCTTTAAACAAAACCAAAAAAATGGATTGGGAAGGACTCGGGCGCTGTTGTGCGGCACGCCTCATCCTAGCACCGGAGGCAGAGGCAGTGTATCTTACGTCAAGGGTCCAGCCTGGTCCACAGCGTGTAGTTCCAGACAGCTGGGGCTACAGGGAAGAACCCTGTCTTAAAAAGACCCACCAAAAAAAAAAAAAAAAAACCACTTGGTGAGTCAGGTATGCTGGGACATGGGGACATGCCGGTAATTCAGGTACTTAAGGGGCTAAAGCAGGAGGACTGAAAGATTAAGCCTAACCTGGCAATTTAATAAGACACTGTCTCAAAAATTCATATTAAAGGGGCTGGAGAGATGGTTCACCAGTTCAGAGCACTGGCTGCTCTTGCAGAGGACGCAGGTTCTATTCCCAGCACCCACATGGCAGCTAACAACCATCTATAACTCCAATTTCAGGGGAATCCGACACTTTCTTCTGACCTCCATGGGCACTGCATAACACCAGTCCATGTACATACATGCAGGCAATATAAACATATGCAAAATAAATATAATAAAAATTTTCATTAATATTTAAAAAGTGCAGGGGGGGAAACCTAAAAAAGCTGAGTGTGGTGGAGCATGCCATTAATTCCAGCATTAGGGAGGCACAGGCAGGATCTCTGGGAGTTCAGGCCAGCTGGTCTACATAGCTAGTTCCAGGCCAACTGGGGTTAGAGGGAGACCCTGTCTCAAAAAGACTCTCTCCCTGTCCCAAAAAGTGGGACTTCAGCAGCCAGAAAAATGGCTCAGTGCCTTTACTGAGGCACTGACACCAAGCCTGACAACCTAAATTTGATCCCCAGAATCTACTTGGTGGAAGGAGAGAACTGAGTCCTACAAGCTGTCCTATGAGCGCTACACTCATAGGACAGCTTGTAGCTTTTTTTTTTTGGTCTTTTGAGACAGGGTATCCCTGTAGCTCTGGCTGTCCTAGAACTCACTATGTAGACCAGGCTGGCCTTGAACTCACAGAGATCTGCCTGCCTCTGTCTCCCAAGTGCTAGGATCAAAGGTATGCACCACATGCACAACTGTTTCCTTTTTTGAAACTGAAGCTTTGCTGGACACATGCTTGTAATCTCGAGACTTGGAAGGAGAAGGCAAGAGGAACAAGAATTCAAAATTATTCTTGGGGCTGGAGAGATAGCCTAGCGGTTAAGAGCACCGACTGCTCTTGCAGAGGACCGGGTTCGATCCCCAGCACCCACATGGCGGCTGAGAACCTCTGTAACTCCAATTCCAGGAGAACTCCAGTTCCAGGGGAATCGACACCCTCGTCTTACCTCCACGGCATTGCACGACATGGGTGCACAGACCTGCATACAGACACAGTACATTTATACACATAGAAAATAAATAAATTTAAAAATTTTTAAAAATATTAAAAAAATTATTCTTGGCTATATACCAAGTTCCAGGTCAGCCTGGTCTATACGAGAGCTTTATCTCATAAATAAATAAATAAATAAATAAATAAATAAATAAATAAATAAATAAATAAATAAATAAATAAATGTCATACAGATGTAGCTCAATGGCAGAGAACTTGTCTAACATATGCAATGCCCTGGGTGGTTCAATCCCTACCACTGGGGGTGGGGGGGTGGGGGGGAGACAGGACGGGACTTGGTAAACAGAAAGTAAAAAGGTAATCTCAGCACCAAGTAGGCAGGAGCAGAAAAATCAGGAGTTTAAGGTCATCCAAGCCCAGCTAGTCCAGCTCGGGCTTCATAAGACATTTTCAAAATGTAAAATTTTAAAAGAGTAAAACGGCAAATGGGCCCTACGTACTCACTGATCATTCTGAAATTTTAAAGAACTATGACAAGGCCTGACTCTTTAACACAGTAGAGGAGGACTGGAAAGATAGCTCAGTAGCAAAGTACTTTCCGTGCAGGTATAAGACCTAGGCTCAATCCCAGGTTTGGGGGGGGGGGGCGAATCAAAGGAAATGAGATTACTAAATATGAAAAGACAAATGATGAGAATATAAAGCATACATGAGCTGGGCATGGTGACACATGCCTATAATCTCAGCACCCAAAAGACAGAATGGGAGCAACACAGCAAGTCTGAGGCTGTGATAGTGCTGTCAACCAGATACTATCTAGAATCACCTGTGAGGAGAACCTCTCCGTGTCCTGTTGAGATTAGTTTGGACTGTGGGCATGTCTGTGGACATATCTTGAGTAGTTTGAACTAGGAAGACCCTCCACTGCGGATGGCAGGAGACTCTGAATGGTGTGAGAGTGGAGAAAGCACACAGAGCTTGAGCATGCTGCAATCGTTTGCTCCACTCTGCTTGGCTGTGACCAGCTGACCTCACGCCCCTGCCACCATGCCTTCCATGCCATGCTGGATTCTATTCCTCTGGAACTGTGAGACAAAATAAAACCCTTTTCTCCTTAAGCTTCTTTTGTTGGGGTAATTTATCACAGCAACAGAAAAGTAAGACAGAGACTTTGTCTCTAAAAGTAAAGAATAAAATAAATTTAACTACATAAATGAAACCAAGATGCAGAAGTGAATTTCAAAATGTATGTCGTGGTCACAGCATAAGAGGAAGCGCAGAAAGCTCTTCCTGGGTGGTGAGCAGCCACTGCTTTAATCAAGAACAATCATCTCACCACAATAAATAACAGAGGCAAGCCCTTGGTGGCCTTTTTATAGAATGTAAGCCTGTCCACATCTTCCAAGCTCCACAAGACCAGACAATCAGATCAAGGGTGGGGCCTCTGGCCCAGGACTAACCTCTCCCTAACCCCACAGGTTACTGGGGTAAACCTGCTTGGAATTCTTGGCCCAGGAATTTAGAATTGGGAATGAGATTCTAACCTCAGATTAGTACTCTCTTGAACAAAAAGGTATAAAGAGCAATGGTGAGCGGCCATGTAAGAGAGACCATCTTCTGTATTTTAAGAAAATAAGCAACCCAGGTGTGGTGGTACATGCCTTTAATCCCAGCACTAGGGAGGCAGAGGCAGGTGGATCTCTGTGAGTTCAAGGCCAGCCTGGTCTACAGAATGAGTTCCAGGCCAGCTGGGGCTACAGGGAGACCCTGTCTCAAAAAGACCCCCCCCCCAAATAAAAGAAAATAGGCAAGCAAAGAATGGGGCTGGAGAGATAGCTCAGCGGTTGAGAGTGCCAACTGTTCTTGTAAAGGACCCAGGTTCGATTCCCAGCACCCATACGGCGGCTAAGAACTGTTTTAACCAGATGTGGTGGCAAACATCTTTAATCCCAGCACTAGGGAGGCAGAGGCAGGTGGATCTCTGTGAGTTCAAGGCCAGCCTGTGAATTCCAGGACAGCTGGGCTATAGGGAGACCCTCTCTCAAAAAAAATAAGAAATTAAAAAAATAAATAAATAAAAAAGAATCAGATTGGCTCCAGGGAAGAAGCAGAAACGGAATAGACCGAGCCCCTGAAGATGGAATTCTAGGCTTGAGAGCTTGAACTCATAGTCCTCTGAATTATAAGACCCAGCTTACTTTCTCAGCAAAGTTTGTACTTGCTCCTAAAAGAATACTAGCTACGGGGCTGGAGAGATGGCTCAGCAGTTAAGAGCACCAACTGCTCTTGCAGAGGACCCAGGTTCGATTCCCAGCACCGACATGACAGCTAAGAACCATCTTTAACTCCAGTTGCAGGGGAATCCAATGCCCTCTTCTGACCTCCACGGCATTGCACAACACGGTTGCACCAACCTATACACTCATACACATTAAAAAAAAAAATTTTTTTTAAAGTGCTTTCATTAACTAAAAAAAAAAAAAAAGAATACTAGCCAGGATGATAAGATGGCACAGGATGAGCAGATAAAGGCACAAAGGCACTTGCTACCAAGAGAAATGATCTGAGCTTGATCCTGTCACCAGGACCTATATGGTGGGAGAGAAAAGGCTCCTGCAGGTTGTCCTGAGCTCCACACACACGCAAACATACATACAGTAAACATATGCAATGAAAAATTTTTTTAAAGAAAAGAAAAAAATAATGTGAACCAAAATTATAATACCAACATTTCGAGGCAGAGGCTGGCAGATCACCTTAAGCCTGAGGCCAGGTGAGACCTTGTCTCAAAAAAGCTAAGCAATGTAACAATGACTGGAAAAAACACAGATAAACAAAAACTAAACTGAGGTTTCCTGGCTAGCCGAGCAGCTACCAAGACACTTCAAGTATCTATGAACCCTTAGAGGTGCCAGACAGCAACTACTTCTGTCAGAACTGGGAATCGCAGTCACAGGCAGTGAAGGGCAGGGCAAGCAGACGGGGCCAGTGATGGTCTCCCTAATCAGGTACAAACAACAACACACAGGACCAAGCCAAAGAGAGGATAGTAGACATCCCAGAAAAATAACAGGAAACAAGCAATTATAAAGTGAGACTCCCTTCTTCAGGCTACAAGAGAATAAGAGTCCATAGAGAAGATTAAACCATCACTCCGAAGTCTGAATCCCTGCTATCCAACGGCAAAAGGCCCTTCCCCTTCAGCCTGGGTGATTCTTTAATTCTGCTCTCATTCTTTTAACAGCCTGTTTACAGCAGCCGAGAAGTCCCAGGAAACTCAGCCGGCTGCTCTTAGTAATACACACCAGGGCTGACATGAGTCACTGTTGCTGTTGGCCTCTACTCTCTCCAGAGACCAGTTTATCTTCCTCTAACCTGTGTCCTGGAAACTCTACTTGCCTGAATCATGAAGTCGTTTTCCTCCTGAATTTCACAGATGCAACGGACCACCTCAAAATCATACCGTTCATCGCCATCAAGCTCCTCATCTGGGTTGGTGGTTATATCAACATCTTGGCCATACTCCTCATCGCTCCAAAGAAAGCTCTCAGAAGAGGACTCACTCAGATTATCCTCCTCTGGAAGGAGAGGGAAGACAACAGTCATGGTTTTAAATTTAGTCATAAAATGTATAAAAAACTATGTTGTCTCAGACTCGCTCTTCCAGGGACTTACACAGGACTAGAACAGGATGACAACCTGTTCTTTGGGCTTGTTATCGGGAACAGCTCAAATGTTGTATGCTATCTGACAAGGAACTGAACTCCATTTCCTCATTTTACCAAGAGAACATGAAGCCCAAAATCAATGGCTGCCCAGCATCCCAGCACTCATCAGAACTACAACGTTCCATGAATCACAGACTCTATCATCCTAAAGACTAACCTGCTCCTCAGCTGTCCACATCCAGCCAGGACCCAGCTTACAATCATCTCTATGCACAGCCACCTTTATAGCTCTAACACAGAGGCAATTGCAGGTATCTTGGTGCCTAACTAGTTACAATCACAGTTAACTTGCACCACACACTGTTTGAAACACTTGCACTACACCACTTTTTAACGGATGATGAGGTGAGCAGTGGGCTCTCTTACCAGAAGCTTTCAATTTCCCTTTGTGGTTTCCAGAATCTGAACCATGGAGCTGTGGGCTCATATGGACCCCAGGCTTATGTGAGGACCCACACCTAGTGACAGCAAATGCTTTGGGGGGAGAAGGTTCCTGGGAGGTGGTGTCACTAATCTCCTCACTGCAAGGACATTCTACAAGAAGAGCATTAGGAACAAATGAGCAAACCCCAGACCTATATGTGCATCCATCTCAGAATCAACCCCACCCCATCAATAGCCTGCTGTTCAAAGAGCTCAAATGTGTGGCCACAACATAACCACAAACGTGTGTGGAATATGGTCAGGGATAGATATACTTCCAGTCACCTCTGAGAACCTTTCTTCCTTAACACCTCCCCCTCATTTCTGATAAGATTGCTTTTCTAAGCCAGGAGCAATGCTAAGAATAAAACATGGCATCTATTTAGCTTCTGTGATTGCAACAGAGGTTTCCTTAACATTATTGTAAAGGAAGAACACACTTTTCAAGAAGCAAATTTTTAGGGGGTGTGGTGGCACACACCTTTAAACCTAGCACTCGGGAGGCAGAGGCAGGTGGATCTCTGTGAGTTCAAAGCTAGCCTGGTCTACATAGTGAGTTCCAGACCAGCTGGGACTAAAGGGAGACCCTGTGGCAAAAAGTCAAAAAGGGGAAAAAAAAAAAAAAAAGCAAATATTTTCTTGAGGTAGATGCCTGTCAGGCATAAGCCGAGAAGGCAGTGCACACCTGCAATCTAAGCAAGTGGGAGGCTGGGGCAAAAGGGTTGAAGATTTTGAGGGCAGCATGAACTACATACTAAGGTCCAGGCCAGCCTGAGCTAAAGAGTGAGCCCTTGATCAAAAAACTCAAGGGGAAAAAAAGTTACATATACAAAAAGCTACTTATGTCTCTTGTTACGCTGTGACAGGATCCACTGGCCCAAGTGGGAGGCCACTTATAAAGGTTCAAAGACTTGGTTGAAGGGCTTAGCAAGATGGTTCAGGGGGTAAAGAGTTAGTTGAGTGTTTACCTCAAGTCACCCCTTCCAGGGCAATGCTAGGCTGAGACCACAACCCCTAGGAAAGGCCTGCTGGTCTCCCTCTAAGGAGAAACTCGGCCATCCCTTTCCACAAATGGCAGGGAGACCCAGGGAAGCCCTCAGAAAAAATTACCAGGCTTGGTTTTCTTTTTCTTTTTCTTTTTCTTCTTTGGCTTCACTCTCACAAACTCTTTGAATTTCTTCTCTTTATTCTTTTCCTTTTCTTTTGCAGCTAGAATTAAACACAGTTCAAGTGTTGTTATTTTAACATTTTATTTTCAATGCTGGGACTTTATTATTTTCTTAAATTATTAAGTACGTCCAACACAAAAACTAGAACACAGTCCTTGACAAACCAACTTTTTTTTTTTTGTCTTTTCAAGACAGGGTCTCCCTGTAGGCCCAGCTGTCCTGGAACTTACTCTGTAGACCAGGCTGGCCATGAACTCACAAATACACGCCTGCCTCTGCCTCCCATGTGCTAGGATTAAAGGCATGTGCCACCAGGCCTGGCTGACAAACCAACTTCTATGTAGGCTAAACTTCACCTTAGAGAATCCCAAATGCCTGGCCCCTATGAGAGAATGTACTAAGAGGACTCTAAGATTCTTTCTGTTTTTGAAATAGTCTCCCTGTAGCCCCAGCTGCCCTGGAACTTGCTAGGTGAACCAGGCTGGCCTCTGTGAGATCTAACTGCCTCTGCCTCCTGAATGCTGGGATTAAAGGTATGCACCACTTTGAGGCATCTTCACAAGAGGAGGAGGGTGCGCCCCCCCCCCAGAGGTCTTATAAGGACACTAATCCCATCAGGAAGCCCAATCCTCAAGATTTCAAATGCCTCCCAGAGTTTCCTTTTCTAAATACCATCATAATGGAGGTTAGAACTTAAAAATACATATTTTAGGAGTGAGGGGTGGTAGAAAGGACAAAATTCAACCACAACAAGGTAACTCACATGTCACTTTCTCTCATTCAGGTCCCTGTCCCAAAGCAAAAGCTGCACCTGTGCTTCCAAAGAGCTTCAGGTTCTCCTACAACAGAGTTGAGCCCTTTTCACTCTATGTGCTTTCCACCCACATAAAGAGCCTTGTGTCTCAATTACAGCTAGACCTGTATTACCACATTAGATTTGGAGGCAGATTCTGTGAACTTCTCAGGCAACATGAGGACAGTGGCACAGCTGATACTAAGATGGCTCAAGGACTCACGGAACTGCTGCTTCTGCTTAACTTTGCCAGCCCAGAAACCAAGGGCAGCCAATCCCCAGCAATCTCTGTCGGTAGTTTTCTGGTCTTAATGCTTCTACTGGAAGCCTTGGGAAGTCTCCATCAGAGAAAGCTATTAGAACTTGAGATGGCATTTGCCACAGTTACTGGGGGGAACTTTTCTTTTCTTTTTTTTTAAATTTTTTAAAAACCTATTTATTTTTTTATTTTTTTAATTTATTTTGCATGTATATGAATGTACTGTCTGCATGTAGGTTTGTGCACCTGTGTTGTGCAATGCCGCGGAGGTCAGAAGAGGGTGTCGGAATCCCCTGGAACTGGAGTTCTCCTGGAATTGGAGTTACAGACGGTTCTCAGCCGCCATGTGGGTACTGGGGATCGAACCCAGGTCCTCTGCAAGAGCAGTCGTCTCTCCAACCCCCAGGGGGGAGCTTTTCATAGTCTATCATCTAAGCAGTCTGCTGTTAAGTGTGTGTATGTGTGCACACGTGTGCGTGTGCACATGTCAGAGAACAAGAGTGTGTGTGTGAGTGTGAGTGTGAGTGTGTGTGTGTGTGTGTGTGTGTGTGTGTGCCATAGTTGGTTCTTTCTTCCATTCCAGCTTGTAGAAGCAAAGTCTCTCTTGTTTCTACTGCTGTGCTATATACACCAGGCTAGCTGGTCCACAAACTTCTGGCCAATTCTGTGTCTGCCTCCCACCTCACTATAGGAGTGCTGGAATTTAAAATGTGTGCCACCACATCCAGAGTTTCACATGGCTACAATTTTTTTTTTTTAACCTACTGAGGCATCTCACCGGGCCGTGGTTTTTCATTTCAACAGACATTTAAAAAAAAAAAAAAAAAAAAAGAAAGGCCGGGCGTGATGGCGCACGCCTTTAATCCTAGCACTTGGGAGGCAAAGTGGATCTTTGTGAGTTCAAGCCCAGCCTGGTCTACAGAGTGAGTTCCAGGACAGCTGGGGCTACAGGGGAGACCCTGTCTCAAAAGACCAAAAAAAAAAAAAATCTCCCCAACTGAATATCACACTATCTGAACCTCCACTTGGAAGTCTGAGGTATAACCTGATTCCATGGCTTTTTATTTTGCATTATCAGATTAGGCAAGTATCACCAAAACTCTGACCAACTAGGGAGACTGTGACAGGAGAAAGGGGGAGAAGAGATATCAGCACAGGCTTGTTTCAGGGGGACTAGGGAGAATAAGGCAGCTGCCATGTTTGCTCTCATGAATGATAAGCCTCATGATGAAAGCTGAGTGGGCTTCCTTAGATGCTGGTCTTGAGACTCAAGATGGTTAGTGCGGTTAGAGGACTAGTGGCCAGCGTTTCAGTTTCCAACAGGGATCAAAGCAAGAGAGATAGTCTGGTTCCTTTAGCAAGCTAACTGCTGGCATTTCAGCAAGCAGGCTCAGGAATTACATTTGGATGCTTGTCAAGCTGCTTGTGATGTGTATGGTCCCCTAACACATGGGAAAGCTGCCCTCCTTGCTGACTGCACAAACCCTGCCCTATACCTAGGAGGTACAGGAAAGAAAGGCCAAACTGCATCCCAGAGAGTCAACAGTCAGTATGGCACATTCATGCTAAACTGACCAGTTTTACAAAGCATCCCTTTAAACAAGCTATGATACAGAGATTCCTTCCTTCTTTTTTTTTTTTTTTTTTTTTGGTATTTTTGAGACAGGGTCTCCCTTTTAGTCTCAGCTGCCCTGGAACTCACTCTGTAGACCAGGCTGGCCTTGAACTCAAAGAGATCCACTTGCCTTTTGCCTCCTGAGTGCTGGGATTAAAGGCGTGCGCCACCACGCCCGGCTGACACAGATTTTAAAACCCTCTGGTTTCTCCTAAAGCATTGGGGAACCATCCAATCCACCCAGGCAAGTATATAAACAACTTAGTCTATTTTTTCTTTTTTTAATGGCAGGCAAATCTCTCCAGTTCGCCCAAAGATTTCAAAATTCCAGTGAAAGGAATCCTACTTCTCTAAATGGAAGAATGAAATCTGAGATTGCATCACATATGAGAGCTCCAAGGGTTGTTAAGGAAAGCAAAAAACTACTCTGGTCCCTGCAGTGCACCAACATGGCAGCACCTTGCCTACTAGTTCTATAGATAGATCCTCCTTGGAAGCCAGCCTCAGCCACATAAAAGCCTATCTCACTACTAACAATTTCAAAGGTAGTGGATGTCAGCAAGAGGCCAACTTTTGCCTTTAGTATTTTTGTATAGATTTTACAATAATTATGTTATCACTTTATATTGGAGGGTAATAATTAGGAAATCATAAACTTGAGACCACTGAACAGAAATGTCAACAACTGGCCACACACACAATGATGGCCCCAACAGGTTATATTAGCAATGACAATGCAGCCAGCCCAGATTATGCACATGAGCTGCATGACCTTCATACAACTAAAAAACTGCCTAATGCATTTCTCAAACCAGGCCCTCTTCACTGTATTTAACAATTCACCCAGTGATTCCCATCCAGCTAGTCTGAACAGTGCTCCAGGAAAGAGCTGGGTCAGGTAAATGCTATAGGTGGTATTTGGGGGGAGATAAGAGAGCTCAGTGATAGGCTCCTGGAGTCCTAAGAAATAAGCTTGAAGGCTGAAGAGATGACTCAGCGGTTAAGAGCACCTACTGCTCTTGCAAAGGACCCAGGTTTGATTCCCAGCACCCACATGGCGGGCTAAGAAGGGTCTTTAAGTCAGGCGTGGTGGCGCATGCCTTTCATCCTAACACTCGAGAGGCAGAGGCAGGCGGATCTCTTTGAGTTCAAGGCTAGCCTGGTCTACAGAGAGAGTTCCAGGCCAGATGGGGCTATAGGGAGACCCTGTCTCAAAANACCAACAATATAAAGACATACCAACAATATAAAGACACACCAACAATATAAAAACACACCAACAATATAAAGACACACCAACAATATAAAGCACATCATTTTGAACTGTATCTTTTAAAATTTTATTTATTATTTTTAAATTATATGTGTATGTGTGTATTGCCTGCATATGTATGTCAGTGCATCCATCATGCAATGCCCACAGAAGTCAGAAGAGGGCATCAGATTCCCTGGAATTGAAATTACAGATGGTTGTTAGCTTCCATGTGGGTCCTGGTAATCGAACCCAGATCCTCTGAAAGAGTGCTCTTAACTGCTGAGTCATCTCTCCAGCCCTTGAATCCTATCTTTTTGATATGAAGGACATATTTTATTAGGAAAGAGCAAAAATCAACCAGCTCTGAAGATTAGAATACCAAGTTAATTTCTTGATTTTGATGATTATATGAGTTTTAAAAATAATTATTATAATCTTGGCAGGAAACACGAAAGTGTGCAGAGGCAGGTGGACCATGGGCTGGTAATTTATCTGAAGGGACTAAAGGGAGAAAGTTCTTTGTATTATACTTGCAACTATTCTGTATTTTAACTTTTTTTTCAAAATAAAAACAAATGTTCTATTTTTTTCCCCTGGCAATATTGTGGACAAAATGTCCTAAGAAAACCTAGTACAAGATATTTAAAATGCTGAGTATAAAGTCAAAGCATGGGTGAGCAGACAGCAGTAAGAGAAGCCAGCAGAGACCAGAATGTTGAGAAGGCACAGTTCCCAGGACTCAGCAAGCTTGGAGTGCAAGCTTTCCCTGAGAGTGTGTGTTCTGTAGCTCAGCTTTCCACAGAATGCATAAGAAAGGAACCCCTCAGTGGGTGGTCTGATCAGAGAAATGGGTCTGTTCTGGACACTGAAGGAGATGTCATGTCTTAGTCTTGGCCAAGTGTAGAAAGGAACTGTCATTAAAACATTCTCTTGAGAATTTACTCTCTCCCTTTATTTTCAGAAACATTTTGGCTCACAGTTTGAGGGAATACAGCCCAGAGTGGCACCACTGGAGTGTGGGGTGGAGGCTTGGTGGCTTGGTGGCTTGTTGGAGGACAACTCCATGGTGGAGGGAATATGCATCTGGGATTCCTCCCCTCCTCACCTCTGGGAGTAACAGGAGGCACAGACTCTCTTGAGAATTCTTAATCCACAGCCTACCCTGTATGAAGAATTGAGGCTGGAATTCATAGCACCAGCGTGATCAGAAAAATTTCAAGCTGATCCATCATGGTTACACGGTATATCCTTGTCAGGTTTTCTGTAATATGGATCTCAAATGAAGCTCTTAGAACCTGGCATTGCTTTCATGTTGAGAGGTGGAGGCCCTGTCAGGTGCTCAGCTGTAGGATGCCTGTAGTGAGACTGGACAGATAAATGGACTCAGAACAGTGAACAGAAGGAAGAAGGGACAGAGAGTTATCTCCCTGGATCCTCCAAGTTCCTGTTAACCAAAATCTGTCCATGGACAGGAAATTTCCTCATACTTCTAGGTTATTGTATCTGGCCACCCTCAGTAGTTGTTTGAGATGCCAGACTCATCATTTAAGTTTGGAAGTAGGGAAAGAAGCCACCAGGTATTCATGTGTGGCTGCTGGATTGGCTCATGTGGTAAAGGGAAGATCCAGATAACACTGGGAAAGTACTGGCCAGTCACTATGGATACGTGCATGGAGAAGACAGACAGCCAATCTCCAATCTAGATGGTACAGATTTTTTTTTTATTATTTATTTTTGTATGTGTATGAATGTATTGTCTGCATGCAGGTCTGTGCACCCGTGTCGTGCAATGCCGCGGAGGTCAGAAGAGGGTCTCGGATTCCCCTGGAACTGGAGTTCTCCTGGAATTGGAGTTACAGATGGTTCTTAGCCGCCATGTGGGTGCTGGGGATCAAACCCGGGTCCTCTACAAGAGCGTTGGTGCTCTTAACCACGAGGCTAACTCTCCAGCCCCTATTTTCAATATCTTTAAGTTTCAGAAACAACCTCCAAAAAGATTCTCTACAGTAAGACAGGAAATGAGATTTCGGTGCAGCATTGTGGTATCTATACACAATAAGCAGCTTCATTAGAAAATATTCTCAAGTGTAATTAAGAAGTAAAAAGATTCACATCTGCATGTAGCAGCAGAGCCACACACATTTTTTTAGTTCTCTTGAGCTTTGGTCCTGCTGCAGGAATGGGACAGGATAATCACATCTAATTGTTCTGGAACCAAATTCTCCTGCTGCCTTCAGAGCTCCCAATCCCTGCTCAACTGTCCTTACTCATCTTGGGAGCACCACAGCCTTCAGTGGTAACTCTTGAATGAACAGAGGTAGAACTTCCTATTTCCTCCAGGAGGGCCTCAGTTCCATGACCAAACTCCTAAGGATCACCTACTTAATTGGACCGACCAACCAACCTACTGCTGCTTCCCGAATAAGTAACGTTATTGTTGTGCTGGGAGCAGCAAAGCCCTCCCAGGACACTATGAAGAACCAAGACACTTACTTGGGGAGCTGGCAGAGACCCGCTTCCTGGTCAGACTCTCCTGGCTGGCCTTGTCAGACACTGAAGTGCCCCTGGTTTGGACATGCCTCTTTCCTGGGCTCTCCTCTGGCTCTGGTGATTTCTCTATTCCATGGAAATACTTCATGTGATAGTGCAACAGTTTAGCTTTGCGGAAGAATTTTAAACAGTCCACAACTTTGCATCTAAACTTGTGGTCTAGGTCCACAGCTGGCAAATTAGATGTCACAAAGCCGTCTGTTTTCTTAAAAGTGTTTGGTCCTGGAAACAAAGAAAAAAAGAAAAAACACAAAAGTGAAGAGCTCTGTGCCTATTCTGAGTATGACAAGACAAGTATTAGCATACAACCAGGAGAGCAGCAGAGTGGGAGGCATGTGCTGCCCGAGGCGCTGAGCACACTCCTGGTACCTCCCAAAGGACTACTGGGAGAGAAGAAATCCAGCCTCCAGATAACAACGGAGATTCATCTTTAGAAAGAAGAAACTGGGGGCTGCAGATATGGCTTGATGGTCAAGAATATATACTGTGCCGGGTGTGGTGGCGCACGCCTTTAATCCTAGCACTCGGGAAGCAGAGGCAGGGGGATCTTTGTGAGTTCAAGGCCAGCCTGGTCTACAGAGTGAGTTCCAGGACAGCTGGGGCTACAAGGAGACCCTGTCTCAAAAAGACAAAAA
>VZQC01000091.1:446792-474667 GCA_009823505.1 Rhizomys pruinosus | reverse complement strand
AAAAAAAAAAAAAAAAAAAGAGCTGAGCTCAGTTGCTAGCACCCACCTGGCTCACAACTGTCTGGAACTCCAGCCCCAGGAGATCCAACACTTGTGACCCCACAGACACCTACACTCACAAATGTGCACAGATGCACACAAACACATAATTAAAAATAAAATAAATTGTAGCCTAGTGGTTAAGAGCACCGACTGCCCTTGCAAAGGACTCGGGTTTGGGTTCGATCACCAGCACCCACATGGCGGCTGAGAAATGTCTGTAACTCCAATTCCAGGAGAACTCCAGTTCCAGGGGAATCTGAGACCTTCTTCTGACCTCCCCAGCATTGCATGACACAGGTGCACAAACCTATATGCAGACAGTACATTCATACACATACAAAATAAATAAAATTAAAAAAATATTTTAAAAAACACAAACAAAAAATAAATAAAATAAATCAAAACATAGTAATAACAAAACTGCGCCAGCAAGGTGGCTCAGTGGGAAAGGGTATCTGACACCGAGATTAACAACCTGAGTTGTTATTCAGGGAACTCATGGTGAAGGGAGAGAAAAAGGAAGAGAAGGTATTCCTCCACATTGTCCTGTGACCACCACACTGATGTCACAGTGTCATTCTCTGTCTCTCTCTCTCACACAAATCAATTTAATTTTAAAAAATAGCACCATGGGGCTGGAGAGATGGCTCAGCGTTAAAAGCACCGACTGCTTTTGCAGAGGACACGGGTTCAATTCCCAGCACCCATATGGCAGCTAAGAACCGTCTTTAACCCCAGTGCCAGGGGAATCTAATGCCTTCTTCTGACCTCCATGGCACTGCATGACACTGGTGCACCAACCTACATGTAGACAGTACATTCATACACATAATTTAAAAATAGCACCAAAAATATATAAACACTTTCAAAGCTTAAATGATGGTTCTTTCCTCAATAAAGTACTTATTTTTATATTTATGTGTAATAGTGTTTTGCCTGCATGAATGTAAGTACACCCACATCATGCAATGCCCCTGGAGACCAAAGTGTGTGTCAGATCCCTTACAACTGGACTTAGCCGGGCATGATGGGGCATGCCTTTAATCCTAGCACTCAGGAGGCAGAGGCAGATGTCTGTGAGTTCAAGGCCAGCCTGGTCTACAGAGTAAGTTCCAGGACAGCCTGAGGCTACAGGGAGACCCTGTCTCAAAAAGACCAAAAAAAGAAAATAAAAGAACTGGACTTAGAGACAGTTGTTAGCTGCCATGTAGGTTCTAGGAACTGAACCTGGTACTTTTGCAAGGATAGCAAATGCTTTTTTTTTTTTGGCTTTGTGAAACAGGATCTCCTTATTTATTTATTTATTTATTTATTTATTTATTTGTATGAATATACTGTCTGCATGTAGGTCTGTGCACCCGTGTCGTGCAATGCTGCGGAAGTCAGAAGAGGGTGTCAGGTTCCCCTGGAACAGGAGTTCTCCTGGAATTGGAGTTATAGACAGTTCTCAGCCGCCATGTGGGTGCTGGGGATCAAACCCGGGTCCTCTGCAAGAGCAGTCAGTGCTCTTACCCACTAGGCCAGCAAGAGCAGTCGGTGCTCTTACCCGCTAGGCCATCTCCCCAGCCCCAAGGAGACCCTGTTTTTTTTTTTTTTTTTGAGACAGGGTCTCCCTGTAGCCCCAGCTGTCCTGGAACTCGCTCTGTAGTCCAGGATGGCCTTGAACTCACAAAGATCCACCTGCCTCTGCCTCCCAAGTGCTAGGATTAAAGGTGTGTGCCACCATGCCCGAGACAGGGTCTCCTTCTAGCCTCAGCTACTAATGCTTATCCTTTTTAAAAAAAAAAAATGTTTTTTTAGGCCAGACATAGTGGAGCACACATTTAATCCTAGCACTCCAAAGGCAGAGGCAGGTAGATCTCTGCGAGTTCAAGGCCAGCCTGGTCTACAGAGTGAGTTCCAGGACAGCTGGAGCTAGAGGGAGGCCCTGTCTCAAAAAAAAAAAAAAAATTTATGTATAAGATTGGCCTGGTGGCACACACCTTTATCTCAGTACTCAGGAAGCAAAGGTAGCAGAATCTCTGTGAGATCAAGGACAGCCTGGTCTACATAGTGAGTTTCAGGTCAGCTGTTGCTACAAGGAGACCCTTCCACAAAAAAGAAAACAAAAAAAAAAGTAAAAATCTTAAAAAAAAAATACTAAGAAGAATGTGTATGACTGTTTTGCTGCACAGTAACTACTTGCATGCACTGCCCACAGAGGCCAGAAGACGGTATCAGATCCCCTGGAACTGGAGTTATTTTTTTTTCTTTAATTTATTTATTTTTGTATGTGTATGAATAATGTACTGTCTGCATGCAGGTCTGTGTACCCGTGTCATGCAATGCCGCGGAGGTCAGAAGAGGGTCTCGATTCCCCTGGAACTGGAGTTCTCCTGGAATTGGAGTTACAGACGGTTCTCAGCCGCCATGTGGGTGCTGGGGATCGAACCCGGGTCCTCTGTAAGAGCAGTCGGCGCTCCCAACCGCTAGGCCATCTCTCCAGCCCTGGAACTGGAGTTATTAACAGTTGTTAGCTGCTATGCTGGGAACAGAACTTTGTCCTCTGTAAGAACATCCAGTGCTCTTAACCCCTAATTTACCTCTCCAGCCCTTTAATCACTTTTGTATGCTCACTTCCTGTATCCGAAAACCTCTGGTAGAGGACCCTGATAATGATGCTCAGTTTAGCCTGACTCCAGGTCCACCTCAACCAGTGTACTATCTTGCTTTCCAACTCCTTGTTCCACAACAAAGACTAAGTTCCTGCCTCCAGGGACTGCTTCACGCCCTTTCAGCTCACACCTCTGCTCGTCCTGTGCCCTCTCCCTGCCATCCTTCCCCAGGTTTGCCAAGTTTTCATTTCCATCCAGACCCAGCTCACTGCACATGCAGGAAGGAGTCCAGATGGCCGCCTCTGTAGGGGACCACGCGCCATCCACTGATGGCACAGGGAGTATCTGCTGTACTTCAGCACTTGACATCTGCTGCTGGATCCTGTTACCTGGCCCGTCTCCAGCCTGAGGGAAAGGAGCCACTTCTACTTGCTGTGATCTCAGCACTAAGACCTAACAGTCAGTACCCCTGTCAGCAGGGAACATGTGGTCTAGTACTTTCAGACCTTCTGACCTGTCTGATGCTATAATAATACCATGAACAAAGTACTTTTCAGGTCTGTAAAAGAATAACTTTATCAGCTCTCCAGCAACAAAAAGCAATCAAAAGGGAGACATGAACAGATTTATATTCACAAATCCATCTCAGAATACCATATTCTCTGTACCACCCCAGAGAGTTTAAAATAAATAAATTCACAATTCCAGTCAAATGCTTACAATAGAAACTTTAATAAAACTGAATAGGGGCTGGCAAGATGGCTCAGTGGTTAAGAGTGCCGACTACTCTTGCAGAAGACCCGGGTTCGATTCATAGCACCCATGTGGCAGATAAAACCCGTCTAAGGCCGGGCGTGGTGGTGCATGACTTTAATCCCAGCACTTGGGAGGCAGAGGAAGGTGGATCTCTGTGAGTTCAAGGCCAGCCTGGTCTACATAGTGAGCTCCAGGCCAGCTAGGACTAAAGGGAGACCCTGTCTCAAAAAGACAAAAAAAAAAAAAAAAAAAAAAAAAACCTGAACAATATACACATATATGTGAATGGGCATATATGTCCATGCAAGAAAAAAAAAACCTACTTTTGAGGGCCGGTGAGATGGCTCGGTGGGTAAAGGCACTTGCTGCACAGCCTGCCAACATGATTTCAATTCCCAGGAGGACCCACATAAAGGTAAGAGAGAAATGACTCCAGAGCACTGTCCTTTGACCTCTACATATGTGCCATTTCATGTGACCTACATGTAATGTGTGTGCAAACACATACTAATAAATTTTTAAAAATACTTTGAAGTGCCAGGCGTGGTGGCGCATGCCTTTAATCCTAGCACTTGGGAGGCAGAGGCAGGAGGATCTTTGTGAGTTCAAGGCCAGCCTGGTCTACATAGCAAGTTCCAGGATAGCCAGAGCTACAGGGAGACCCTGTCTCAAAAAGACAAAACAAACAAACAAACAAACAAAAAACTTTGAAGTGCCGGGTGTGGTGACGCATGGCTTTAATTCCAGCACTCAGGAGGCAGAGTTAGGCAGAGCTCTGTGAGTTCAAGGCCAGCCTGGTCTACATAGTGAGCTCCAGGACAGCTGGGGCTACAGGGAGACAGAGAAAAACAAACAACAACAAAAACACTTTGAAGCCTCAGAATGGCTGACTGAAGGAAAGCAATCCTGCAGTCCTTGTGCACGTTTCTCAGCTCTCTCACAGAATGCAAATTTCTATATACATACACACCCAGAAATGGCACTGCCCATTTATTCCACGAGGTGGCAATGCTGCCCAAAATGCTAGAAATGGGTTTTAGGAAACCCAGCTGACAGCCTTCTCTGGACTTTGATGTCTTGTGTTTGTCAGCCTCTCCTGCTGCCCTGAGGTCTCTCTACAAAACACCAGGGCTGTGGTAGCAGGTCCGGAGGCAGTGCTGGACAGCAGTCACTGCCAGGTGACTACTAGCGCCTCTTTCCCATTCCCCCCCACACCCCACATCCCTCCAGGGGCTGATCTGCAGCTGATCTGCCTGGTTTCTGCTCACTTATATAACAACATTCCTGGTACATGAATCCTTAGCAACCTCTCCCCAGCAACGTTTCTGGATATTCTACATTTCCCACAAAGCCATTGCTCCTAAAGAAACCCCAGGAATTACACTCTGCTTCCAGACCAACACATTTCTCCCCTTGAATTCCAAGGTCCTGATATTCTTTTTTCTTTTTTAATTTTATTTATTTTTGTATGTGTATGAGTGTACTGTCTGCATGTAGGTCTGTGCACCTGTGTCGTGCAATGCCGCGGAGGTCAGAAGAGGGTCTCGGATTCTCCTGGAACTGGAGTTCTCCTGGAATTGGAGTTACAGACGGTTCTTAGTCGCCATGTGGGTGCTGGGAATCGAACCCAGGTCCTCTGCAAGAGCAGTCGGTGCTCTTAACTGCTAACTGATATTCTATGTACTATATGCTACCCTTCCAACTCAGCCACTCACTTTGACATGCTGCTACAACAAGAGCCTGGAGCATAAGTGAGTTACATCACACACTGTACAAAGTCCTAAAAGCAGCCACTCTGCTGTCTTCACAAGCTGTCTGTAGCACAGAACACCTCATCAGAATAGAACGAAGGACCCAGTTGGAAGGTGAGACTTGGACTGAACTAGCAATCCCTAGGAAGAATACTATTCTGCCTAAGCCCTTCTTGATATTCCATCAGGCTCTTTTTTCTATTCTGATATCAGCTCTAACTTGAGTGTCAGTAATTCCATGACTTCCTCAAAGCAAATGTCCTCAGTTTTACAGCAACTTGTTCAGCCTTAACTTATTTCAGAAAACTTGCAATTAATTTAAAAAGTACACCTAACCAAGTGCTGGAGAGGTTGTGGGGAAAGGGGAACACTCATCCACTGCTGGTGGGAATGTAAACTGGTACAGCCACTATGGAAAGCAGTGTGGAGAACCCTTGGAAGACTTGGAATGAACTTGCCACCTGACCCAGCCATACCACTCCTGGGCATGTACCCACAAGACTCACCCCACCACAGAGATACATGCACGACCATGTTTATTTCAGCTCTCTTCACAATAGCAAGGAGCTGGAATGAACCCAAGTGCCCCTCAACTGATGAGTGGATAGAGAAAATGTGGTACATCTACACAGTGGAGTTCTATGCATCGGTAAAGAAAGATGACATTGGGGGCTAGAGAGATGGCCTAGCGGTTAAGAGTGCCGACTGCTCTTGGAGAGGACCCGGGTTCAATCCCCAGCACCCACATGGTGGCTGAGAACTGTCTTTAACTCCAGTTCCAGGGGAATCCAACACCCTCTTCTGACCTCTGCAGCACTGCACGACACGGGTGCACAAACCTACATGCAGACAGTGCATTCATACACATAAAAAATAAAATTAAAAAAAAATAAAAAAGATGACATCATGAACTTTGCAGGAAAATGGCTGTAGCTGGAAGACATCATGCTGAGTGAAGTAACACAGTCCCAGAAAAACAAACGACGAATGGTGGATGCTAGTGCCAATTACCTAGTTGTAAGTATTTCTTGTACACGGCCCCTTGAGCTTTTGTCCAAGCAGGTGGGAGTGATGCATATTGGAAACAAAAACAGCAACAACAACAGAAAGGACTGCATCAAAGAACTGACTGAAACGGTGAACTTCTGGCTCAAAACAATCAACTCCCACATGGAGAATTTTGAGAAAGACTGAGAAAGAGATGAAAAGCATGTTTGGCAGAATACATGAGCTTTGGTGGGGTGGGGGGATAGGGTGGGGGACACAGGTCTAGATTTGATAATCTTGTACAAAATATATATAAAAAAAAAAAAAAAGAAAAAAAAAGTACACCTAGCCGGGCATGGTGGCGCACGCCTTTAATCCTAGCACTCGGGAGGCAGAGCTAGGTGGATCTTTGTGAGTTCAAGGTCAGCCTGTTCTACAGAGTGAGTTCAGGGACAGCTGGGGCTACAGGGAGTCCCTGTCTCAAAAAGGCCAAAAATAAATAAATAAATAAATAAACAAATAAGAAAGAGAAAGAAAGAAAGAAAGAAAGAAAGAAAGAAAGAAAGAAAGAAAGAAAGAGAAAGAAAGAACACCTGATAGTCTAAAATGACACATGCTGCTTTGCCTCCATTTCCCAATGTGTACCTGCCACTCACCCTCCAAGTCCCTGTGCAAGTATCACCTTCTTCCATTCCGGCCTCCAGATCACCAGCCTAAATGCTATCAGTCTCCGAGAACAGTTAAATAATACTAAGACCAAGTGTGTGTCCATTTGTCTTTGTATACTGTACAGTCAGCAGAACTCTTGAGCACACAGGAGGGTCTCAGAGAGTAAGTCCTGCATTCCAATTCCTTGACAGGAGGCACATGTGATCACTGTCATTCTCTCTATTATTGCTGTTTTTTAATGTTTTTTTATTTTATTTATTTTTGTATGTGTTTGAATGTACTGTCTGCATGTAGGTTTGTGCAATGTCGCGGAGGTCAGAAGATGGTCTCAGATTCCCCTGGAACTGGAGTTCTCCTGGAATTGGAGTTTCGGATGGTTCTCGGCCGCCATGTGGGTGGTGGGGATTGAACTCGGGTCCTCTGCAAGAGCAGTTGGCGCTCTTAACTGCTAGGCCATCTCTCCAGCCCCCTATTCTTGCTGTTATAAGTGTTACTAAAAGTGTGTGCACTCTGTTCTCTCTTGTATCAAGCAGTAGCTAAGGTCTTATCCCTTCTTCTGGATGGCAACACCACACAGGGAATAAAACAAATACATATGCTTCATGATATAGTGGGCTATAAACACAACTTCCCAAATTGAAATGGCTATAACCTCTAAGACCTGCCTATTCAGGAAAAGAGAGCTGGGCGTGGTAGTTTATGCCGGCAATCCCAGCACTCAGAGGCTGTGACAGGAAAACTGCCTGCCATGAGTTGAGATCAGCCTGGGCTACACAGTGACTTCTAGGCCAACACGCACTACAAAGTAACACCATCTCAAACAAAGAAAAAAAGCATAAAGAATGTAAGTTCATAAAAGCAAAATTATTTTGGGCATTATACTAAAATGACTTAATTTCAAAGTAAACACTTGTTAGCTTTTAATATTTCAGTAACAACTTTCTATTCATTTTTTTTTTAAAGACAGGGTCTCCCTTTAGTCCCAGCTGACCTGTAACTCACTATGTAGACCAGGCTGTCTTTGAACTCACAGAGATCTGCCTGCCTCTGCCTCCGGAGTGCTGGGATTAAAGGAGTGCACCACCACACCCAGCTTGCTAGACTGCATTTCTTTTTTATGAATGTATTGCCTACATGTAAGTCCACCCTTGTCATCCAATCCCTACAGAGGTCAGAAGAAGGCGTAAGATAGCCTGGAACTGGAGTTACAGATGGCCGTCAGCTGTCATGTGGGTGCTGGGAATTGAACCCCGGTCCTCTGCAAGAGCAGCCAGCACTCCCAACCACTGAGCCACCTCTCCAGCCCCTAGACTGCACTTCTAACCAAGTTTTCTTAATTGCCTCATTCACATGCCATATTTCCTACTGGTATTAGGAACAGTTAGCTGGCAATTTCAAATAACATCCAACATAATATCTACATACATACCACTTCTTTTTGGAGCTAAGGGCCAAACCCGGGGCTTTGTGCTTACTAGGCAAGCTCCCTACCACTAAGCTAAGCTCTCTACTAAGCTAAATCCTCAACCCCTAATATCACCCTTCAGACAGCATTAAGCCTGGCAGGTGGCTCCCACTTATCATCTCAGCATTGAGGAAGTTAAAGCCAGGAGGATTGTTGTGAGATTGAGACCGGTGTGGGCTACATATAATGGAGTTCTGGACCACATAATAAGACACTGTCTAAAAAAACAAATTAATGAATGAAAGAATGTAATTAAAAGCTTAAGGGACTAGAGGGCTGGAGAGATAGCCTAGCGGTTAAGAGCACCGACGCTCTTGCAGAGGACCTGGGTTCGATCCCCAGCACCCACATGGCGGCTAAGAACCGTCTGTAACTCCAATTCCAGGAGAACTCCAGTTCCAGGGGAATCTGAGACCCTCTTCTGACCTCCGCGGCATTGCACGACACGGGTGCACAGACCTGCATGCAAACAATACATTCATACACATACAAAAATAAAAAAATAAAAAAAAAATAGCTTAAGGGACTAGAAAGAAGGCTCAGTGATTAAGAGTACTTGCTGTTTTTGCAGAGGATCTGAGTTCAGTTACCAACACCCACATCAAACAATTCACAACTATCTTAACTCCAGCTCTAGGAAATCCAATGTCCTCTTCTGTCCCTCCATGGGTACCAACATACACGTAGCATACATGTGTACACACACACAAATAAACAAAAAAAAAATCATTAAAAATTTTTAATAAATAAAAATAAAAGCTCAGTTCTGTATGTTATAAAGGATGTTACTGTTATCTACAGTCAACAGATACAACAGTTCTGAAATTATAAAGCTACCTCAAAGGCTGACAAGATGGCTCAGTGGGTAAAGACACTTGCAACTGACCCTGAGAACCTGAGTTCAATCCCTGGGACCTATGTGGTAGAAAAAGAGAACAAACTTCATTGCTGGGCGTGGCGGCGTACGCCTTTAATCCTAGCACTTGGGAGGCAGAGGCAGGCAGATGTCTGTGAGTTCAAAGCCAGCCTGGTCTACAGAGTGAGTTCCAGAACAGCCAGAGCTACAGGGAGACCCTGTCTCAAAAAGACCAAAAAAAAAAGAAAAAGAAAAAGAGAACAAACTCTTCCAGGGTATCCTCTGACCGTCACTCAGGCACCCTGGCACACTCGCTTGAACACATACATGTGCACTCATGTACATATACACAAAATAAGTAAATGCTATAAAAACAATCTAGGGCTGGAGAGATGGCCTAGCGGTTAAGAGCGCCGACCGCTCTTGCAGAGGACCCGGGTTCGATCCCCAGCACCTACATGGCGGCCGAGAACCGTCTGAAACTCCAATTCCAGGAGAACTCCAGTTCCAGGGGAATCCGACACCCTCTTCTGACCTCCGCAGCATTGCACGACACGAGTGCACAAACTTGCATGCAGACAGTACATTCATACACATACAGAAATAAATAAAATTAATAAAAAATTAAAAAAAAATCTAAAAATTTTAAATTGTACCTTATTTTCATAGCAACTTTAACAATATCACCTACAAAACAGAAAAGTGGGCTGGGAATAAAGGAGCCCAGACATAGAGAAGAAGCAAAGTGAGAGCTGGCAGACCACTTGTACCAAGGGGATGAGGCACCACACCCAGCACAGAGGAACTACAACATGGTACCAGGGACAAGTATGGTGGACACTTAGGTACTTCCACTTCACTATTTCCAAACAGCTGCTCTGCCTCAACGCTTATCATAGCATATGACCAAGAACAAAAGCCAGTAACTCAAAAAAGTTAATCCAAATAACAACACTAACAAAATAAATAGGGCCAACAAAATGGCTCAGCAGGCAGGTAAAGGTGCTTGCTGCCAGTCCTAACTAATCACAGGACCTACACAGTAGAAGAGAACTGACTCTCAAAAGGTGTCCTTTGACTCCCACGTGTGCTGTAGCATACACACTCACATACCTACATACCTACCTACATACCTACATACATACATACATACATACAAAAAGTATAATAAATTAAAAATAACAAAAAGGCATCCAGGTACAAGCATAACATTCTATAAACATAGTTAATTTTAATTGGTATAAGCAAAACCTGGTTCCATCCCCAGCATACATGCCAAGAAAAACTATGTCATTAATCTTTTGACAATGCATTAGGGAAAAAAGTATTTATTTTTATTTATTTATTTATTTATTTATTTATTTATTTATTAGCAATACTAAGGATGGAACAAGAGGCCACTTCCAAGTTACTGATGGTATGGCACTACTCATCCACTAAATTCAATGGAACTGCTATGTGAACTAAATAAGAAGGTCTTCTGACAGATACAAAGTCTGACCATTGAATCAATGATACTCAGAACAGTGCCTGGCAGGTTCACAGGACACACTTTTTTTTTTCTGGAGACAGTCTTTCTATGTAGCCCAGGCTGGCCTCAAACTCATCATGATCATTCTGCTTCAGCTGAGCACCCAGGCTAGCTAGAATACTCTATAAACTTAGCACACTAACATGCACAACCAAATTCCTTTCTTCGTGGGAGCCTGGTGTAAAATGACTGGGAATAACAGCCTCCCTGGTAGTATGCGCAGCCTGTTGTTTATACTAAGTGCCCTAAGAAATCTTAGAGACAGAGTTTTCTGATGGATATTCATGCATATGACCTTATGCTATTGCCAATCTAGACTCAGGTAAGTGGAGTCCCTTTGTGAATCCCCAGAGCAGAGTAGCCAGAGTTCACATTAGCCAGGTCTTCATACTCATCAAGGTAAGAAGTCAGGAACGTGTGACTGTATAGGGCTAAGCTCAAGTTCCCTGACCGTCAGAAGATCCATATAGGAAAACAATGGGGCTTCATCAAGTTTAATGCAGATGATTTGGTGACTTGGTGGTAGATACACTGGCTGAGAAGTGGCTTGTGTCAGATGGCCTCAGGTCAAATCTATCCCCATTTGTGTTCTAGACAAATGGTGGCTCTGTACTGAGAAGGGCCTAGACTGTGCTCATCCCCATTCCACCAACGGTGTCCACCCATAAATTTCACATTCAACATAAAAAAGCATGTCTACAACTTCGGGTCTATGTTTGCATGTCCTAACTGCAGGAAGATAAGAAACTTGCACTGAACTCTATTACTGTCTTGAGTCCATTCTAACAGAACTTAGTACATTTCCCCTGAAAATATGAGTTAATCCACAAAACCCAGGCAAATTTCATTCTTCCCCCCAGTTCACATGCAACTAAGATCTACTCTTGAAATTGCAGAGCCAATACTGTGCAATACTGTGAGGGGAAGGAAAACTAATCGGGGGAGGAGAGAGGGTGTCCTATCCCTCTGGCCTTCATGAACACCCACATAAACATGCACAGACCCACACACGTATACACAACTAAAGCAGTATTTCATGGGAAACATAACCTTAAATCCTTTAAAGATGAAAGCAGGACTGCATCCGTGTGGCTGTGAGGAAGCCAACGTCCATGCCGGGAAGACATGTTCCGGTGCAGCCGCTTTGGGGTTGCCCATACTCTTTTCCCCTCAAATTCCTTTTTTTCTTTATTTGGGGTCTTTTTGAGACAAGGACTCCATATAGTCCTAGCTGTCCTGGAACTATGTAGACCAGGCTGGTATTGAACTTAGAGATCCACCTGACTCTACCTCCCGAGTTGCTGGAATTAAAGGTTTGCACCACCACGCCCAGCTAAACTCACATTTTTTTTTAATTTTTTATCTATTATTTTTTATGTGTATGAGTGTACTGTCTGCATGTAGGTCGGTGCACCCATGTCGTGCAATGCCGAGGAGGTCAGAAAAGGGTGTTGGATTCCCCTGGCACTGGAGTTAAAGACGGTTCTTAGCCACCATGTGGGTGCTGGAAATAGAACCCGGGTCCTCTACAAGAGCAGTCGGTACTCTTAACCGCTGAGCCATCTCTCCAGCCCCTAAACTCACATTTTAAAAAAAATTATTTTATGGGGGCTCTAGAGATGGCTCAGTGGTTAAAAGCACTGCCAACTTTTACAGAAGACCCAGGTTTAATTCCCAGCATCCACATGGCAGCCAACAACTGTCTATAACTTCAATTTCAGGGGAATCCAACACTCTTTTCTTATCTCCATTGGCACTGCACTTATACATATGCAGGCAATCCACTCATAAACATAAAAATAATAAAATATTTAAAAAATAATTTTATGTATATGAGTATATTGCTTGCATGTAAGTAGGTGCACCTATGTCATGCAATGCCCATAGAGGTCAGAAGAGGGCATTGTAACCCCTGAAGCTGGAGTTATGGATGTTTGCTGGCCACCAGTAGGTCCTGGAAATTGAACCCAGGTCCTCTGCAAGAGTGGACAGTATACTTAACCACTGAACCATCTCTCCAGCTCCCCAGATTTTTATTTTTTTTGGTCCTTTTTTTGAGACAGGGTCTCCCTGTAGCCCCAGCTGTCCTGGAACTCTCTCTGTAGACTAAGCTGGCCTTGAATTCACAAAGATCCACCTGCCTCTGCCTCCCAAGTGCTAGGATTAAAGGCATGCACCACCATGCCTGGCCCGGATTTTATTTATTTTTTTTTATTTTATTTATTTTTTGTATGTGTATGAATGTTTTTATGTGCTGCTATGTATGTGTTTTGTGCACCCGTTGTCGTGCAACGCCGGGAGGTTCAAGAGAGGGTCTCCGGATTCCCCTGGAACTGTAGAAGTTCTTCGGGAATTGGAGTTATCAGATGGTTCGTCAGCTGCCATGTGGGTGCTTGTGGGTCGAATCACCGGTCCTCTGCAAAGGCAGTCGGTGCTTCTTAACCGCTAGGCCATTCTCTCCAACCCCACTCCCCAGATTCTTTAAATGTTAATCTTCATTTTTCCATGTTAGTGCGTGCCAAGGAAGTGCATGTATGTATCGCCACAGAGGAATATGAAGATGGGCTGTCAATTCTTCCTGGAACTGGAGTTAATAACAGCTCGTTATGCTAGTCAATTTACTGAATCGTTGGCGTTCATCTGCAAGAGCAGCCCGTGCTCATTGAACTCTAAAGCAAGGGACTCCAGCCCCCTCTGAATTACTATTTTCAAGATAAGTGATAGAGACTGGTATGGGTGTAGTGCAATGCCTTTTAATCCTATGGTCATCCTGCGAGCAGGCAGCAAGGCATGTTCGTGATCTTTGTTCACTAGTATTCAAGGCCATTCTGGTTCTACTAGTAGTGGGATGTCTCTCAGGCACAGCTGGGGTACAGGGACATCCCTGTCCTTAAAAAGAATCGAACAACAAAAAAAAAAAAAAAACAAAGTGAAAATGAGCAGCACAATATGAAGGCGTTGAATTTTCCAAGACACACAGACACAGTGGATTAAGATAGTGCACCTGACTACAACACAGGTTGTCTAACCACCAAAACCAACAAAGATTGTACAAAAAAAAAAAAAAAAAATGATAAACGAGCTGGGCTGGATAGATGGCCTCCTAGCATTAAGAGCAACGACTGCTCTACAGCAGAGACCTGGTGGTCAATCCACCTCAGAACCCACATGGTGGCTTGAGAACCATCTTTAACTCCATCCAGTTCCAGGGGGTCCTGACCCTTCGCCTCCCTTGACTGCAACTGCTGGGGTTGATGAATAGTTTTACACATACATGCAGACACAGCATCATCACATAAATAAATAAATAAAAATTTTAAAGAAAGGATTAAGAGAGCTTAAAATAATGTAGTTTTAATTCATAACAAAGTAAACAAAACAAAAAGGTCAAAGCAAAATCAACAACATCTTTTGGAAACAAACACCAGAAAAACTAAACAAGGTTCACTGAATACTAAATTAATCAATAAAAACTGAAATAAATCCCGTCAACAGATTACCAATAGGAACACAACCTAAGAAATCATAAGTTGACCAGGATATGGTGGCCGCACACTTAATCTTTAGCATTGGAGGCAAGAGGCAGGCGATCTTTGTGAGTTCAAAGGCAGCCTGGTACTACAGAGTGAGTTCCAGGACAGCTGGGACTATCAGGAGACTGTCAAAAAAAAAAAAAAAGACAATAAATAAATTAAAGTAAATAAAAAATAATAAAATAAATAATAAATAATAGTTAAAAGGATACATATAACAATAGGTATTTGGCTGCTGTGGCCGTGGCTGGGAGCATTAGCTTTCTATCACGGAAGGCAGAGCAAGTGGATCTCTGTGAGTTTCAAGGCCAGCCACGTCTACAACAGAGTCCTGCCTAAAAAAAAAAAAGGGAACCCAAAGAATACAAAAAAAAAAAAAAGAAACACAATAAAAAAACTAATAGGTTATTTGTGGGGTTTTGTGGGTTTTTTTCCTCTTCTGACAGAATCTTACTATGACACCTGGCTAATCTGGAACTCTCTAATTAGGTTGGTCTTAAACTTGTAGTGATCGGGGGCTGGAGAGATGGCCTAGCAGTTAGCGCCAACTGCTCTTGCAGAGGACCTGGGTTCCATCCCCAGCACACACATGGCGGCTGAGAACTCCAATTCCAGGAGAACTCCAGTTCCAGGGGAATCTGACACCCTCTTCTGACCTCCATGGCATTGCATGACACAGGTGCACAAACCTACAAACAGACAACACATTCATAGACATAAATAAATTAAACAAAACAAAACAAAAAAAACGTAGTGATCCTTCTGTCTCTCCAATGTTGAGATTACAGGTATGAGCCACCATATGTAGTTTAAAATAAAGGGCTGGAGGGATGGCCTAGAGGTTAAGAGTGCTAACCGCTCTTGCAGAGGAACCCGGGTTCGATCCCCGCACCAACATGGCGGCTGGAACCGGCTGAAAACTCCAATTCCAGAGAAACTCCAGTTCCAGGGGAATCCGACACCCCTTCTGACCTCAGCGCAATTGAACAACACGGGTGCACAACCTAACATGCAGACAGTACATTCATACCATAAAAATAAATAAATAAAATTTTAAAAATAAAATAAAGGAGCATTGTTGTTTAAAGTTGTTGGGGTTTTTTTCTCTTTTGTTTTTTTTGTTTGCTTTTTCAACACAGGATCTCCCTATAGCCCCAGCTGGCCTGGAACTCACTCTGTAGACCAGGCTGACCTTGAACTCACAAAGATCTGCCTACCTCAGCCTCCCAAGCGCTAGGATTAAAGGCACGCGCCACCACACCTGGCTGTTTAAAGTTTTGGTTTTTTTCCTTTTGGTCTTTTTGAGACAGGGTCTCCTTGTAGCCCCAGCTGGCCTGGAACTCACTCTGTAGACCAGGCTGGTCTTCAACTCACAGAAATCCGCTTGCCTCTGCCTCCCTAGTGCTGAGATTAAAGACATGGGCCACCACGCCCAGCCTAAAGTGTTTCCTTTTTAAATTATGAGTATTTTGACTGCATGTATGTAAGAGCACCCATGTATGAAAGAGCACCCATGCATGTAATGCCCACAGAAGTCAGAAGAGGGCATAGGATCTCCTGGAATTGGAGTTATGGATGGTTGTTAGTAGCCACGTGGGCTGTGAACCAAACCTAGGCCCTCTACAAAAACAACCAGTGCTCTTAATGACTGAGCCACCTCTCCAGTCCCTAAAGAAATATTGTTAACAAAAGACAGAAAAGTATTGTTAGAAAACCCTTCTTTTTAAAACTTGTAATCAGTGCTTGCTTCGGCAGCACATATACTAAAATTGGAACGATACAGAGAAGATTAGCATGGCCCCTGCGCAAGGATGACGTGCAAATTCGTGAAGCATTCCATATTTAAAAAGAAAAAATAAAATAAAATAAAAAATAATAAAAAAAATAAAACTTGTAATCAAAGTAGAAAGGATATACATAAAAACAAGATTAAGTAAATTCTAAATACAAACCTTCAACAGTGGAAACCTCCTGTAATTCAGCAAGGGGAGATGCTGATTCTGTTTTCATAGTGTTTTCTTCCATAGACTTACAATTTAATTCCAAAGTTGTAGTCCCCAATCCATCCCCAAGGGAATGGCAAGTTAATGCTGATGAGACCGGGCCAGCTTCCAAAGGAGATGTCAACTGACCTGAAGTAATAGTAAAAAAGAAAGCTTAGAGTACACATACATATACAATCAGGAAATCATGAGTCCCAAAACAGACTAGAAAGCCAGACACTCCTTAGAGGACTACTTATAAGAATTCATTTCACGGACTTGAATTAAAAAAATTAAAAAAAAATAATAATTCATTTCAAAGCCGGGCGTGGTGGTGCACGCCTTTAATCCTAGCACTTGGGAGGCAGAGGCAGACGGATCTTTGTGAGTTCAAGGCCAGCCTGGTCTACAAAGTGAGTTCAGTTCCAGGGGAATCCAAAGACCTCTTCTTCTGACCTTCCGCGGCATTTGCATGACACGGGTGCACAACCTAATGCAACAGTAACAACTCATATACATAAAAAAAATTTAAAAAAAGGATGTCCTGTGCAGAACATTGGAAAGCATCGTTCTTCTTCCTTTTATTTTGATCTCTTTAAAATTTTATGTATGTATTTTTTTTTTATGTGTATGAGTTCTTGCTTGATGTATATAAGTTGCACCACGTGAGCCAAAGAGCCAGTAAGAGGTGGTCGAGTCCCCTTGGGGCTTGCAGTTCATGGATGGGTTCGTTAGCTCCCCATGTGAGTGCAGAACAAACTAACAATGTGGGGTCTTAAAACCTTTCCTCAGCTGCAAGAACAGCCAGTTGGCGGTTAACCACTGAGCCGAGTCTCTATAGCTGATTAAAATACATTTCTTTTTTATTCTTTTTCTTTTTATTAATAAATAAATATTTGATGTGGCGCGTGAGTGTATTGGCATTAGGAAGTGTAAAGGTGTATCTCCATGTCAATGCACGTGCCACAGACCGATGGTCATGTAATGGGGGTCTATCTCCTGAAACTGCCAAGCTCTCAGACAATTGTTATTAGCTTCTCTATGTGGGATTTCTTCAGTCTGGGTCCTCTGCACGAGACGAGCAGTGGCTATTGTAACTGTTGATGGCAGGCTCTGCAGCCCTCTGAATGCACTTTTTTTTTATTTTATTTTGTAGTAGATAAATGGTGACTGTCTGCATGCAAGATTTCGTGCACCCTGTAGGTCGTTGCCAATGACCCGAGGTCAGAAGAGGGAATGTCGATTCCCCTAGGAACATAGGAGTTCTCCTGGAATTGGAGTTCCAGACGATTTTTGAAAGCCGCTATGGTGCTGGGAAACGAACCCGGGAGTCTACTGTAAGACGCGGATTGGGTGGCGCTACATTAAAACCGCAATAGAGCCATCTCTCCATGCCCCTTGGAATGCATTCTGTTTGATTTTTTGTTTTTTGTGGTGTGTGTTTTCGAGACAAGGGTCTCCTTGTAACCCCAACTGACCTGGAGACTANACCGCTAGGCCATCTCTCCAGCCCCCCTTATTTAATTCTTAAAATGTGAATCACAGGACTATAGCTTAACTATTGTTTTCAATGTCCATTTATTAAATCAGTTTTCATTGGTTCATTGGTTCCAGGTTGTTTTTTTGGTTTGGTTTTGTTTTTACCTTTTGTTGTTTTTAGCTCAGTTTTGGGGGTATAAATGTCAACACCTACATTCTCAAAAAATAACCCTAGCAGGGTGTGGTAACACATGCTTTTAAATCCAAGCACTCTAGAGGCAGAAACAAGCCTGGTTTACATAGTGAGTTCCAAGCTGGCTGGGGCTACAGAGGGGCCCTGTCTCAAAAAGACCAAGAAGAAAATAAATTTAAAAAATGAAGATAACTAACCCCAGAAAAATCTCAGGAGACTACAGCTCACAGTCAGTGCTCCAGGCAAGGCTGTAGGTCGCCAGCAAATGCTGCTGTCACCCAAGTTATCAGTGCAGATGCTAAGCCCTCAGAGAGCACTTTATTCTCTATTTTTAAGCTTAAAACTTTAAGACGCTCTCTTCCAAATCTGAAAGATAAAAATCCAAAAGAGACAGAAGAAAAAAAAAATTGGGAGCCTTGGCAGAAAGGCAGGACTACAGTGAGGACTGAGGAAGAACGGAAGAAGAAAGAGGAATGAGGCAAGATAAAGGAGGATGAGAAGTAGATGGGAGGAAAAAGGGAAGGGAAGAAAAGACAGATCATCTAAGATCAGTAGGTTCGGTTCTGCCATGCCAACTGGCTGAGCGAGAACCAGGACCAAGCTAAGAAGGCAACCCTCATCCTGATTCTTGCTGTGCTCCATCTTCCCAACATTATTCTGTTCCAAGTAGTGGAAACTTGGATCACACATATTCCAACCCAAACAGAAACAAAAATGTGATCCTCTCTAAATAGCTCAGATTCTATTCCCAGTCAGAAGAACTGTACAATCTAAGGAGCTCAAGGATCTATCATGTCAATGAACTTATGCCAGTTCATTTCTTTTTATTTATTTTTGTTTTATGTGTCTGAGTGTTCTGCCTGCTTGTAGGTAGGTACACCTCAGTTATGCAATGCCAGCAGAGGTCAGAGAAGCCATCGGATACCCTGGAGCTGGAGTTCTAGACAGTTGTTAGCCACCATGTGACTGCTAGGATTCAAACCCAAGTCCCCTGCAAGAGCAGTCAGTGCTCTTCTTAACTGCCAAGCAATTGCTCCAAGCCTGTCAATTTAAGGGGATCTGAATTATCCATGATTAGATGAGCCTTCTTCCTTTTGATATCACATATAAACAAAGACTGACTATATAAAAGTTGAGTGCTTCCCAAACTCTTCTTCAAGAGAATCATCTGAAAAACTTCCTTATAATCACATTCCCAGGTCTCCATGCAGAGATGGTGACCAGTGTGGACTGGCATAAATACAACCTTTTAAACAAATGCTTCAGTCAAGAGTCAATAGTAAACTTAGAAAACACCCCTTTCTTGTTTTTTTTTGGGGGGTCTTTTCAAGACAGGGTCTCCCTGTAGCCCCAGCTGACCTGGAACTCACTCTGTAGACCAGGCTGGCCTTGAACTCACAAAGATCCGCCTGCCTCTGCCTCCCAAGTGCTAGGACTAAAGGCGTGCGCCACCACGTTTAATAAAGAAAGGCAACCCCTTTCTTTATTAAATGTGTCCTATCTGGTATGTGATCTTATAAAATAAGAGCAATCAATGAATTAAGGCAGGTGTGAAGCCACAGCTCCATGGGAACAGTCTGTGAACTGAGAAACAAATACCTTAATACACACTCCAAAGGGGAGAAGCTGGAACGGGAACAGTTGAAGTCAGCTGCCGAACGAGAGACTTCAACCAGTTCACATTTTCTACCACTCCTTTCTTCTTATGTAACTCTGCCCTTCTCCCACATCAAATAAAATGTCTGCTTCTCTACCTAGGTATATAGCTCAGTCTCAGGACATTTGTCTGGTAAGAGAAAAGCCTTTGGTTCAAATCCCAGCACAGGAGAAGAAAAGCAAAAAGAAAGAAGCCTGCCTCTCACTCAGTCCCCATCTTGTCAGGCGCACTATACTGGACAGTCAAAATCTCCAGATCTTGCAACTGGTTCCTCATCCTTCACCTGAACATAGGACATGAGGCTATTTTCTCAAACCCCTAAGAATGGTATACAACTAATACCATTCTTGGTACACAGAGGTCAATTCATAACATGTCATGCAGGCCTTGAACATTAGGGTTTAATTCTCTCCAACAGTGCTGTCCAATAGAAACACAATGACAAAGCCACAAATGTAAGCCACATATAATCTAAAAACTTTTAGTAATCTTATTCGGAAGTTTAAAAAATAAAATTAAACTGCCGGGCGTGGTGGTGCACGCCTTTAATCCTCGCACTCGGGAGGCAGAGGCAGGCGGATCTTTGTGAGTTCAAGGCCAGCCTGGTTTACAGAGTGAGTTCCAGGACAGCTGGGGCTACAGGGAGACCCTGTCTCGAAAACACCAAAAAAAAAAAAAAAATAAATAAATAAATAAAAATAAAATTAAACCAATATATCAAAAAACACTTCAGCTGGGCATGGTGGCACACGCCTTTAATCCCAGCAGAGGCAGGTGGATCTCTGAGTTCAAGGCCAGCCTGGTCTACACAGTGAGTTCCACAACCAGCTGGGGCTACAGGGAGACCCTGTCTCCAACCAGCCAAAAAGAAAAAAGAAAAAGAAAAACACATTTCAACACGTTGTCAATATAAAAAATACTAGGGGAGCGAAGGCTGGGTGGAACTCAGTGACTCAGCACTTCTTCAAGCATGCTCAAAGCCCCGGGCTTCATCTCCAGAATTGCCAATTAAAAAAAAAAAGGAGAAAGATTTTTTTCTTTGTTTTGGTGTGTGTGTGTGTGTGTGTGAGTGTGTGTGTGTGTGTGTGTGTGTGTGTGTGTGTGTGTGTACACATGCACTATGTGTAGATGCACACGTGCTAAGACCAAAGGAGGACATCACTTTTAGCCTTATTCCTTTGAGACAGGGCCTCTAGCAGAGGTTCTGCCTCTAGCAGAACCTGAAGCTGGGCTGGAAGTCAGCAAGTCTCAGCGATTCTCCTTTCTTTCTCCCCCACATGAGGCTGAGATTACAGCACATCTGCTTCCTCACATGGATGATGGAATCTGAACTCAGGTCCTTGTGGTTATTCAGCAATGAGCATTTTACTCACTGAGCCATCTCTCTAGCTCCCAGTTATTTTTGTTTTTAAGACAGGGTGTCTCACTACATTTGAGGCTGGCCTCAAGCATGCAATCTTCCTGCCTCGGCCTCCCAAATGCTGGGATTACCTGCCTATGCTCAGCTCCTGAAGGTAAAACTAAGTTACAGTCACTGAAAAGGGGCCTTATTTCATCCAAAGACAAATCAAGCCATTACCTAATTTCCTATAAAATTAGAACTCAGATATATTTGAGAAATCTATCCATTAGGAGTGAGCACTAAATACAGTCTTAGAAGTAAATTAAGGAAGATATTTCTCCCCCAGTTAGGGATCAATGAATGAGCTGTTATTCCACAGTTTTGACAAAAATATTTTATTTCAAATTTTATATTTCAAATTATCCATTTATACTATTGAACTTTGCATTTAAAAAAAAATGATATTGTGACTTAGGGACGAAGGTTAGCAGCAAATCATTTACCTAGCACATGCAAGGCTATGGGCCCAAGTCCTAGCACCACGGTTTTTAAAATAAACAAGTAATAAATATTGCTTGAAAATGTGACCAGGGTTCACAGTTGTTTAATGTTCCTGAACAGAATATGCAAGGAAAAAAATCTGAAGACCAATGAATGGCACTTAGTCATGAGCAGGTTCAGCCTAGACATCCTGGGGGTTCTTCATGCTACTGAGTCTAAAGAATGAGTATTTGGCTTAACAATAGTCAGGTTCATTCTTGATTAGTCTGTTATTCTAGAAGAATTCCAAACTTATTACCTCCCCTCCCCTTTTACTTTTGCTTTTTGAGGCTGTATCTCACTCTAGCCCAGGTTGGTGATCATCCTACCTCAGAATTTTAAAACTTCCTTTTAAATAACTGGGTATTGCTGGCTGTGGTGGTGCACACCTTTAATCCTAGCACTTGGGAGGCAGAGGCAGGCAGATCTTTGTGAGTTCAAGGCCAGCCTGGTCTACAGAGCGTTTCAGGACAGCTGGGGCTACAGGGAGACCCTGTCTCAAAAAGAAAAAAACAAAAAACAAACAAACAAACAAAACCTGGGTATTATTTCCCAAATCCATACTGGGCTCTTGATTCTTACCAATTCAATTGGCCATGTTATGATTTTTATTTAGACTGTAAATTTCTAGTCATTTTTCTAATCAATTTTAATATTTATTTTTATTTGATGTACAGGAAATGTTTTGCCTGCATGTATAAAAGTGCACTCACGTTGTGTAATGGCCACCGAGCTCAGAAGAGGTCAGACTCCCTGGAGCTAGTTATGGACAGTTGTTAGGCTACCATGTGGGTTCTGGGAACTGAGCTTGGGTCCTCTGGAAGAGTCATCTCTCTAGCCCCAGTCAGTAATCACTCTTTAAAGAGTTCAATCTCTTTTTGAGACAATCTTATCATGTAGCCCAGGCTAGTCTTAGATTAATGATCCTTCTGCCTTAGCTTCCCAAGTGCTAGAATCACAAGTATGAGCTACAATGCCTGATAAGACCTCAATTTCAAAATGCCCCCATGTCCGCACAGCTCTAATGGTTTTAGGCCCTACCTCCCTCAGGTGCCCACATTTATCTTTGGTTGGTTGGTTGTTTTCAGTCATAAGGATTGAACCCAGGGCCAGATGCAGGCTCAAAGCATGCTCGTTACCACCGATCCACCCTACAGCCCCTGTCTATTCTGTTTTCCATCTTCTCCTTTCCTCTTTCATGTCTGCCCACTAAAATGCTAATTTCCTGATCCCAGATCTATCAGCCTTCCTCAAACTGAGGTCATTTGAGCAGGCACAAGGAGAAGGTCTTTGATCCCTTGGTGTTGTCATGGAAGATGAGATAGCAAAGGACAGTTAATTCTACCCCAGAAACTCAACCATGGCCACGCTCCCCGACGTGTCCATTTGGATACATGCCTCACTGAAATTCAGCTCCAGGAGCACGACTTGTTTTCAGATCACAAGTTAGTCACAAACACGAAGGACTGAAGTACAGAAGGTACAAAGAACCGCAAAGGCCACAGAAGAGCACTCTGGCATCACCCATTGCAGAGCCCACGTGGGAAACTCACCAGTAGGAGCTATGGAAGGGGGTCTGCCTCGTTTTCTTTTTGGCTCCTTCAGGTTCTCTTGTGGACTCTTCACAAGGTCATTTTCTGGCTTCTTCTCCACCTGGACATCTCCAGGGTACTCCCTGTCGTTCTCTGAGATGTTCTCTTTATCTTCCTTCTCGTTCTTAGGAAGGCTTTTCTCTGACACCTTGCCTTTTTCAGAACATACTAACTTTCCTTCTTTGTCAGTCTGTTTGGGCCGCTTTTCTGTCTTTAAGGCTTTGTCCTCTTTGTCTTTCTTCACATTGACCGTGGCTTTTCTCTGCTCTTTAAACTTCTCTCGTTTCTCAGGAGATGATGAAAGACTTTTGTGATCTGTTTCTTTAGGCCTAGCATTACCCACAATATTCTAAAATGAGCAAAATAGCGATGAAACACTTTGTGGTTACTTGCAAATACAAAATTAGGAGGTTGTTTGCAAAGCTATGAAGACAAATGAAGACACTAAAAGAGGACACATGCCAGGTCACATGATGCAAGGCACCAGGAAAGATCTGAGCTTCGAGAACCAAACCATGTTAAGTTCTTTCTAAGACTTGGCAATCTCCCTTGTAATGATGAGGAAGTCATGTGAGACCAGTTAAAGGACAGCCAACTACCCAGGATCCTTGACAGGAATCTATCTCTCGAAAGTGCTCAAATCTCACCACAGCATGATTCTACCAACCCAGGGCTTTTCAGAGGCCTGCTTCAGTTTGCCAGTATAAGCTGATGTCTGTTTTTTGTATAGAGGAAAACCAAACTGGTAACTGGAAGCTTAACAGGAAAATCATTAAGAATGTCCAAGCCAGACCAAAGTCCTGGCTTCTTCTTTTGGGCAAAGGCTATACTTGCTCCAGCAAGCCACCTACTGTGTTCCTGAGCTGCTGAGCATCTTCTAAAGTAAGAAGAAGCCTTGCTTCTAATTTGTTACTAAATTACTTTAAAAATTCATCCTGAAAATCTTGTGTTCTAGAGTAACTGTCTCATGATAAAGCCAACACTGAGAGCTCTGCAATATCTAAAACTGTAAGTTTATCTGTGTAAGTATCACTCTTCCAGGACCTCAAGAGCAGAGCAGGAAGGCATCTCCACATGTTCCTGGGAGACTCCCAGCATCTAGCACACACATACTAGGCACACAGACTTTTCCAGAAGCTGAAAAGGAATACCTAAACACTCAACAGAATAAAGCTAAATCTGTCCAATAGCGAAAAATGATAAACACTGAAACATTATTTTCAAGGCCCAAAAATTATTCAGAAAAGAGCCAGATACTGCCAGTAACTCTTAGCAGAACTCTAAGTTGCGGCCACCCTTCTAGAAGGGGGGATAAGGTCAGTTTGGGTCAAGATTTAAAGTTTATACTTTTTTATTTTGAGGGGTTTTACTGGGGGGGGCCTTGTTTGGGGGGTTTTGTTTTATTGGAGATAGCCCATAGCCCAGCTGGCCTGGAACTAGTTATGTAGACCAGGCTGTCCTCAATCAGACAGAGATCCACCTGCCTCTGCCTCCCCAGTACCTAGAAAAAGTTTCTATTTTAAAATTAATTCCTAGAAATGAAATTTACTAACAGAATAATCAGACTTTGCAGCCAAACTTACAGATATTCTAGGTCACTTGAAAATTAGTTACATAGAATACTGCATAAAACTATCAAAAAGACATTATTTTCAGAATACAAAGGAACTTGGGAAAATGTTATTTTGTTAAGTGAAAAGAGCAAGTTATAGATAGTAAAATGACTCAAATTTTGGAATGATACATATATACAAAAGTGTTTATAACAACAGCAGCAGCAACAGCAACAGCAAAAAAGGATATACACCAAACGGTCAGAAACAAAAAGCCTATCTGGATGGTGAGGCTACAGAGCTTTTGCTTTCTCTCTGCTCTTGAGGCCTTTCCAGATTTCGTACAGCAAGCACACATTATTTTTATAAGCTCAAAATTTAAATGTTACTAAAATATAAATTACCAAAAGACTTAGTGAATTGTGGGGGCCCATACCATTAATCCTAGGACTCAGGGGGCGAAGGCAGCAGATCTCTGTGAGATCAAGGCCAGCCTGACCTATATAGCAAATTGTAGGCCAGCTGGGACTACATAGTGAACCATATCAAAAACTTTTAAAACAAGCAACTGCCCCCCCAAAATTATCGGAAGATCTAGAGTAATGTAGTTCTACAGAAAAAAATTCAATCTCTTCTAATATTGTATGAAAATAACTCCTGGGGCTGGAGAGATGGCCTAGCAGCTAAGAGCACCAACTGCTCTTGCAGAGGACCCAGGTTCGATCCCCAGCACCCACATGGCAGCTGAGAACCGTCTGAAACTCCAATTCCAGGAGAACTCCAGTTCCATGGGAATCCGACACCTTCTTCTGACCTCTGCGGCATTGCACGACATGTGTGCACAGACCTGCATGCAGACAGTACATTCATACACATAGAGAAAAATAAATAAAAATTTAAAATATATTTTAAAAAATTAAAAAAAAAAAAAAAAAGAACTCTTGTCAGGCATGGTGCTGCACACCTTTAATCCCAGCGCTCAGGAGGCAGAGGCAGGCAGATCTCTGGTAGTTCAATGAGTTCCAGGCCAGCTGGGGCTATAGGGAGACCCTAACTCAAAATTAAATTAAAAAAAAAGAAAATAACTCTTAAACCATGATGGTTATCTTTAGTCAAACCATGAAAAGAACAAATCCAGGAGCCACTGACTGTCTTGGCAGCCTGCCAGGACCGAGGTAGATATTACAATCAGAGGCAGCTGGGAATGAAGTAAAGCTCTCAGAAGCCTTCTGTCAGTAAGGCCCTACCTCCATACCAAAGGAAAGTACATCATTCAACATACCAAGAAAACTCTTGAGCTGGCTGGCAGTGATGGCTCACAACTATAACCCCAGCATGCAGGAAGCTGAGGCAGGAGATCACTCTTGAGATAGAGGATAGCCTGGGCCATAAATACATAATACAAAATACAATTTTGGTGGAGTTTTTTTCTAGTTTTTGTCCCAAAATGCAATTTTTTAAAACAAACTTGAGCTGTTATTATCTGAGGGAGCAGGTTGAAGATATAACCCACCAATTCTAGATAAGTTCACATTTCAGTCCCTTTATCTACATTTACGTACTCCACAAATCACAACAAAAACACCCAATTTAAGGCCAAAATAACACTGAGGAGGACAAAAGTAGCTTCCTGGAGAACTGGAGAGCCAGGCAAAGAGAAAGCAAGCAACAACAAGCCAAAACTTGAGAATGTGCCAGTGCTGTCGAGAGGAACACCAGCAAAAGCCAGCACCTTCCCGAGGTGCCTATCATCTCAGTCCTGTCCTCAAAGTATAAAATTTGCAGAAGTACTTGATCATCAAAGAAAGACACACAGAGATTACAGCATCACCAAATACTGTCTCATCAACTTCTACCCAAAGAGGAAGAACCAGTGAGGATGTCTCAGGAATAAAGCCTTTTGTTAACTTCCTTTAGTTATCTTACCAGCCAATACTAGTATCAATCAGAATTTCAAAACAAAAAATTATTAATATCCAAATTTTTATATATTGCTAATTTTTATTTTATGTACATGAGTGTTTTGCCTGCATGCATGTAAGTGCACCATGTACATACAATGCCCTTGGAGGGCAGAAGAGGGAGTTGGATCACTAGAACTAAAGTTCCAGACAGCTACCATGTGGGTACTGGGAACCAAACCCATATCCTCTGCAAGAGCAGTCAATGCTCTTGACACTGAGCCATTTCTCCAGCCCTAATATCCAAAATTTGACCTCTACTTCTTCCTTCAACTATTTCATTAAAACATGAAAATGAAAGAGAAATCATGAAGAAAAGAGCCAACACTTCCAGCAGGCTTAGAGCTACAGGAACGCTATTTCCAGGATCAGAACTCAGGCTCTATGCTCAACCAAGATGAATGGGACAGGGAGATAGACAATTCTCAAATAGACACATCTAGCTAAAGTTATTACCAGGTCCTCAGCAAGGTCCACCTCTGTAAACCACCAAAGCCATGGGCTTAAGTCATGGTCAAGGACAGAGCTAGCTCAGGAGAAAATGGGCTTCTCGAGGGTCTCAGGAAGTTCCCTATGCTGGATAACAGCTCTGGTGGCAGGGCAGAGGAAGAAGGAGGAAAGGACAGTGGTCACACACTTAAGATGAGCAAAACAGATAACAAGCAATGGTGTCCAAGTACGCAGCAATTTTTAAACAGAATCCATGCTAAAAGGAAATGACAAAGAAACACAAATATTTGCAACTTCTGAAGACTTGTGTATTACCTTCTCATAAAACTGTCAGATGGAGGAAATAAAGACTTGTCATCATAAAGAAATGTAATGTCTTTATTTGAGAAACAACAGTACAATGTTAGAATCATTTAGAACACAAAGCACAAAACCACATTTCTCACCTGATCTTTGGAAAAAGCTTTGACATGAATATGTTTGACAGTCTGAACTACGCCATCATAAAATTTCACAGTGTAAGTACCTAAAATTCAAGAAGATATCGTGATTTTAACTCACTGTTTCATGAAAGCAGCAACTTTTAAAGTATAAACACAAAGGTGCTCCAATAAATTTATGTGCAAAAAATGTTTAAGAATCACATTGAAGCTGTGGGACGCACACAGGGGTAATGTGGCTATTAACACACACAAGACAGTCAATTCAATTCCCAGCACAAATACAAAAGAGGTCAAATTGAGCTGTCTTACATCCATGATAACAGAATACTTCCTTTATTTCTTGGCAGAGATTGGTTTGCTTTTTACCTATACATCACAAAATCCACTTAAAAAAGCCCACATACACACATATATGCTCTTTCATTAAAATAAGAATCATATACACTGAATTTGAGCCTAGAAAGAGCAGTCAAACAAGAATTGAGGAAAATGAGACTTA
>VZQC01000091.1:441792-444292 GCA_009823505.1 Rhizomys pruinosus | reverse complement strand
CTCCAGGTGATTCTGGTGAACACCAACCAGAGAACCACACTGAAAGTAACTAGCAACTACCCACTGACTGACCTACACTCCTGAGTATTACAAAACAGGTGTCACCACCACAGAAGGAAACTGGCTATCATGCTAGATATCAGAGCACAATATCAGGTTTGGCAGAAGAGCAGCAGTTACATGGCAGGCCATCATAAAAGAAGCCCAAGGAAGAAAATGTAATTATTCTCTCTGCAGGCAGAGAATACACAACTTATGAGCTGTAACAACACATGTCTGAGTTCCTGTCTTCCCTATCTACGGTGCTGCTACAGAAAGCTCAGGAAAATCCCCAGCTGATCGACCCCCCACTAGGCTATGCTGAGATGTCTTATTGTGTAACTTGACACACTGGGTTGAGTGAAGTCCTCATTAGGAATTGCTCCATTGGATTGGCCTGTGGTCACATTTGGTGAATATTATCTTGATTACTTGAGTGATGTGGGAGGGGCCCTGCCCACTTTGGGTGCTCCACCCCAGGGCAGGTTGTGTAGAGTATAAGAAAGCAGGCTTGACCTTGACAGCACTTGGAGGCAGAGCAGGTGGGAGTCTTGTGGAGTTCCAATCCAAGGCCAGCCTGGTCTCATAGGAGTTCCAGACATTTGGGCTCTACAGGGAGACTTGTCCTCAAAAACCAGAAAAGACCAGAACAGAAAAAAAAGAAAAGAGAAGAGAGGGGAGGGGAGGGGGGAGAGGGGGAGGAGAGGGGAGGGGAGGGGAGGGAGGGGAGGGGAGAAAGAGAAAAGAAGAGAAAAAGAAAAAGAAAAGAAAAAGAAAAGAAGAGAGAGGAGAAGAGGAGAGAGGAGAGAGGAGAGAGGGAGAAGGAGAGAGGGAGAGAGAGAAAGAGAGGCTGAGAGGGGAGAGGGGAGAGGGAGAGGGGAGAGGGGGAGGGGAGGAGGGGAGAGGGGAGAGAGGGGAAGAGGGGAGAGAGGGGAGAGGGAGAGAGGAGAGAGGGAAGAGGAGAGAGGAGAAGAGGAGAGAGGAGAGAGGAGAGAGGAAGAGGAGAGAGGAGAGAGGAGAGAGGAGAGAGGAGAGAGGAGAGAAGAGAGAGGAGAGAGGAGAGAAGAGAGAAGAGAGAAGAGAGAAGAGAGAAGAGAGAAGAGAGAAGAGAGAAGAGAGAAGAGAGAAGAGAGAAGAGAGAAGAGAGAAGAGAGAAGAGAAAAGGAAAGACAGACTGGGCATGGGCCAGGGGAGCAAAGCAGTAAGCAGCATTCCTCCATGGCCTGTGCTTCAGCTCCTACCTCCAGGTTCCTGCCCTGAGTTCCCATGTTGGGATCCCTCAGTGATGAATTTTGACCCAAGAGCCAAATAAATCCTTTCCTCTCAAAGTTGATTTTGGTCAGACTATTTTGTCACAGCAACTGAAAAGAAACTAGAACAGTAGCCAACACTGGCCTCAAATTCATGGTGATTCTCCTGACTCAGGTCACCAGTTCTTGGGTTATGGATATGGACCACTACATCCGGATTTTTTTTTTTTTTGTCCTTTTGAGACAGGGTCTTCCTTTAGTCCCAGCTGGCCTGGAGCTTACTCTGTAGACCAGGCTGGCCTCAAACTCACAGAGATCCACCTGCCTCTGCCTCCCAAGTGCTGGGATTAAAGGCATGCGCCACCATGCCCACTACACCTGGATTTTAAAGACTTCCTAAGGGCTGGGGTAATGGTAAATGAATGCCCTGAAAACACAAGGATGAGAGTTCTATCCCTAGCACCCATGTAAAAAGCCAAATGAAGCAGCACCCCTGAACTCTCAACACTGCAGAGGCAGAGACAGAAGGACCCCTGGGGGTTGCTGTCCAGCAAATTCAGGTTTACCTCTAGCCTCCCCTCACCCTCTAAACAAACAATAAAGCAATCATAGTACACTGCGTCTCTGGCCCTCTGAAGATGGAGGTAAGGAACAGGGAGGTATCAAGACACAGCCCTCCTTCAGGTGGCCTAGAACTCACTATGTACACCAGACTGGGCTTCACTCACAGAGCTCCACTTGCCTCTGCCCCGCAAGTGCTGGGATTAAAGGCATGTACGACCACGCCCAGCTCTCCTGCAATCTTAAATTCTCAGGTGCTAGCAAGCCACCAAGGACTATATTTTCAAGTACTTTAATAGAGGAAGTTCAGTTACACTGAAGTGAAAATAGTCATCTGGCATGGTGAAATGTACCTCACTTGGCAGGAGGATTGCCTTGAGTTCAAGACCAGCCTGGGCTATTATGTGAGACTGTCTCAAAAAGAAAATAAAGGAAGAACTAGGCTGAGCACAGTGGTGCATGCCTTTAAGCCCAGTACTTTGGAGGCAGAGCCAGGTGAATCTCTGTGAGATCAAAGCAACCCTGGTCTAATATCAAGTTCCAGGCCATCTGGGGCTACAGAGAGACTCTGCCACAGACAGACAAGACAGACAGACAGGGAAAGGGGAGAAGGGAAAAAGGGAGGGGGGAATGGGGGAAGGGGGAAGGGG
>VZQC01000091.1:424281-437662 GCA_009823505.1 Rhizomys pruinosus | reverse complement strand
AAAAAAAAAAAAAAAAAAAAAAAAAAAAAAAAAGAGTATCACTAAATACCCCAGGCTAGCTTTGAACTCATTCTGTAGCTCAAGCAAGTCTGGAACTATGATCCTCCTCCCTCAGCCTCCTGAGGAGCTAGAATTACAGGCCTATACCCTTTTGATTTCTAACTGCTCAAATGAGTCCTGGTCAAGAGAAGTGAACATAGACACTCAGCAGGGCCAATCACCAGGACCAGCCCCAATCAGGGCTCCCAAGACACCACTAGGTTCTGGAAAGGACAGACCCTCCAGATATGCCCAACCTTATAGAAGCTAAGGACAGCAATGAATGTGGCCCAACAAAAAGAATTATGTGTAAACTTAAACATTGTGAGATGTTTGGGGTCATTTAACTCAAGTGTGAGCTTTGCAGACGAACCTGTTATGGTGACACTATGAACACAGCCGACATCCTCCCTAGCATCAGATCAGTGAACACCTAAGCATAACCAACAACTCCTGACCTTTTAGGAAAACCCTGCTGGGATGCTCGGGAGGCAGCCTGGTACTATGGAAAATGCAGTTCAGGAACTCTGGAGCCCTGTAGACCTCTGCTCATATCTCAGCTCTACCCATTAATGTTCTCTGCAACTTCAAGTATTTTCTCCTGTGACTTTAATTTCTCATCCATAAAATGAGGATGACATCCATTACCACAGCTTTCTACACCTGTATGAAGACTAGGAGAGATAGATAGGACGTGGGGATTACTCCAGGCATGATGGTACACTCCCCTTTAATCCCCACACTCGGGAGGCTGAAGTGGGAGGATCAGGAGTTCCAGACCAGCTTAGGCTACACAGTGAGACCCTGACCTAAAAAACAAATACTCTGAGCCGGGCATGATGGCCCAGGCCTTTAATCCTAGTACCTGGGAGGCAGAGGCAGGCAGATCTTTGAGTTCAAGACCAACCTGGTCTACAGAGCCAATTCCAGGCCAGCTGAGACTAAAGGGAGACTCTGTCTCAAAAAGACCAAAAGAAAAAAAAAAAACACTCAGTGGGGCATATGCCTTCAATTCCCAGCACTCCAGATACAGAGGCTGGCCATGTCTACAAAATGAGTTCCAGACCAGCTGGCACCCTGTCCCAAAAACAAACAAACAAAACCACCAGCATTCAGGAGGAAAAGGCAGGTGGATCTTTAAATTCAAATCCAGCCTGGTCTACAAAGTGAGTTCCTGGCTGGCCAGAACTATAAAGTAAGACCCTATCTCAAAAACTAAATAAATAGCCGGGCGTGGTGGTGACGCCTTTAATCCTAGCACTTGGGAGGCAGAGGCAGGTGGATCTTTGTGAGTTCAAGGCCAGCCTGGTCTACAGAGTGAGTTCCAGGACAGCTGAGGCAACAGGGAGACCCTGTCTCAAAAAGACAAAAAAAAAACAAAACTAAATAAATAACAAGATGTGGAAATTACCTAGCACAGAGGCTGTCACAGAGCAAGAGATCAGTAAGTGGTTCTAATTAACACCACCCACCAAGTCACTTTGAAAGAAAAGCGCCAATACTCCTATTGAAGATAACAGAGAAGCCAGATCCAGTGTGTGCAGACCTAAGCCTTCCTTTTTTTCTCTATGCAAAGTGCCAAGCTCCCCACACTGCAAATGGAGGATCAGTTACAGCATAAAGAAAATAAAAAATAGGAACTGCTTCAGCAGTGACATGAGAAGACCATTCCACAGCATTTCCTGTTATAAACACAAGCTCCAGGCACTGGCCCAAAATAGACTGAACTGGAGGAAGGGGAAGCACATGACCCGGAAATATGCATTTTATTATGAAGAAGAAGCCTTCACTCATATTCAAAAAAGCCACAGGTCAAGCTAAACAGGGTGGCTTATATCCCTAGTTCTAGCCCTTGGGAGGCAGCAAAAAGAGGACTACTACAAGTTCAAGGCCAGCCTGATTTACACAGCAAATTCTAGGGTAGCCAGGTCTACAAAATGAGATTCCCCCCATCTCAAAAACACCTGAGAGATCAATGGGAAAGAACAATCACCCACTCTGTCCTAAATGCTAACCTACTTGTAATTTCCTCTGAAAGAATGCGTTGCAAAGCAGAATGACCCTCCACTGAGGCCCAGAGCCTGACAGTCATATGTGCTCTGATTTCCCCCATACAAAACTGGAGCTGGTGGGCATGGCAGGACACGCTGGTAATCCCAGCTACTAGGAGACTGAGACAGAAGGATTGCTTAAATTCAGGAATTCAAGGCCAACCTAAGCAACACAGACAGACTCCACCTCAAAAAAATAGTTAAGAAGGAGGGGACAAACAGTCCCAGACCAGAGCCAAAGTCAACGCTCCAAAGAAGGCTTTCAAACAAAGACTGAAAGCAGAATTAGTCCAACACAAACCAAGAGCTGAAGGTCTGACAAGGCTACCAACTGTGACTGCATCATACTAAATGAAAACTAGCTTCCTTCCAATAACTACCAAAGAACCAATAAAAAGCTGTGAAGGGTGGCTTACATCTATAATCTCAGAACCAGGAAAATCGATGCAGGACTACCATGCCATGAGGCCAGCCTAGGCTATGTAGTGAACACAGACCAACCAGGGAGGGCTATGTAGTAAGACCGTGTTTCCAAAAACAAAACAAAACAAAACAAAACAAAACAAAACAAAACAAAAGGTATAAGTGACAGGAGCCTGTCCCAGCTAGAGACTATAGAATCAGGAGTCAAGGAAATCCTCAGACACATGGCAAGTTCAAGTTCATACATGAGACTATTAAAAAACCCATTGCCAGGCATGGTGGTGCAGGTCTTTAATCCCAGCACTTGGGAGGTAGAGGTAGGCAGATCTCTGTGAGTTCAAGGTCAGCCTGGTCTACATAGGGAGCTCCAGGCCAGCTGGGATTAAAGGGACCCTGTCTCAAAAAAAAAAAAAAGTAAGGTGAATAGCTGAAAAGAGTACTGTTCTTCCTTTTCCGAATGTTAACTAACTCCCCTAACAAATTCTGAGTTGTTATTTTGGTCTGTTTCAATCATGCCAGACTGCCCAGGCCAATAGCTGCTGTGGCCACAGTCCCACCCAGTCTGCTTAGTCAAGGCTCAACTTCAGGAAAACCACCAAAGATGAATTTACACACTGTCCTTTCACTATGGTCAGCCTCCTCCTAGCAGCCCCAACTAGACAGAGTAGCATTTACAGGAAATACAAGGGCACCTTGCCAATGGACCTCCTCCTCACAATGCCATAAGCTGCGGTGGCCCTGTCTACTGAGAAAACCCAAGGTAAAGCAGAGAACTCCAGGGGAGGAATGAAAAGAAAGTCAAGATCTTGGAATAGAGCGCAGTGGTAGATCACTTTCCAAGCACATAGGAAGGCCCAGCACTACAAAACAAGAAAGAAAGGAAGCAAGGAGGGACAGGAGGGTGAAGAGAGGTAAGACTGTGGGAGGGTGGGGGGCATGATGGCGTATGTCTGCAAAGTAGCATTTGGAGGCTGAGATTAGGAGTACCCCAGCCAACCTTAGGTATAGAGTGAGACTTTGTCTAAAGAGTGATGATGATGTCAGGTACTATAGCCACCAATCCCACAAGACCTAGAATAACCATGATGAGCAGGAAGTGCCTGCTAGCCCCAAGAATTAAAATAAAGCTAACCTCAAAGACAGCACCTAAGAATGACCATCTTGGACTGGGGCTAAAGCTCACTTGCTAGCACTGCCCAGCACCTCAAAAAGAACCACTGTCTTTCCCTTCGAACCAAGCCCAGATCTGAGCTCCCAAGGGCCAGCTTTGCCAGCTTGTCTTGCTAACGTCCCACTTCAGGGTTTCTCCACCCTATGTCCTCTCATCCCTCTTCCATTTAGTCTCAATAACCAGTAAGACTGACAGAACAACACAAAACATTCAGATAGAGGTTTTAACAGACATCCCCACTCATTTTCCATGTCAATCAAACAACTAAAATGAACTGGGTAGAATATGGAGCTTACAGAACCAATACACAAGGGTGGCCAGTGACCATTTTAGAAACACTACAGGCTCGAGACTGTCTTTCCTATGGTGTTAGCTTATAAAAGAAACAACTGAAAAAAATTTTTTTAATTTGCACTGTTCTAGTTGTTCTGCTTATTTTGTTGTTATTGTTTGGATTTTTTTTTTTTTTGTATGTGTATGAATGTACTGTCTACATGTAGGTTTGTGCACCTGTGTTGTGCAATGCAGCGGAGGTCAGAAGAGGGTCTCGGATTCCCCTGGAACTGGAGTTACAGACGGTTTTCAGACGCCATGTGGGTGCTGGGGATCGAACCCGGGTCCTCTGCAAGAGCAGTCGGCGCTCTTAACCGCTAGGCTATCTCTCCAGCCCTGTTTTGATTTTTTTTTAAGACATAAGGCTCAGTGTGTAGCCCAGGCTGCCCTCTAAGTCACTATGTAATCCAAGCTGATCTGACTCCCAAATGCAGGGATTAAAGGCATATGCCACCATGCCCAGACCTATTTTAAAGAACTTTTTTGGTTTTTTTGAGACAGGATCTCCCTGTAGCCACAGCTGTCCTGGAACTCACTATAGAGACCAGGCTGGCCTTGAACTCACAGAGATCTGCCTGCCTCTGCCTCCCAAATGCTGGGACTATAGGTGGCCAACACTGTTTATTCCTTAAATAATTAAAATTTTTTTCACACCTGAGCCAGGCATGGTGGCACTCACCTTTAATTCCAGCATTCAAGAGGCAGAGTTAGGAAGATCTCTGTGAACCTGGTCTACAAGCTGAGTTCCAGGACACCTGGGATTGACAGGGAGACCCTGTTCCAAAAAGACCATTAAAAAAAAAAAAATTTCACACCCCTCCCATATACAAAACCCTGTATTCAAACCCCTTTCTCCCCTTTCCCATGATTTATCTGCACCATCCTGCTCCTGTGCCACCACCTCCTGCTCAATTTGTGCACTGGCTTCATTCTGCCTTACACCAGACATCTTTTTGTGTGTGTGTGTGTGTGTGTGTGTGTGTGTGTGTGTGTGTGTGTATAACTGTACTGTCTGCATGTAAGTAGCTGCACCCGTGTCGTGCAATGCAGAGGTCAGAAGAGCGCGTTGGATTCCCCTGGAATTGGAGTTAGGATGGTCCTTAGCCGCCATGTGGTGCTGAGAATCGAACCCTGCTCCTCTACAAAAGCAGTTGGTGCTCTTAACTGCTGAGCCATCTCTCCAGCCCCCTCCAGAGATCTTTTTGCTGTTACTATGATGCCAAGTTCTAGATTTGCAAATACTAGATGTAAACTGTTAGCTCCTAAGGCTTCTGGTAGTTGCAGGAAGACATCTTCTGCCGCTCTAAGAGATCCCTCCCAAAGCTCCTAAAACCTTCTTCCTCCTCCGACCCTCCTTTGCTCTTCCCTCGTCTGATTCCCATTCACTCCATTCCTGCTCCCCATAGACTCAGCAGCTCCCTGCTGCTAATGCCTTTGCCTAAGGAGTGACTTCATGCATGGTAGGTACTTCCTAAAATTTTAATCTGACCTGAGAGACAGCCATTCCTCAAAGGAGCACCTCCAATGAATATCAAGGGAAAAACATGATTTGACCAGTGCTTGTCAACCTATAGCTTCCAAGGCCATTTATGAACATGAAGAACACATAACTATAAAAGCAGGTAAAAGGGGCTGGAGAGATGGCCTAGCGGTTAAGAGTGCCGACTGCTCTTACAGAGGACCCGTGTTCGATCCCCACATGGCGGCTGAGAACCATCTGAAACTCCAATTCCAGGAGAGCTCCAGCTCCAGGGGAATCCGACACCCTCTTCTGACCTCTGTGGCATTGCACGACAGGGGTGCAACAGACTTGCATGCAGACAGTACATTAACACACATACAGAAATAAATAAAAAAAAATTAAAAAAAAAAAGCAGGTAAAAGAAAAGGTCTTTTTAAAAAGGCAAAATGTGCCTTCGCCTAGCTATGTCTGTTTCTAAAAGGACATGACACATTTTAATATGTGTACTTTTTGCCAAAACAAGTTGTTCATTAATAAAATACATACATTGCCAGGCAGATCTCTGTGAGTTGAAGGCCAGTCTGGTCTACATAGCAATAGTTCCAGGATACCTGGGGCTACAGGAAGACCCAAATAAAAGAAAGATAGATAGATGATAGATAGATAGATAGATAGATAGATAGATAGATGATAGATAGATAGATAGATAGATAGATAGATAGATAGCTTATAAAAATGAGTTGGTGGGGAGGGAAGGGAGGGGATGGAAGCTAGAGAGATGGCTAAGTGGTTAAGACCACTGGCTGCTCTTGCAGAGGACCCAGGTTCAAATTCCAGCCCCACTAGATGGCTAATAATTGTAACTCCAATTCCAGGGGATCCAATGCCCTCTTCTGACCTCCACTAGCACTGTACAAGACAGGTGCACTTATAACACATGCATATAACACATGAATACACATAAAAATAGATATACTTAAAAAATGAATAAGGGACACACATCTTTAGTCACAGTACTGGGGGGAGCAGTTTGGGCAAAGGCATGTGGATCTCTGTGAAAGCAAGGCCAGCCTGGTCTACACAGTGAGTGCCAGGCTAGCTAGAACTACAGGGAGACTCTGTCTCAAAAAGACAAAAAAAAAAAAGGAAGTCAGCGAAAGAAAGGGCTGTGTAAATGGATTTCACTATGAACTAGAAAACCAGTAATTGCTTAGACTACTCAGAAGATGGAGCCTTGTTTTAGAGACAGTTTGACCATATCCATTCTCAGACAAAACTTAAATCAGCTCAAGGCCCAAAACTCAGCAATCAATTCCCCAGTTTTTTGTGGTGCTGGAGATTGAACCTGGGGCAAACCCCTCCTCTGTATCTGTATTTCTTTCCATTTATAATCTCTTTATAGTGTCTGACATATTAATGTGAAGAAAAAAGATTCCCAGGCAATAAAAACTGATATACTAACAAATACTCAAATTTCCCCTAACATCAAAAGTGAAAATAACCTCAACTCAAATGCCTTACCATCCTTGTTAACAGCAGTGACTTTGGCCGGGTAAAATCGACAATCAGACCAGCAAGCAAGTACCTGCTCATTTATTTGAAATTCCTATTAAAAAAAAAAAAAAAAAAGAAACATTAAAACAAATCCAGTTACTACCTGAACCTCACAAGGCACACATGATAACAAAACTCATAAAAGCTAGGATGAAAAGGGAAGGATAGCTGTAATGAGGGCAACTGCAATCCCAAAACTCAGGAAATTCAGGCAAGAGAATCATGAGTTTGTGGCTAACCTGAGGTACACAGCAACGCCGTGGCTAACCTGAGGTACACAGCAACGCCGTGGCTAACCTGAGGTACACAGCAACACCATGTCTTAAAAATAAAAAGCCAATGAGATGGGTCAGCGGGTGAGGGTGTGGAAGTTCCACCAACCCCAACAACCTGAGCTCAATCTCCAGGACACATATAGTGGAAGGGACAATTCCCCCAAGTTGTCTTCTGACATCCAGATACATGGTATGGCACATGTATTCACACACATAAACAACCAAAATAAATAAGTGACAGATTAAGGAAAAAATGGGGCTGGTAAAATGGCTCAGCAGAGATGGCACTTACCACCAAGCCTAATGACCTGAGTTTAACCCCCAGGACCCATGTAGGGGAACAAGAGAAACAATTCTCCCCACCAATTATCCCCTAAACAAATACCACACATATATAAATAAATGTAATTTTGTAATTTCAAAACATACCTTAAAATGAACAAAGCAATCAAGAGTAGGAAGGAACAGGTTACTGGGATAGGAGATGATTCTGATACATAAGGCTAGGGAGCTGGAGAGACGGCTCAGTTGTTAAGAACACATACTGCTCTTGCATAGAACCTGAGTTCAGTTCTCAGCACCCACATCAGGTAGCTCACAACCTCCTAACTCCAGCTCCTGGGTATCTGACTCTCTTCTGGACTCCAAGGGCACTTGCATCCACTCATGCACATAGAGACAGAGACACACATAAATAAAAATAAAATTAAAATTAAGCTGGGCATGATGGGCCACGCCTTTAATCCCAGCACTCAGGAGGCAAAGACAGGCAGATCTCTGTGAATTCAAGGCTAGCCTGGTATACATAGTGAGTTTCAGGCCAAGATTAAAAAATAATTAAAATTAAAAAAAAAAGTCTCCAAGGAAACGAGATCTGGGGAGGCAGAGCACAGCATAGGAAGCATGGAGACACTCCTCCCCTATCCAGTATACACAATGAAAGTGAATGTAAGACCCCAGAGCCAACAGCAAACACATCCATCTTGAGGGAAATGGCATTCATGCCATTAATGCCACCCACAGTGCTACAGTGTCTTTGGCCCAGGGAGGCACTCATTCACCTTTCCATATGTGCTATTATGCCAGGTGTGGTGGCACATGCCTTTAATCCCAGCCCTCAGGACCTAGAGGCAAGTGATCTCTGCGAGATCAGTGCCAGCCTGGTCCACAAGTGACTTCCAGATGGGCTGAGACTAAGGAGACCCTGTCAGACAAGCAAACAAAACCCATTATATGCATGTAGCTCACATTCATGAACTTAGAATGAACACTGAATGATCACATGGAACAATACTGAACACTCCTGAACTGGAAGCAAATAACAAAGCAAAAGGCCAGCCAGAGTTCAAGTTCCTTGGAAAAGGTTAGAATGGAAACCAGAATCCAGGCTGACTCAGTCCCCAAAGTAACAGAATTACTACAGATGTCTCCAAGCCTGTTTTAAACATTTAAAAGTAAAACTTCGTGCGTCACTGTGAAGTCAGTAAGAGCTCCAGGAACGATAAAACTTAGAAAAGAGAAAAAAATTCCAATCAAGCCCAAGTTCTGCAAGAGCTTATAAAAACCGGCACATGCCGGGCTTGGTGGCGCACGCTTTTAATCCTAGCACTTGGGAGGCAGAGGCAGGTGGATCTTTGTGAGTTCAAGGCCAGCCTGGTCTACAGAGTGAGTTCCAGGCCAGCTAGGGCTACTGGGAGACCCTGTCTCGAAAAGACAAAAAAAAAAAACCCTGCACATGAAACTAGTACAGGATCCATACATTAAATGGCTGCTTAGTAAATGACAGCAGGTTAGCACACCAAATGATTTTGGCATCTACATTTTAGTATACACTCTTCTAGGTATGGTGGATCTAGAACTCAATCATTCATTTATTTATTCAACCTGGCAAGGGGATTTTTCTGTGACTGTCTCTGCCAGTTATAAAACAGGGTGTCAGCCGGGTGTGGTGGTGCACGCCTTTAATCCCAGTACTTGGGAGGCAGAGGCAGGCGGATCTCTGTGAGTTCAAGGCCTACAGAGCGAGCTCCAGGATAGCTGGGACTAAAGGGAGACCCTGTCTCAAAAAAAATAAAAATAAAAGACAGGCTGTCACTATGTAGCCCTCGTCAGGTTGGAAACTGCTATGTGCTATGTAGACCAGGCTGGTCTCGGAACTTGTGGCAATCTTCTCGCCTCTGCCCATAAGTGCTAACAAGGTACTTCCCGCCATGTCCAGCTGTTTCATTTTGTTTTGGTTGAAACAGAGCAATTTTTTTCTTTTTTTTTTTTTTGGTCTTTTTGAGACGGGGTCTCCCTTTAGTCCCAGCTGGCCTGGAGCTTGCTCTGTAGACCAGGCTGGCCTTGAACTCTTAGAGATCCGCCTGCTTCTGCCTCCCAAATGCTAGGATTAAAGGCGGGCGCCACCACGCTGAGGAGACAGAGCTCTTTAAACTCTTGATCCTCCTGTTCCTTCCTCCTCAAGGCTGAGATTAAGAGGTATGTGCCACCCTCTAGACATGGAGTAAGAGGAGGGTATTAGGATAAGGTCTTTGTAGCCCCAACTGGCCTCAAACTTACACTTTGGCCTCCCCAAAAGTAGAATGGGTCACCATACCTGGCTTATTCTACAAGTATTTACTCAAGACCAAATATATGCCCAGCAGTATTACAGAATCTAGGAGAACAGTGGTCGGTAAAGAAGAAACGAGATCTTCTTCACATCAATGGTGCTTCAACAAGATTGGTTTATGAGGTATTCCATCAAACACATGATAACTGGGACTCTTTAGGAGCCCCCATCCATGAAAACCTCAATGTTAAAACCGCAGGCCATAGCGGTTAAGAGCACCCACTGCTCTTCCAGAGGACCAGGGTTCAATCCCCAGCATCCACAAGGTGGCTGAGAACTGTCTTTAAATCCAGTTCCAGGGGAATGCAACACCCTCTTCTGACCTCCACAGCATTGCACGACACGGGTGCACAAACCTACATGCAGACAGTACATTCATACACATAAAAAATTTTTTTTTAATTAAATAAAAAAAAGCAGGCCAAAGGAGGACTGCAAATCAGTGGATCCTGATTTTCCCACTGAAGGTCAGAGGCTGAACCCAAACTATCCTATGGAGAATCAGCCTCATCCATCCCAGAAATCTGCAGGTTTGCTACTTACAGAAGATCCATCCTCTTCATGTAAGCCCTCTTTTCTCAGCTGTATTTTCTCTAACGGGCGTAAATAAGGACTGTCCCAGCAAAACCACTCATCATAACGATGGTTCCAACGCTTGAAATGGATGAGAACTTTTCCTTCTTCGTAATCAATGTCTTCTATGTGAGCTGGATACCTGAGTTTGAGGAAAAAATTGAAAGTTACTTTAATACCCACCCAAGATACCCAATAGTGTCCTTCCAAGCCTCTTTCCACAGGATCATGTTACAAAATATTAAAGGCCTGGCATTTTGAAGCTAGGCATGGTGGTACAAACCTGTTATCCCAGCACTGAGAAGCTAAGGCAGGGGGACTGCTCCAAGTTTAAGGCCACCCTGGGCTAAATGAGACCCTTTCTCTAGAGGGGGGGAAAAAAAAGCCTACCACTTTGAGATCCCATGTAATTGGTTCAAATAACAAATTATAGAAGAAAGCCTGGTGTGATGGTACAAGCCTCTAATCTCAGCACTGGGGAGGCAGAGAAGATGGATCTCTTCGAGTTTAAGGCCAGCCTGGTCTACACAGTGAGAAATTCAAGGCCAGCCTGCTGGGACTACAAAGAGATCTTGTCTCAAAAACACCAAAAAAAAAAATTATATATTATAGTGCACAGAGCTTAGATCGGGGATATACCAGGACCACCTGAAGCAAAGGTAGGAGCTGGGATCTTCAGCCATGCAGATTGTTTGGTTTGATTCGATCCTCTTGTGTGGCTGTGGGGGGTGGAGTAATCCTGCTAGCTGGTATAAAAGGTGGGCCTGTTGCCACTGTCAGAGTTGAGTGCACAGAGCTTAGATAAGGGATTTCTCAGGACCACCTGAAGCACAGAGAACCCTCCCCCCAACTGGAATTGCCGAGATACTGTCCAAGTGGATTCTTTAGAGAACCTTCACAACAGAAAGGGAAGAGTTAGACTTCCAATAGAAGGCCTAAAACTTAGACAAGTCAACACTCCATAAACAAGGAGAAAAATCAAACAAACAACGAAGGCATCTGAAGGAGGCAAGCAAAGCAAGACTTTGACACAGTGAAGAGGCATTTGGGATTTGCATTGGAATACAAACAAAGAGAAACCCACATGCCAGGGACATGAAGAAGGGAAAACATGAGAAGGGTGCAGGATAATTCCACACCAAGCTTTACCAACCCTGTGGGAGATTCCTACACTGGGATCCCCCTGGGGATGGCCCAGGACACATATTAGAACAACAATTGTGGACATACTCAAAGAAATCAAACACTATAAAGAACAAGTCAGAGAACTAAAGAGAGAGAATGAAAAACTCAAAAAGGACCTACAGAGAGAGAATGACAAACTCCAGAAGGAAGTGGAAACACTGAAAAGATCCCATGTTGAAAAAGAAAAGGAAACCAACCAGCGAAGCAAAGACCTACAGGAAGAGATTCAGAAGCTACAAAAGGAAGTGGAAATACTAAAGAAATCAGAAGACGAAATGAAAAAGGAAATCAAACCTCATCCAATCAAGAGGAAAGGAATGGAAAAAGCCTCAGAAGTAGAATGGAGGAAGCAGAACAAAGAATATCAGACCTGAAAGATAACACAGAACAATGAAAAACCTCAAGTAAAGATTAAGAAAAATTTAAAAATACACAAAAGTGGAACAACCAGGAACTGTAGGACACTATGAAAATATCAAACCTCGGTCCCGACTTTGGGTCTGACTCGGGTGCCTGACTTGGGTGCCAGAGTGAGGTCATGTGTTCGGGCTCAGGTTCTGGACCTGCTAGGATCACCTGGAGCAGCCTGACACTGCTCCAGGCAGGTAAAAGCTTAGGACAGATTGACTATTGTGGTGCTGCACAATTGATTTTCTGGTCTGTGGCAGAGGGACTGGTAGCTGGCAGAGGCTAGATTGGAGCCCTAAGCCCAAAGGGTCACCCTTCCCCCCTCGCAGCCACAAGTGGTCCTGAGTTTGGGTCTGACTCGGGTGCCTGACTCAGGTGCCAGAGTGAGGTCGTGTGTTTGGGTTCAGGTTCTGGACCTGCTAGGATCATCTGGAGCAGCCCGACACTGCTCCAGGCAGGTAAAAGCTTAGGATCAATTGACTATTGTGGTGCTGGACAATTGATTTTCTAGTCTGTGGCAGAGGGATTGGTAGCTGGCGGGGTCTAGATTGGAGCCCTCAGCCCTGCGGGTCACCCTTCCCCCCTCACAGCCGGAAGCAGTCCTGAGTTTGGGTCTGACTCGGGTGCCTGACTTGGGTACCTGGGCACGGGCTAAGCCAGGCACCCCCCCCCAACAACTGGAATTGAGGAAGAGAGAGTATCCAGTGGATTAGGAGAACCCTCAGAACAGGAAAGGAAGAGTGACTTAGACTTCCAATATCCAATCTATAAACAAAAGTGAAAGCCTGAAACCTAGACAAGTCAACACTCCATAAAGGAGGAGGGGGGAAAAAAAAGCATTGGAAGGAGGCAAGCAAAACAAAACAAGCTTTCAGCCCTCAACACACTGAAAAGGCATTTGTGATTTGAATAACAACACGGAAACCCACATGCCAGGGACACGACGAAGGGACAACATGGGATAATGCAGGATAATTCCACACCAAGATCTACCAACCCGGTAGGAGATAGCTACAATGGGATCCCACTGGAGGTGACCCCAGAAACAGACCTTAGAGGAATAATTGACCTATACAGAGAAATAAAAGAACATAAAGAAGAATACAGAGAACTAAAGGAAGGGATTGACAAACTCCAGAAAGAACTTGAGAGAGAGAAAAACAAACACCTAAGGAAGTAGAAACACTGAAAAAGGAAGTCAACCAACGAACTAAGGAGCACCAAGAAGAGACTGAGAAATTCAAAAAGGAAATGGATATATTAAAAAAAAATCATAGGATGAAATGAAAAAGGAAA
>VZQC01000091.1:361072-414260 GCA_009823505.1 Rhizomys pruinosus | reverse complement strand
AAAAAAAAAAAAAAAAAAAAAAAAAAAGAATCCTCAGGTACTAGGTATCAAAGTTAGTAAGGCTGCCTTAACTGTCTGAATGTATAGCTTAATTCTTCCGCTTAGGACCCCAAAAGAAAATCTAGACAGTGCAACAAAGGAAAAGGTGACAGACTACCATTCCAGGCTGTAGCCCCAAATTTCCTTCTTCATAAGTAGTTGAGTTTTTCCTTACCAAGCACCCCTGAGTTGTTTCTCCACATGTACAACTATTATTCTCTACCTCTTTTTAAAAATAATAAAAGTGCACTTAAGCTTTCTTCAAACAAAGTCTAATAATGAGATATAACATCTGTTATTAAAACTCTAGTTCATGGGCTGGAGAGATGGCCTAGCGGTTAAGAGCGCCGACCGCTCTTGCAGAGGACCCGGGTTCAATCCCCAGCACCCACATGGCGGCTGAGAACCGTCTGAGACTCCAATTCCAGAACTCCAGTTCCAGGGGAATCCGAGACCCTCTTCTGACCTCCGCAGCATTGCACAACACAGGTGCACAAACCTACATGCAGACAGTACATTCATACACATATAGAAATAAATTAAAAAATTAAAAAAAAAAACCACTAGTTCATAGGAGATTGGAAGTTTTAATGAGTGCAACTCATGGCTGACCACACTTCCTGCTGCCAGAGGAGGTGAGAAGGTAGCTTACCTCTAAGAAGTCAGAGAGGATTCTGTGCACAGAACAGCCAGCAGCTGAATTCAGCTCAGAGGCCTGGGTGCTGCTCCCTCACATGTTATTCTAATCCTGACCCAAAACCCACATCAGAACAGACAGGAGACAAATCATCAAGACCATAAACCAGTGCAAAGAACACAATGAGCTCTCTTACCACAAAAGAGATCCTCACTGCCTCAGATCCCACACCAGAGGAAAACTAGAGACAGAACACGGGTCTTCACAGGTCAAGTTTCCCACTCACTCCTTCAAAAGGTGGAGTCTGATTATCCTCCCTTCAGTGTGGCACAGGGGATGGTATGAGACTTCTTTTTTTTTTTTTTTTTGTATGAGACGTCTAAAGCTGGGTTATTAAAAGTGCCTTGTATGCTGTATGTTAATTTATGGTTGTTAGTTTTTTGTTTTTGTTTTATGGGTATGGGTATTTTGCCTGCATGTATTAGGTATATCATGTGTGTGCAATGCCCACAGAGGCCAGAAGAGGGCATGAGATACTCTGGAACTGGACTTACAGATGGTTGACAGCTGCCATCTCAGTGCTGAGAACCAAACCTGGGTCCTCTACAAGAGCAGCCTGTGTTGTTAACAGCTGAGCCATCTCTCCAGCCCCAATTTACACTCTTGATGTTTTCCATCTTGTCAGCCAGAGGATTTAGATGTTGCCAAATCAAAACTAACACTGTCACCTAATTCTACATATATTTTTGTATGCAATAACTAAATACCATATAACTACACACAAAACAAGCTGAGGTGGCTCAATGGGTAAAGGTACTTGCCACTAAGCCTGATGACCTGAGTTTAATTCTCAACAATCATACATTAGGAGAGAAAACCTACCTTTACAAGTTGTGGGGCTGGAGAGATGGCTCACCGGTTAAGAGCACTGACTGCTCTTACAAAGGACCCAGGTTTGATTCCAAGCATCCACATGGTGACTAACAACCTTTCGAAACTCCAGTTTCCAGGGGGTCTGATGCCCTCTTCTGACCTCTGCTGCACTGGATAACACAGGTCCTCTTACATACGTGCAGGCATAATAGTAATACACATAAAGTAAAAATTTTTTAAATTAAAAAATTAAAAAACCGCCGGGCGTGGTGGCACACGCCTTTAATCCTAGCACTCGGGAGGCAGAGGCAGGTGGATCTTTGTGAGCTCAAGGCCAGCCTGGTCCACAGAGTGAATTCCAGGACAGCTGGGGCTACAGGGAGACCCTGTCTCGAAAAGACCAAAATAAATAAATAAATAAATTAATTAATTAATTAATTAATTAAATAAAAAACCACAAGCCGGGCGTGGTGGCACATGCCTTTAATCCTAGCACTCAGGAAGCAGAGGCAAGCAGATCTTTGTGAGTTCAAGGCCAGCCTGGTCTACAGAGTGAGTTCCAGGACAGCTAAGACTAAAGGGAGACCCTGTCTCAAAAACACCCCCCCCCCAAGAAAAAAGTTGTTCTCTGACCTCCAAACTGCCCACAATGCAAATCCCATCCCCCAGAGAAACAAATGTAAAAATTAAAAAGTATCCTTTAGAGTCATGGTGACCCATGACTTTAATTCAAAGCCAACCTGTCCGACATAGTGAGTTCCACGACAGCTGGGGCTATAGGGAGACCCTGTCTCAAAAAAGATTTTAAAAAAAAGTATCCTTTCATGTAGTAAGGGTATGACTTGTTTTAGTGAGTTGAGTTTTGGGGCTTTTTTGTTGTTGTTGTTGATGATAATAGCGGGCTTTTGTTGTTGTTGTTGTTGTTATTGTTTTCTTGTTTTTGTTCTTTTATTTTATGGGAGGGAAAGGGGGGGGGTCCTTGCTATGTAGCCCTGGCTGGCCTCCTGCCTGTTTCCTGAGTGCTGAGATCAGTCATGATTCACCATACCACCAAGTTCTGTATACTTTAACATACAGTGCTACTTGCTTCTACCTGTACACCCTTGGATATACCTGGTAAAAACATTCTAAATTGCTATGGAAAGGCCTATATAGTGGGGTTGGAGAACTGAGTGCTCCTCCAAGAATCAGTGCCAGCCACATGAACTGACCTTGGACTGCATCTGAACCAGAACCTTCTAGGCAGGCTGCTCCTGAATTCTGGCCCAACAGACACTTAAAGGATAATAAATGTTACCTTGTTTCAGACCAATGAAATCTAAGAAAACTTGTTACAATGTAGTAAGAACTAACAAAGTAGCACTTTTGCAAGGTTATTTCTAAAAGTGGAGATTGTAATTCCAAGTACCAGATCTCAGGTTTTCCAATTTGAGAAACACTGCTAAAGCTACCAGATTAGCCAACACACCTAAGGCTCATCAGGGAAAGGGAGGGGCTAGGTCTCAAAGCTCCAGCCAAGTGCTTGGAAAGGCTCACTCCAGAGGCATGTCCAGAAAGGCAGATGTAGCCAATGCCTAATTCAGGGATGTAATGGCCATACCATGGACCCTAAAGCCCTAGGAAGGCTTTCTGCTCAGTGTTGGCTGCCTCTGAGCAAAATCAAACTAGTACCATTTGCTGCGTGTACGTTCATGTTAGAGCAGCTGGCAAGACTGGGCAGGAATCTGGTCCTGTCTATCTCCACCCACCATGAGCTAGAAATGCAGACTAAAACAAGGATGGAGATGTGGCAGAAAAAACCAGAAAGTAGCAATTCCTCCAGGACTGAGGTGTGGCTCAGTGAGAGCATGTTTAGCACTTCCAAGGCCTTGGGTTCAATTGCCCAATGCAGCCCAAACAAAAACCAAACACACCAGGGACCTATACCACTGCTCATCATTCACCAGTTTATAAACCCTGGAGTAAACAGGAATCATGAGCTATTAATAATTAATGCGTAAACTGGGTGTGGTGACTCATGCCTATAGTCCCAGCACTGAGAGGCTGAGACAAGATTCCCTAGGCTTCCAGGTTAGCCTGGGCTACCTGGAAGTAAGTGATACCATGTCTCAAAAAAAAAAAAAAAAAAAGAGTCCTGCCTGGAGCTGTTTGTCTGGAGGCTGGCAGTGGGCGGCCAGTGCCTTCACAGAGCCATCATGTCATCATATCACAGAGATCTACTATTCAGTCTAATACAGCAAAGAGGAGCATGTCATTTTGGCCAAGGACATAGCCAAGCTGGTCCCTAAAACCCATCTGATATCTAAATCCCAGGGGAGAAACCTTGGCATTCAGCAGTCAGGAATGGGTCCTTTGTATGATCCACCAACCAGAACCTCGAATCCTACTGTTTCAAAGGCTGTTAGCCAAGAAGACAAAGAAATGAAACCGACATCCACTTTTCAGCTTCAAGCTTCACACAGCTATCCTTTCTAACATCTCTCTGAAAGCATGATTATGCTGCTTTCTTATTTCTCACGTTATATTTAAAGGATGTCCAATACATTGTTTGAATGTAACTGCTTTGCTCCTTGAGTAGAGCCACCAACAGCAGAGCCCTGTCAGATGGGTGCTCCATGGGCACCTGAGTTGACCCGGAAACCATAGAGTGCTCTGTATCCATCAGACCACATTTACCATATTGAGGAAGCACCTGAGAATGAGACAGTGCCTGTTACAGTGATTGTTTAAATTTGCTGTTTTATTGGGGCTGGAAAGATGGCTCAGCGGGTAAGAGCACCGACTGCTCTTGCAGAGGACAGAGGTTCGATTCCCAGCACCCACATGGTGGCTAAAAACCGTCTTTAACTCCAGTTCCAGGGGAATCCAACGCCCTCTTCTGACCTCTGTGGCAATGCACGACACGGGTGCACACCAACCTACATGCACACAGTACACTTATACACATAAAAAATAAATTTGGCCGGGCGTGGTGGTGCATGCCTTTAATCCTAGCACCTGGGAGGCAGAGGCAGGCGGATCTTTGTGAGTTCAAGGCCGGCCTGGTCTACGGAGCGAGTTCCAGGACAGCTGGGGCTACAGGGAGACCCTGTCTCAAAAAGACCAAAAAAAATAATAATAACAATAATAATAATTAAAAATAATAAATTAAAAAAATAAAAATAATAAATTTGCTGTTTTATTTTTTCCTATAGGTGACTTATTGATTTACATTTCAATATATTAGAAACTTCACATTTTATTTGAGAAATCCGTTCCATGTGACAAACCTTGATTAAAGAAGGTTTTTTTTTTGCTTTGGGGTTTTTTTTTTTTTTTTTTNCTGAAGTCCCCAGAACCCATTTAAGGAAGAAGGAGAGAACTGACTCCAAAAAGCTTTTCTCATGCTTCATATGCATGCCATAGTGCACACACGCACACACACACACACACACACGTGCACACACGCACATGCACACACGCACACACACACTAATGCTAGATATTTTTTAACAGAAGGAATTAATGAAGGAAGGAAATGAAGGAAGGGAGAAAGAAAGGAAAGGAAGGAAGAAAGGAAGGAAGGGAGGGAGAGAGGGAGGGAGGAAGAGAAAAGGAGGGAGGGAAAAGACAGTAGAGGAAAGGAAAGTACCTAATTCTCCAGACAACAAAGATGGTGTGTGGAAGCGAAAAGTTTGATTTCATAGTAATGGAGACTATCAGTCACTAGCAGGTGGAAGAATAGAGAGAGAAAAATATAGAAGATGGTTTAGATATTTTCTTTTTTTCTTTTTGTTTGTATTTTGTTTGAGGGTGATATTATAAATGAGATATTGTTCCTAATTTCTTTCTCAGCAAGTTCATTATTGGTATATATGAAAGCTATCATTTTTGTATCCTGCTACTTTATTAAAAATATTTTTTAACTCTGGGTTTTCTACTAGTCTGGAGGGTCTTTTGACTACTAGACCCTGTCATTTGTAAAGGGGGGATAATTTGACTCTTTTTCTGTTTTTATCCAGCTTTTCTCTTTCTCTTGTCTATTACTCTAGCTAAGGCTTTGAGCACTATGTTGAATAAGAGCAGAATGAAAGGACACCTTGTTTCATTCCAGATTTCAGTGGAAAATGGTCTCTGAATTTTGCTGTTTAGTAAAATGCTAACTTATAATCTCATATATAGACTGTTTTCTTTGAGATCTGTTCCATCTATTCCTAAATTCATCAAGACTTTTATTAAGAATGTAAGCTGAATTTTATCAAGTGCATTTTTCACTATCAACATGATCATGTGATTTCTGTACTTAAGACAATTTATGTGGTGTATTACCTTTAGCAATTTGCCTATACTGGCTCAACTTTGTACCAATGGAATGAAGCCAATTTAGTGGCTAATGATATCTGATCTTGCTGTGTTCTTGGATTCACTTTACAAGTATTGTGCTGAGAACATTTGCATCTACATCCATCGGGAAACTCTTCTGTATGTTACTTTTTTGGTGGTGTGTCTTTGTCCGGGTTTATATCATGGCAATATGAGTTTCATAGAGTTGAATTTAGTAATGTTTGGCTAGGACTTCTTCAAGCTTGTTAAACGTTTTGAAGAACCAACTGTTTGATTCATTCTATCTGTTGTTCTTTTAGTTTTATATTGTTAATTTATGTTCTAACTTACTTATTTCTTATGTCGGCTGGGTTTGAAATTAGCTTCTTGTTTTTCTAGAGCCTTAGGGTGCATCATTAGGTTATTGATTTGAGATCGTTTAGATTTTTCTAAATGTATTTTTATTTTTCCTGTGTGTGTATTTGTCTATGTCTGTGTCTATGTCTGTGTCTCTGTGTGTCTGTGTGTATAAATATATATCACGGGGGGGGTGGGTTTCTGCAGAGGCTGGAAAAGGGTGTGAATCTTCTGGGGCTGGGATCGTAAGTGGTCCTGTGTTACCTGATGTGGGTGCTGGGAGCTGAACTTGCATCCTCCAGGAGAGTAATGAGCACATCTTAAGTGCTTAGCCATCTCTCCATCATGGACAGCTTTTGCGACAGGGTTTCACTACATAACCCCATCTGGCCTGGAACTCTAGGTAAACCAGACTGTCCTAGAACTCAAAGAGATCAGCCTACCTCTGCTGCTGAGTGCTGGGGATAAAGACGTACACTACCACACTGGGCCTCAGTCAATGCTCCTCAGTAATACTCAGGGTGACCATTGAGCCCTCTCATCAATATCAAGCAAAGGCCTGAGATATCACCACTCAGAATGAACAGGAAATACCACTTTCGTGTTCCTAACAGACGTCTCAACATACCACTCTCCTGCTTAAACCTTTCCTCCCAGCCTGGTTTCCCACCACTCCTCTCTTCTTTTCCTGCACTCTTAGAACAGGGTTTTCAAGCCCTGCATATTTTCGCTGATGCCCTTCTCCCATCTCTGGCGCTCAGGCTCATCCTGAGCATCTTCTCACTTCCTTAAAGATGCTCTCAGTTCCTGGCACCCCCCCTTCATCCTAATTGCCTTGCAACACTCGTTACATCCTATTCACCACATCCCCAGCTCCTACAACTCAGAATATAAAACATGGCCAGAAAAACCCTCAACAAACTGCCAAAGCTCACTTTAAATGCAGGGCTGCAAACAGCTTCCTTCTGAGGAGAAAGACATGGAACTCAATGAGGGGACAAATGGACTTCTGGGGTGTCCAATTATTACCACAAGTTTGAGGGGATAGTAATTGCAAAGGGGTATATATGTACAAAAGGTCATCAAGCCTTACCTTAAGATTTATGCAGTGTACGATAAATCATACCACTATAAAATCCTTATTAAATAAAACAAGTCTCTCTCTTTCTTTCTCTCCTCTCCCTGCCAACAGAGTCTCCTGGTATCACCCAGGCTACCCATGAATTCGTAATCCTCCTGTCTTAGCCTCCAGAGCACTGGATTACAGGTGTATACCACCACATCTGGCTTTTTTTTTTTTTTTTAATCTTTTTGAGACAGGGTCTCCCTGTAGCCCCAGCTGTCCTGGAACTCACTCTGTAGACCAGACTGGCCTTGATCTCACAGAGATCAGCCTGCCTCTGCCTCCCTACTGCTGAGATTCAAGGCGTGCACCACCACAACCAGCACTCAATAAAGACATATATATAATATATAATATATTATATATATATATTAAAATTTTATTGATTTTGTATGTGTATGTGTATATCCAAGCACTCGGAAGGCAGAGGCAGGCAAATCTTTGTGGGTTCAAGGCCAGCCTGGTCTACACAGTGAGTTCCAGGCCAGCTGGGGCTGCAGGGAGACCCTGTCTCAAAAATACTAACAAAAATAAATTAAATTAAATTAAATAAGAAGTGACGAAACCAGGCCTGGTGGCTCATGTCTTTAATCCTAGCACTTAGAAGGCAGAGGCAGGGGTATCTCTGTGAGTTCAAGGCCAGCCTGGTCCAGATAGCAAGCTCCAGGCCACCTGGGACTAAAGGGAGACTCTGTCTGAAAAAGACAGAAAAAACAAAAAGGAAATGAGGAGAAGCCAGGCATGGTAACACACACCTGTAATAACAACATATTTAATTCAAGGCCAGACTGGGAGATATAGTAAGATCTTGTCTGTCTTTCTTTTTATATTTTATTTTATTTTATTTATTTATTTATTTATTTATTTATTTATTTATTTATTTATTTATTTATTTTGGTCTTTTCGAGACAGGATCTCCACGTAGCCGCAGCTGTCCTGGAACTCGCTCTGTAGACCAGGCTGGCCTTGAACTCACAAAGATCCGCCTGCCTCTGCCTCCCGAGTGCTAGAATCAAAGGCATGCACCATCACACCCAGCTTAAAGACGGTTCTTAGGCACCATGTGGGTGCTGGGAATCAAACCTGGGTCCTCTGCTGGAGCACTCAGTGCACTTAACCACTGAGCCATCTCTCCAGCTCTGTCTTTCTTTCAAAAGGAATGTGGGGAGAACTTAGGAGATAGCTCAGTGGTTTAGAGGGCCACTTGCTTTTAGAGGACCTAAGTTTGGTTACCAACACCAAGGTCAGATAGTTAATCACCTGTACTCCAGCTCCAAGGAATACAACATCCTCTTCTGGCCTCCACACGAATCCCATGTGTGTTTGCAAGCGTGCACACACACACTTAAATAAAAATAAAAGTATCTTTGGGTGGAGATGCATGCCCACAACAGATACCTTCCCAACTCCATGATTAACCCCAATAAAAATCACAAAATAAATAAATAAATAAATAAAGTATCTTTAAAGTAAAGGAGGTATCCCAGCCCTCAGGAGGCACAGACAGGTGGCTCTCTCTGAGTTCAAGATCAGTCTGGTCTACATAATGAGTTCCAGGACAGCTGGGGCTGCAGGGAGACCCTGTCTCAAAAATCTCAAAAGACTAATTAATTAATTAAAAGAGGTATAAACCATGCACCTAAACATGACCAGTGAAATTTATCCTAATCAACAAGAAACCAAAGGATTCACAAGATGGCTCAGAGGATAGAGCCTCTTGCCATACAAATCTGAGAATCTGAATTTAATCTCTGGAACCCATGCAAAAACAAACAAACAAACAAACAAACAAAAAACAGATGCAGGGGGATACATCTATAATCCCAGCACTCCTTTGGCTAGAGGGAGGTAGAGACAGAACTGCCCAGAAGCCCACAGGTCAGCTAGCTTTAAGTATGCAGAATAACTACCTCAAAAGAGTTGGGAGAAGAGAGACCCAGCCTCAATAAGGTGGAAGGAGAAAACAGACAATTGAAAGTTGTCAGGGCTGGAGAGATAGCCTAGCGGTTAAGAGCACCAACTGCTCTTGCAGAGGACCCGGGTTCGATCTCCAGCACCCACGTGGCGGCTAAGAACTGTCTGTAACTCCAATTCCAGGAGAACTCCAGTTCCAGGGGAATCCGAGACCCTCTTCTGACCTCCGCGGCATTGCACGACATGGGTGCACAGACTTGCATGCAGACAGTAAATTCATACACATACAAAAATAAATAAAATTAAAAAAAAAAAAGAAAGTTGTCCTCTGACCTCTACATGTGTGCTATAGCATATATGTGCCTGTACTCAGACAGATATTACATACACATATAAACATATAATAATAATAAAGAAAAAGGACACTACAAAATTCAGATTTAAAACTGTACATGAAAGAGAAATTTTGATCAACTTATCTGCAAACACTGTAGTATAAATGTGGCAGAGGATCAGGAATGCTATTTCACTGTGTTCACAGCAAGAATAGGGCAGGCTAGCCTGCTGCTTGGGACAGATGGTACACTCCTGACAGATGACAGAAGGCAGAAGGCATCAGGAAGTTTCCATTCCATCCACCCAGCATCTTGACTAGGAAATTGTAGCCTGTCATGTTAGCCAGTTTATCTACACAACTCTGAAAGCTAGTAGAACAGGCAGAATTACACTCTCTATAGAGAAGGGACATTTGCCCAGAAGCTGTATCCTAAAATTACCGTAACTTTTGGTTTTGTTATTTGTTTCATGAGACAGGTCTTGATAGCTGGCCTACAAGTAACTATATAGTCCAGGCTGGCCTTGAACTTTTGGCCTGCCTCAGCCTCCCCAGTGCTGGGGTTACAGGAGTGAGCCATCATATCCGCCTAAATATTTGTTGTTACTGTTGTTTTCTCCCACTGTTGGGGAGAACCCAACATTTCCTGCATGCTAAGCAAGTATTCTGTCACTAAGCAAATCTCTGTTTTGTTTTGAGACAAGGTCTCACATGCAGGCCAGGATGGCCTCAAACTCACAATTCTTTTACCTCAGCCTTCTAAGCACTGGGACTACAAGTATGCACTACCACACACAGATAGGAATCCATATTTTATCAACTCCCATGCCTAAACAAGCAAAAATCCTAACTCTATTACTTCTTTGGAAACTTATAATTTGAAAATAAATGTTTCTTGGGTAATTTACAAATAAATTCATATGAGGGCCACAGAACACTGCTATTAAGCAGTTAGGTAAGTCTCATATTTACAAGTAATAAGCTACTGAGACACTGAGTCTCATACTTGTCACAGCAAATCTGTTGACAGTGTTGTCACTGGTGCCTGTTTAACAGGACAGTTCTTGCACCAGACAAAGATACGCAATACCGACAACATAAATAAAGGACTTACAACCTGAAGCATTAATCCACATGCCTGCTCTACAACCTTGTCCTCTGTGTGTTCAATTGTCATATAGATAGAAAAATATAGTAACAGTGATATGTCTTTTTCCCCTCCTTTTATTTTATTTTTTTTCCCCTCCTTTTAATGCAACTGGCAGCAAATCCAGAAAATTTGGGAAAGCACCCAGAAAAATGCCACCAGGAAATCACCTTGGCAGTATGGCTTGCTTTTGGAGTCAGACCAACAGAGGTTCAAATTCCAAGCTTACCACTCATCAGCTCTACTATATGGGAAAGGAATTTTCACCTCTGTGATCCTCATTTCTCCCCTCATTTTACTTTAAAGATTTTTTTAAATTTATGCGTATGCAAGTATTTTGTGTGAGTGTATACCACATGTGTGCAGGCACCCACAGAGGCTAGAAGAGGGTGTTAGATCCCCTGGACCTGGAGTTGCAGGCAGTTGTAGGGCACCCAACATGGGTGCTAGAAACCAAACTCAGCTTCTCTGCAAGAGCAAGTGATCTTAACCACTAAGCTATCTCTCCAGCCCCCTTTCCTTATTTCTAAAAATGAAGAACAAGTGAGATGGCTCAGGGGGTTAAGAGCACATGCAGCCAAGCCAAATGACCCAAGTTCAATCCCCAGAACCCACATGATAGAGAAAACTCCACCAACTTGTTCTCTGACCTCCACATGTGCACCATGGCATGCATGCAACCAGAAACATACATACAAAATAAATACATGAATAAATAATAAGCATTTAAAAATTGAAACAGTATGGGGCTAGAGAGATGGCTCGGCAGTTAAAAGCACTGACTGCTCTTGTGCCCACATGGTAGCTAACAACCATCCATAACTTTAGTTCCAGGAGAATCCAATGCTCTTTCTCCTCGGGCACTGCACTTGCATGACATGGGTGCACTTACATACATGCAGGCAATACACTCATATACATAAAAATATAAATAAATAAATAAATAAAATATTTTACATCATAAAAAAGAAACAGTGGCACTTGGGAGGCAGAGGCAGGCGGATCTTTGTGAGTTATAGGCCAGCCTGGTCTACAGAGTGAGTACTAGGACAGCTGGGAATACAGGGAGACCCTGTCTCAAAAAGACCAAAAAAAAAAAAAAAAAGAAAAAGAAAGAAACAGTGAAGAATCCTCCTTAGCTTTCTGGAAATTTTAATTGATAAGCTATCCCATTACCCAATTCTGCAATATTACAAACAGTATCTGCTTTGGGAGGTAGCTCAATATCAAAGTATTTACTTAGCATGTATAAGGCCCTGGGTTCAATTTCCAGACTCAGTAGGGCTTGTGCCTAGCTTATACAAAACCCTGAACTCTGAGATATCAGTGAACAAAACAGTTTGTGTACCTGAGGCTGTCTTGAAAACTCACCTATCAATTTATCATCTTTCCGCTAGATCCAGCCAGAAATCCATGGGCACCTAAGCCAGCGCAACTCTCCCGGGGCTGCTGGCAGGCAATGACCAAGAGATAATAAGCAAGACCCTTCTTGGAAGACAAGACTCTTCTGATAGTAACTTTGGCTTGACAATTCCCTATCTACTCTGCCAAAATTTTCTCCTGCTAAACAAATTGCAGGAGGCCATTATTTCAGACTACACAAGGCTCCAACAGACCAGAGTCCCTCATGCTAAAATTGCAAGTCACTAAGGTGGAACTAGAAATCAAGATTGGAATGGGAACAGCCAAATTTCCCACACAGGCCAATTTCATCTGGCACAATAATCAAGTTCCACCTGCCATAATCCTTAGGCAAATAAAGGTAACCTGAGGTAAGCTGCTGAGAACCAATTATTGTTCTACTGTCCTGTCATCTTCCTCTGCCTTAGGAACTTAAGAATGATGAAATGATCGAGGTGCATTCTGTTTGTTTTTGCTGTCTTCAGGCCTTCCCTGTCAGCAAAGTGAAGCTCCTTGCTTGGCCATACTGTTGATTCTTAGCTGGGCATGTAGCACACACCTAGAATCCCAGCACTCTGGAGGTAGAGGGAAGAGAACAGCAAAGAGTTCAAAGCCAGCTGGGCTACGTAGCCAGACTTTGTCTTAAAAACCAAACAGCCAGGCTTCATCATTTTTTTTTTTTTTTTTGGTCTTTTTGAGACAGGGTCTCCCTGTAGCTCTGGCTGTCCTAGAACTCACTCTGTAGACCAGGCTGGCCTCAGACTCACAGAGATCCACATGCCTCTGCCTCCAAGTGCTAGGATTAAAGGCATGCACTACCACGCCCGGCATTTATTTATTTCTGTATGTGTATCAATGTACTGTCTGCATGCAAGTTTGTGAACCCGTGTCATGCAATGCCGCGGAGGTCAGAAGAGGGTGTCGGATTCTCCTGGAACTGGAGTTCTCCTGGAATTGGAGTTTCAGACGGTTCTCGGGCGCCATGTGGGATCAAGCCCGGGTCCTCTGTAAGAGCGGTCGGCGCTCTTAACTGCTAGGCCATCTCTCCAGCCCCAAATTTTTAATTTTTATTTTTTAGTCTTTTGGAGACAGGATATCCCTGTAACCCCAGCTGGCCTGGAACTCACTCTGTAGACCAGGCTAGCCTTGAACTCACAAAGATCTGCTTGCCTATGCCTCCCAAGTGCTAGGACTAAAGGTGTGCGCCACCACGCCCAGCTAATTTATTTATTATTTATTATGTGTATGAGTGTACTTCTGCATGTAGGTTGGTGCACCCGTGTCTTGCAATGCCGTGGAGGTTAGAAGAGGGCGTCAGAGTCCCCTGGAACTGGAAGTTAAAGAAGGTTCTTAGCTGCCATGTGGGTGCCGGGAATAGAACCCGGGTCCTCTGCAAAAGCAGTCAGCACTCTTAACCGCTAGGCCATCTCTCCAGCCCCACTTTTTTTGTTTTTCACATTTTTGAGACAGGGTCTTCCTGATGCTTTATCTTAAAAACAAACAAAAAAGTTTAAACTAGGGGGCTGCCAAGATGGCTCATCAGCTAAGAGTGCCAGCTGCTCTTGCAGAGGACCTGGGTTCAATTTCCAGCACCCAAATGGCGGCTAATCACCACCAGTAACTCCAGTTCCAAGAGATCTGATGCCTTCTTCTGACTCTATGGGCATTGCATGACACTGGTGCACTTACATGCACTCAGTACACTCCTACATATAAAATAAAAATAAAAATACATTTCAACTAAACTTGTCATTTTATCCAATTATCTTTTGTTTTATTTCTTCTTTTTTCTGCACCAGGAATTGAATCAACAGCCTCAAGCATGCAAGGCAAGGTCTCTACTACTGAGCTATGTCCCTAGCCTTCTTTTTACTTTTTTTTGGTTCGGAAGTTTATTTTGTTTGGAGGCACTGGAGTCTTGCTATGCAACCCAGGCTGGCTCTGAACTTCTGACCTCTCGCCTCAACCTCCTAAGTAAGTTGGGTGTTGTGTGAACTTTTCTTTGGGAGCCTTAAACAAGCACGTACTCACTCCAGATAGGCCTCCAATGACAAACCAAAGTATGATACCACCGAAGTCCAGCTTGGGGAACTAATGAGTTTATTGCGCTTGCTTACAGAGCAAGGGTGAGGGGCTACTTACAGGAGTATGAGTGATCCCAAAACTGCCAGAACAATGTAAGTGACTCCAAAGCAGCTAGACCACTAGAAAGTCTTACCCCAGCATGGACGATGAACAACTTCCCTAGTGGCATCCACCCCTTCACTTAACCTTCCACACTCTGAATATGCTATTACCTACAATTAGGACAGAATTACATATAGCTGTGAGTGCAGGTGAGAGTGGCTGAGATGTCAATGAGGGTCTAAAGCCCTTCCCCACCCCTTCCTGCTGTGAGGGAATAGCAACAGGCTCAATCTCTGGGATCTGTTCTGAGTAGCCACAGATGCTTAGAATGATGATAATGACTGTTAAACTTAAAGGATAGTATTCTACAACATTAGGGTTATAGGTCTGTGCCACCAGCCCCAGCTTCTCTTGCTTTACTTCTTAGAAGTCTTAGGCAGGCGTGATAGTGGCTCAGACCTTTAATCCCAGCACTTGGAAGGCAGAAAAGCAGGCAGATCATTGAGAGCTCCAGGCTAGCTACACTGAAACCCTGTCTTCAAAAAAAAAAGAAGCAGCTAGGCATGGCAGCATGAGCTTATAATATCTGTGCTATACAAGGCATTACAGCCATGCATGGTGGTGCATGCCTTTAGTCCTAGCACTGGGGAGGCAGAGGCAGGCGGATCTCTGGGATTCAAGGCCAGCATGGTCTACAAAGTGAGTTCCAGAACAGCCAGAGCTACAGGGAGACCCTGTCTCAAAAAAAAAAAAGACCCCCCCCCCAAAAAAAAATCAAAATAAATAAATAAGCCAGCAGGACAGTGCATTAGGTAAAGGCTCTTAGGGGGCCAGATGCATGGTTCAATAGGTATAAAAGCACTTGTTACACGAGTCTAAAGACCTGAGTTTCATCCCTAGAACCCAAAATGAAGGAAAGGACTCCTCATAGTTATCCTGCTGTGGACAAGAAAGGTGCCCTCAGGACAAGACTCCACCCAGCTAAAGCTCCAATTTGTAAAAGGAACCTAAGACATGTTCCTAGAAAGCACATGCAAACAAAAGCTACCGCTAATGTGGTCCAAGGGGCCAAGGGGCCATCCCACATTGGCAGTCAAACTTGGCAGTACTGGTTTGGGACACAGACAAGAAATGTTCAAAATTGAAAAGATAACGGATTCTTCCTCTGGCATTTCAGAAGCTCCTGAGACCAAGCAACGTGTGGCATGATCAGAGACCCTGCAAGGAGGTCCAGACAGGCCTCTGTGTTAAGCTGTAGAAGTAAAAGAAACCTGGATTGCAGTGGAGACCCAAAAATGTTAGAGGTACCAGAGTTATAAAACATAAACCAAGGAGAGCTGGATACTGGGAGTGAACTGAACCAAGAGAGAAATGTGATGTTAGACAGCAAGGATGGAGGGGCTGAGCCATCTGAGCCCTTTGAAACTGAAACCCCAAATACCAGACATTTGGAGTTTGCTCTGCTGAGTTTGTCTTGCTTTGGTCCAATATTTTCTCACTATGCTCCCATTCCTACCTTTTGGAATGAGAGTATATATTCTATGCCAATGTATGTTAGAAGTATCTATTTGTTCTTTTAATATAAAAGGAGTCACAGTTAGGAGACCAACTGCCTTGAGTCACATAAGAGACTTGGGACTCGGGACATTTGAACAGTGTTGAGACTGTTAAAGTCTATGAAGACTTTTACATCATGAAATGGACGTGAGCCTATGGGGGCCAGTAGGCCCAATGTGGTGTTTTATTTTGTTTGTTTTATTTTGTTTGTTTTGTTTTGGTCTTTTTGAGACAGGGTTTCCCTGTAGCCCCAGCTGGCCTGGAACTCACTATGTAGACCAGGCTGGCCTTGACCTTGAACTCAAAGAGTTTCACATGAGCCACCACACCTGGCCCAATGTCATTTTAAATGAAAAATATTCCCAATGGGAGCTGGAGCGATGGCTATCTGCTCTTGCAGAGGGCCTGGGTTCAATTCCCAGCACCTACGTGGTGGCTACAAAGTACCCCTAACTCCAGTTCTAAGGGATCCAATACCCTCTTCTGACCTCTTGGAACACTGCACGACACAGCACAGGCAAATACTCATATACATAAAATAAAAATAATAAATAAATTTGGGCCCGGCATGGTGGCACACGCCTTTAATACCAGCACTCGGGAGGCAGAGGCAGGCGAATCTCTGTGAGTTCAAGGCCAGCCTGGTCTACATAGCAAGCTCCAGGCCAGCTAGGACTAAAGGGATACCCTGTCTCAAATAATAATAATAATAATAATAATAATAATTAATAAAATATTTAAAAAGAAAAATATGCCCCATGGAAAAAAGCGCCCATAGGATCATGGATTTCAGCATTTGGTCCCCAGTTGATGGCCCTATTTGGAGAGGTTTTAGAAGTTTTAGGAGGGGCCTTGAAGGAAGAAATATATCACTGCACCCCACTTCTTGCTCCTCCCTGCTACCTGTGTGCAAATGAACTGTGATCAGCCAGCCTCCTGTTCCTGCTACTATGCCATGCCTTCCCTGCCAGAATGGACTCGACCTCTGGAACTATAAGCTAAAACAAACCCTTTCTTTTTTTTTTGGTCTTTTCGAGACAGTAGGCCTGTAGACCCGGCTGTCCTAGAACTCTCTGTAGACCAGGCTGGCCTTGAACTCACAAAGATCCGCCTGCCTCTGCCTCCCAAGTGCCAGGATTAAAGGCGTGTGGCACCAAGCCTGGCTAACCCCTTCTTTAGGTTACTTTTGGTCACAACAACAGAAAAGGAACTAAAACACTAATGAAGAGGTGGACCCTAGACACTCATACCATATTTCATCTCAATGTGACTATAAGCACACATATACCCCACCCAGAAGAAAATGCTACAATATGATATACATAATTCACTTATCAGGATGAAAATACAACCACTTTCAGTCTATCAGCAAAAGCACTCAAAGCCAATGATCTGACCAAGACAACTAAATGCCCAGGCCAGAACACATTCCTACATGACTTCTAAGTATAAAATACAACCTATGAGATGGATCAGAAAGCAGCTAAGGCCATCTGAAACCAACCCTGACAACCTGAGTTCCATACCCAGAACCCACATGATGGAGAAAACTGACTCCCACAAGTTGTCCTCTGACCTCCACATGCATCTCTTAACATGCACACCAATAAACAAATAAATAAGCAAATGAATGAACAAATAGATGTGATTTATAAATTTTGTTTAAATAAAATGTAGAAACTGGACTGGGCATGGTGGTGCATGTCTTTAATCCCAGCACTTCAGAGGCAGAGGCAGGCAGATCTCTGAGTTCAAGGCCAGCCTGGTCTACAGAATGAGTTCCAGACCAGTTGGGGCTACAGGGAGACCCTGTCTCAAAAAGACAAAAAAAAAGTTCTCTTTTACGTGTGCACCTGCAACAAATACATACACACACACATTAAAAAAAAAAAAAACACCAAAATTGTTCTTTTACATGTGCACCTGCAACACACACACACACACACACACACACTCACGAGATGGGAATATAACTCAGTAATAAACCACTTGCCTTCAACCCCATTATAGGAAGAAAAAAAAAAAAAAAGGTTGATGGGGCTGGGGAGATGGCTCAACGGGGTAAAGTGCTTGCTGTGCAAACATAAGGATCTGAGTTTGAATCTCCAGCATCCAAGTAAAAATAAGGCACAGTGATATGAGCCTATAACCCCCCATCACTGGGGGAAGCAAAGATCACAGTGACTTGCTGCCCACCCAGTCTAGCCAATGGGGTGGAACCCAGGTTCAGTGAAAGACCCTATCTCAAAAAATAACAATAGAGGAAAACACCCAATGCTGACCTCTGACCACACACACACATACACACACACGAACTACTCTCAAACACACATGAACATATATGCATACCCTTACAGCACAAAATTTTTAGAAGTAAGTACCTGATTCCAGGGCATGGTGGCCCACACCTTTAATCCCAGCACTAGGGAGGTAGAGGCAGGCAGATCTCTGTGAGTTCAAGGCCAGCCTGGTCTACACAGTAAATTCCAGGCCAGCTGGGGCTACAGGGGGACCCTGTCTCAAAAAGACAGAAAAAGAAAAAGAAAAGGGAAAGGGAAAGGAAAGGGAAAGAAAAAGGACAGGACAGAACAGGAAAGTAAGGAGGGAGGGGAGTAGAGGGGAGGGGAGGGGAGGAAAAAGAAAAGGAAAAGAGAAGAGAAGAGAAAAGAAAAAAAGAGAAGTACCCAAAATCCATATGAGAAATAATTTTAGATAATGCAAACAGCCAAATAACAACAAACATCATAGGACGTATTTGCAAACATCATAGGCCTAACTATATTTCTATATTTTATTTTTCTTTTTTTTAACCTGAAGAAATTTTTATTAGAGTTTAAAGAAAAATCCTCAGGGCAGGCAAGCTATAAATCTCAGCAGCTTCCCAGAGAACGGAGGAAAGAGGGAGAGAAACCATGCGTTTACACCACATGGTAGCCAGATCAGACAAACATTGGACTAGTAGCCAGATGAAGGTCAGATCAGACAAACAGCAGACTGGTGGCCACATGGAGGGCTAATGGCCACAGTGGGGAAGAGAGCTTTAGAGAAAGAGTAAAGAAAGCCATCATGTTGGGGAACCCAAAGTTAAAGAAAGCAGGCTTAGAAAAGAGCTAGAAAGAAGGGGGCTAGAGAGATGGCTCAGTGGTTAAGAGCATGGGCTGCTCTTGCAGAGGCCTCAAGTTGGATTCCCATGACAGCTAACAACTGTCCCTAACTCCACTTCCAGGGGATCCAAAGCCTCTTCTGAAGTCTGTTGGCTTTGCACTACATGAGTGCACTTACACACATGCAGACAAAACACTCATACACATAAAACAAATAATAAGGGGCTGGAGGGATTGCCTAGTGGTTAAGAGTGCCAACCGTTCTTGCAGAGGACCCAGGTTCGATCCCCAGCACCCACATGGTGGCTGAGAACTGTCTGTAACTCCAATTCCAGGAGAACTCCAGTTCCAGGGGAATCCGGCACCCTCTTCTGACCTCCGCGGCATTGCACAACAGGGTTGCACAGACCTACATGCAGACAATACATTCATACACATAAAAAATAAATAAAATTAAAAAAAAATTTTTTTAAGCAAATAATAAAATAAAGGAAGAAAGAAAAACAAAAAGGGTGTGTGACTTTTCTGAAGAAATTAGAAAAGCAGATGGACTTACCAAACTGGAGTGGCTGTGGCCCAGTAAGCTTCTGCCCATTTTTTTTTTCTTTTTGTTTTTAAGGTGTTAGGGACAGAACCCATAACCTCACCAGGGCCTCACTAAGCTACCTTTCTAGTTCGAATGTCTCTAATTCTTCTGCCCCAGCCACTTCCCTGCCCATCTTCCTACACCTCAGGAACTAATCAATCTATCTGTAATAACTACCATTAAGAACTAAGCTCTGGGGCTGGAGAGATGGCCTAGCGGTTAAGAGCACCGACTGCTCTTACAGAAGACCCGGGTTCAATCCCCAGCACCCACATGGTGGCTGAGAACCATCTGAAACTCCAATTCCAGGAGAACTCCAGTTCCAGGGAAATCCAAGACCCTCTTCTGACCTCCGCGGCACTGCATGATACAGGTGCACAAACCTACATGCAGACAGTACATTAATACACATACAAAAATAAATAAATAAAAAATTAAAAAAAAAAAAAAAGAACTAAGCTCTTTCTGGGGCTGGAGAGATGGCTCAGCAGTTAAGAGCACTGACTGCTCCTGCAGATGACCCAGGTTCAATTCCCAGCACCCACATGACAGCTAACAACTGTCTATAACTCCAGTTCCAGGGGAGTCTGACACCTTCTTCTGAGTCTATGGGTACTGGACAACACTGGTGCACTTATACACATGCAAGCAATACACTCATACACTAAAACCAAAATAAATAAATAAAATATTTTTTAAAAAAGAAGCTGGGCATGGTGGTGCATGCCTTTATTTAATCCCAGCTCTCAGGAGGCAGAGGCAGTTGGGTCTCTGTGAGTTCAAGGCCCACCTGGTCTACAAAGCAAGTTCCAGGCCAGCTGGGACTACAGGGAGACCCTATTTCAAAAATGCCAAAAAAAAAAAAAAAGAAAGGACCCAATTCTACTGCCCTCAATCACAGCAATCTTTGCTACATGGCCTAATGCTAACTAACAACACAGCCCCTGTGTGATAACACACTTCAGTCATACCACACCACACCCAGAAAACAGGAGGGGTTAGGACGACACAGAGGCTGTTCCCATCAACTTCCTTCCATCTCCATCCCCAAGCTTGCTTTCTGCTCTTCTTCCAAACAACCAGCCAAGAGTGGGAAAGCGGCCACCATTAACTCTTCCCTTCCCATGGCCACTCATCCTCCTTTTCCCCATAACTACTTCATCAAACAGGGAAAAGGAGGAACAAGTGTGATCCCTGTACCAGAGAGAAAAGACAGTCCTGTGTTCTTAATGAGATTCCCTGCATCTTCCAAGAATCCAGAAGCAGGAAAGCACCATGGCAGCAACCACTCTATCAGTGCTGGAGAGAAACCCTTAAGGGGCTTGAATTAGCAGAAAAATATGCAAGTACCAGTTTTTTAACCGGTCCCGGGCTTCCAACTGGGCTCCCACTTCAAAGCTGATTCCTCTTCTGTTGGGTGGATGCTTTGTCATTTTCAGTCATCAACGGGGCTGCTTTTATTCTCCTGAAAAAGCCAATTAAATATTTATGAAACTTGGCAAAGTCTGTGCAGGGTGTAGCATCACTAGCACACATAAAAAACAAGCAGGCATTATTCAGAACAGCAAGCTCCGCCGCCCTTTCGGCTCCTGCTCCTCCTGCCTGTGCCTTCCCCTCCTATCAGGTGTCCCCACACCAGTTCCTCCTCTACCGTGCTCAGCTATCTTGTCTAGAAATGTAGACAACCCATGCAGAAATACTTAATCAAGGGCTCACCTATGAGGTGCACCCCTCAGAACTCAAAAAAATAAACCAACTCTTTCCATGATTAAGTTCAACCACTGGATGATACATTCAACAAATATTTGTTCAGAGACTATTTTGTCAAGACTGAAAGAAACACAGACAGTTCCTACCCTCAGCTTTCAGACAGAAATTTAGCCAATAAACAGAATTGTAGCTAAAGTTGCTGTACAATTTAAGTGCTAGAAATAAAAACAAAACAAAACAAAAAGTCAGGCAAGATGGCTCATGCCTTTAAAACCAGCACTCCAGGCCAGCCTGGTCTATACAGCAAGTTCCATGCCAACTAAGGCTACAGAGAGACCCTGTCTCAGAACAGGAAGGATGAAAGAAAGGGAGTAAGGGAAGAAAAGAGGGACAGAGAAAGGGAAGGAGGGAGGAAAGAAAGGAAGAAAAAAAAAAAAAAAGAGCTGAGACACAGGCCAAGAATGGTGGCTTAAGCTGTGGTATCAGCTACTTGGAAGACTCAGGCAGGAGGTTCCCTGGAGACCAGGATACATTTAAGGCCAGCTCTGAGCAACAAAGCAAGAAAAACAAAACAAGCCGGGCGTGGTGGCACACACACCTGGGAGGCAGAGGCAGGCAGATCTCTGTGAGTTCAAGGCCAGCCTGGTCTACAGAGTGAGTTCCAGGACAGCTGGGAGACCCTGTCTCAAAAACACCAAAAAAAGAAACATTGTAAGTCATTGTTCTTTTCCTTTTAGTTTCTTTTTTTTTTTTGGTCTTTTTGAGACAGGGTCTCCCTGTAGCCCCAGCTGTCCTGGAACTCACTCTGTAGACCAGGCTGGCCTTGAACTCACAAAGATCCGCCTGCCTCTGCCTCCCAAGTGCTAGGATTAAAGGCGTGCGCCACCACGCCCGGCTTCCTTTTAGTTTCTTAAATAAGTACAGGCTAGACCTGGCAGCACACACATGTAATCCCAGTTCTTAGGAGACAACCAGGAAGATTTAGAATTCCAGGCTACCATGGGCTACAAAGTGAAACTCTTAAGAGGAAGGGAGAAAAACATGTGAAACATGAGAAATCCCTTAAATTGATTTTGAAAACACAGGAAGAGGGGCCGGAGAGATGGCCTAGGAGTTAAGAGCTCCGACCACTCTTGCAGAGGACCAGGATTCGATCCCCAGCACCCACATGGCAGCTAAGAACCATCTTTAACTCCAGTTCCAGGGGAATCCAACACCCTCTTCTGACCTCTGCAGCACTGCACACGGCTCTGGTGCACCAACCTACATGCAGACAGTATACTCATACACATACAAAAATAAATAAAATTTAAAAAAAGAAAAAAGAAAATACAGGAAGAGGAAGGAGAAGAAGAAGGAAAAAAAAAAAAAAGATTGGGGAGATGGCTCAGTGGTAAAGAGAACTGACTGCCTGTGCAACCATCCATAACACTAGTGCCAGGGAATCCAATGCCCTCTTCCGATCTCCATGGGCACTGCATGACACAAGTGTGCTTATATACATGCAATCAGAACATACATATTAAAAAAAATAACATACATATAAAATTTTATAAAACATTTTTTAATTAAAAAAAAAAAAAGAAACACCAAATGGAAATAGATGTGCTCTGAGCTGCTCTCTCACTTTCGAGGCCCTGGGCAGGAGTCCCCGGTTACAGAGACAATAGAATTTGATGCAGGGAATTAAATTCTGGGTCTTGAATCCCCAGCTCTATCATCTGTCTGAGGCAGGATTTCATCTAACTCAGGCTAGCTTCGAACTTTATATGTATATATAGCTGAGACTGTCCTTGAACTCCACACCCTCCTGCCTCCATCTCCTAAGTGCTGAAATTACAAGCATGCTACTCCACGCCCACCTGCAACCCTTACTAGCTGAAGGAATCTGTGAAAATGTGCTTATCCTTTTCTTTTAAATTTATTTATTTTTTATGTGTATGAATGTACTGTCTGCATGTAGGTCTGTGCACCCGTGTCGTGCAATGCCGCGGAGGTCAGAAGAGGGTGTCGGATTCCCCTGGAACTGGAGTTACAGACGGTTCTCAGCTGCCATGTGGGTGCTGGGGATAGAACCCGGGTCCTCTGCAAGAGCGGTCTCGCTCCCAACTGCTAGGCCATCTCTCCAGCCCCGTGCTTATCCTTTATGAATCTGTTTCTTCTCTGTAAAATGTGGATGGTGATGTCACTCATAGCTCCCTGCAAACAGTGAGTATGGGGATTAAAGGAGCTAATCCATCTAAGAAGCTTGATACAAAGTAAGTAGCCACTAATAATTGTATTATCACAAAGAAGGAAATTATATGGCATAACTTGGCTGAAGTTCAAGTGCTAAGTAACAGACCCTAGAACAAAACCTCAGGAATCTCTGATTTCAGAATTCTTTTTGCTAGGCATGGTAACATATGCCTTTAATCTCAGCACTAGGAGGATGAGGCAAGGGAATCTCTAACAGAAGTCAGCCTGGTCTCTATAGCCAATTCGAGGCCATCTCGAAATAATAATAATAATAATAATAATAATAATAATAAAATTCTTTTTTTTTTTTGTCTTTTTGAGACAGGGTCTCCCTGTAGCCCCAACTGTCCTGGAACTCACTCTGTAGACCAGGCTGACTTCGAACTCACAAAGATCTGCCTGCCTCTGCCTCCCAAGTGCTGCGATTAAATGTGTGCACCAGCACGCCCCACCCAAAATAATTCTTTCTAACATACAACCTCTTCCTAGGAGGCCTTCCATTAAAATACAGGACTGGGGGCTAGACAGATGGCCCAGAGGTTAAGAGCACTGGCTGCTCTTGTAGAAGACCTAGATATGATTCCCAGCACCCACATGGTGGCTAACAACCATGTATAATTCCAGTTCCAGGGGAATCCAATACCCTCTTCTGACCTCTAAAAGTACTGCATGACACAGGTCCACTTACATACATGCAAGCAATATACTCATACACATAAAATAAAAATTAATTAAAATAGAGGTCTGAAAGCAAGGTATGGGGTGGCACATCTGTAATCCTACAATTTGGGAAGACAGAAGGATAAGAAGTTCAAGGTCGGGGGCTGGAGAGATGGCCTAGCGGTTAAGAGCGCCGACCGCTCTTACAGAGGACCCGGGTTCGATCCCCAGCACCCACATGGCGGCCGAGAGCCGTCTGAAACTCCAATTCCAGGAGAACTCCAGTTCCAGGGGAATCCGAGACCCTCTTCTGACCTCCGCGGCATTGCACGACACGGGTGCACAAACCTGCATGCAGACAGTACATTGATACACATACCGAAATAAATAAAATAAAATAAATTTTTTTTTAAATAAAAAAAAAAAAAGAAGTTCAAGGTCATCCTCAACTATATTCCATGTTCCAGGCCAACCTTGGCTAGAGACCCTGTCCCCAAATACAAATAAGTAAAATCAGACATGAACTCTGTTTAGAGTACATAACCAGCAGGTATAAGGTCCTGGATTCAATTCCCAGCACACACAAAAAGAAAGTAGGAAAGTAAGCTCAAAATCCCAGCACCTGGAAGCTAGAGGCAGGAGGACAATGGAAAGTTCAAGACCAGCCAAGACTACACTGTGAGAACCCCCTCACAGGAAAAAAAAATAACGGAATACATCATGAAGCAGGGAAGTGAATGAATGAATGAAGACGAACAAATTATTTCCAATGATTTGGGCATGATAATACATGCCTTTAATCCCCGAATCTGAGAGGCAAAGGCAGGATGATCTCTGTGAGATTAAGGCCAGCCTGGTCTACATCTCAAATTCCAGACCAGCTAGGGCTACAGGGAAACTCTGTCTCAAAATAGAAAAAATTAAAACCCTCCTTCCTCGTTTGAAATGAAAGCCGATTTCCCAGTTCACAGTGACTCTGTTCTACCCGTCTGAAGTATCACACTCAACAAGATGAAACTAATCTGGCTTCTTAATTTCATCATCATCATTTTTTTAGGGGCGGTCTTTTGGGGACAGAGTTTCCCTGTAGTCCCCTGCTGGCTTGCAACTCACTATGTAGACCAGGGTGGCCTTGAAATCACAGAGATCCACCTGCCTCTGCCTCCCAAATGCTGGGATTAAAGGCATGTGCTACCACTCCCGTATGCATTTATTTTTTATTATTTTTTTGCATTTAGTTTTTAAAATACAATGTAATTATCTATTCTTCAGGAGTGATCACTTTGTTCCAAAAAAAGGTCCATCTTACAGAATAAAAAGAAAAAAAAAACATGTTGATATGGACACAGGAAATTTCACAAGGTGGGGGGGAAATCTAATGCAACTTGTAGGATTCCATGAACTTTGGCAAAACTTCAAATTACTCCTTTACTTTCAAATTTCCCTACAAGAACCCACTGCTTCAAAAAACACAGATAGCCTAGTTATTTCCTTAGACACAGTATTTTGCCAATGCCCCCTGCATCACTGATAATGAAAGCTTTTTTTTTTTATTTTTATTTTTTTATTTTATTTATTTCGGTATGTATATCAATGTACTGTCTGCATGCAGGTCTGTGCACCCGTGTCGTGCAATGCCGCGGAGGTCAGAAGAGGGTCTCGGATTCCCCTGGAACTGGAGTTCTCCTGGAACTGGAGTTTCAGACGGCTCTCAGCCGCCATGTGGGTGCTGGGGATCGAACCCGGGTCCTCTGCAAGAGCGGTCGGCGCTCTTAACCGCTAGGCCATCTCTCCAGCCCCTAATGAAAGCTTTGATGTACATTATGTACCACAGTTCAAAGGACACTTTTTTTTTGGTGTTTTTGAGACAGGGTCTCCCTGTAGCCCCAGCTGGCCTGGAACTCACTTTGTAGACCAGGTTGGCCTTGAACTCACAGAGATCCGCCTGCCTCTGCCTCCCAAGTGCTGGGACTAAAGGCATGAGCTACACAATGTGTCACTTATTTACAAAATTTTAAATGTAAAAATTTCATACTTATTGGCCATGCATGGTGGCCACATGCCTTTAATCCCAGCACTTGGGAGGCAGAAGCAGGTGGATCTCTGTGAGTTCAAGGCCAGCCTGTTCTACAGAGCGAGCTCCAGGCCAGCTGGGACTAAAGGGAGACCCTGTCTCAAAAAGACAAAAAAAAAGAAAAAAAAGACTAAATATGATGTTCCCATGATATAGAAATAAACCTACAGTTGAGAAGCTGAACCACTCAGGGGCTAACAGCTTCTAAAATTGTTCAAGGCAGGAGAAATCCATTTTATTCTCCCAGAAACAAACACAGCTTGCTTACATTCATGCCTTTAGATATAAACCAAATTTGAATACAGGAAGAGGCAACTGGATGTACTTCAAATGCTGTGCCAGCATTAACACGATGTTACATAACAAGCAGAAATACTTAACTTCTGAGAAAGGACAAAAGCTAATACTGGTCCTGCTGTGGGGAAAATGGAACACTGCCCAGGGCCCTGACCAGGGCCATCTTTCATACCTCAAGCTGGAAGGAATGAACAAGCTGTAAAGCTGATTAGAATAATGGACTTGGTCATTTCCATCTGAAGAATACAGCCAAGAATAAAAAGAAATCAACTGTGAGAGGAAACCAAGACCTTTTTACCTGCAATTCTTGAAAAAACCAGATAGAACTCTCACATTTAAGAACAGAATTGGGGCTGGAAAGATGGCTTTGCAGTTAAGAGCACTGGCTGCTCTTGCAGAGGACCCGGGTTCAATTCCCACATGGCAGCTAACAACCACCTATAACTCTAGTTCTGGAGGATCCAATGCCTCCTCTGACTCTGAGGTCATTGTATGATACAGGTGCACTTATACCCATGCAGGGAATATACTCATACACATAAAATAAAGATACATTGAGTGGAGACGCTGGCGTCCCCTAGGCGGCGGTAGGCGGCGACAGCCTGGGGGATGGCGTGGACGCCCGCGGTGCCGGTTGGGGCGTCACCGCCTCGACCCCGAAATGGCGCTGCTGGCGGAACACCTGTTCAAGCAGATCGAGACCGGGGCCCTTCCTGGAGGCGGTAGCCCACCTCCCGCCGATTGCCTCAGGTCCCCAGTGTTCACACCCATCAAGGCAGACATAAGTGGTAACATCGCGAAAATCAAGGCTGTGTACGACACCAACCCAACTAAGTTCAGGACCCTACAGAACATCCTGGAGGTGGAGAAGGAGATGCATGGAGCAGAATGGCCCAAAGTGGGAGCCACACTGGCACTGCTGTGGCTGAAAAGGGGCCTGCGCTTCATCCAGGTGTTCCTGCAGAGCATCTGTGACGGAGAGTGGGATGAGAACCACCCCAATCTGATCCGCGTCAACGCCAACAAGGCCTATGAGATGGCCATAAAGAAGTACCATGGCTGGCTTGTGCAGAAAATCTTCAAGGCAGTACTCTATGTGGCACCCTACAAGTCTGACTTCCTGAAGGCGCTGTCCAAGGGGCAGAATGTGATGGAGGAGGAGTGCCTGGAGAAGATCAACCTCTTCCTGGTCAACTACACTGCCACCATCGACGCCATCTACGACATGTATACCAAGATGAGTGCAAAGCTCGACTACACGGTGTAGCTGGCCCTGACATGTGGACTTGAGTGGGAGCAAGCAATCCTGAATCACTGTGAATCAAGCTGGGGTCCTCAGCTCAGCCCCCAGGCCAGCCTGGACCAGCAGGGGTAGCCTCGGCTTTTTAAAAAAGTCATTTTGGGGGCTGGAGAGATGGCCTAGCGGTTAAGAGCGCCGACCGCTCTTACAGAGGACCCGGGTTCGATCCCCAGCACCCACATGGCGGCTGAGAACCGTCTGAAACTCCAATTCCAGGAGAACTCCAGTTCCAGGGGAATCCGAGACCCTCTTCTGACCTCCGCGGCATTGCACGACACGGGTGCACAAACTTGCATGAAGACAGTACATTCATACACATACAGAAATAAAAAATAAAAAAATAAATAAATAAATAAATAAAAAAGTCATTTTGGGGCTGGAGAGATGGCCTAGCGGTTAAGAGCGCCGACCGCTCTTACAGAGTACCCGGGTTCGATTCCCAGCATCCACTTGGCGGCTGAGAACCGTCTGAAACTCCAATTCCAGGAGAACTCCAGTTCCAGGGGAATCCGACACCCTCTTCTGACCTCCGAGGCATTGCACGACACGGGTGCACAAACTTGCATGCAGACAATACATCATACACATACAGAAATAAATAAAATTAATAAAAAATAAAATAAAAAATAAAAAAGTCATTTTGGGTTTTTTTGCCTGTTCTACTGGAGCAATAAGCACCCACCCTCCTTGCACACCTCTCCAGCTTTCCACCAGCATAGGCTGAGGGCACCTTTTTTCCACTATGATAAAAACCAATTAACGTTGCTAACAAATCAAGTCCTAGGGTTTTTTGTCTTTACCTCCACCACAGGGTTCTGGTTTAGTGGAGACAAACACCTTACCCTATGAGAAAGCCAGGTCCTTCTGGCGATCTCACCCAATGATGTCAGATATTTAAAGGACCATGAACAGTTTGATTGGAAGTTTTACAGGGTCCCAGATGTGACATCTATTTCAAAAGCAAGCTGGCAGGAGGCCCCTGGCCAGCACAGCCAGTCCACAGCACTGGTCACACAAACCCTGTGCTTTCTCTGTCTTTGGCAGACAGGTTTTGTTTTGTTTTGTTTTGTTTTTTAATAGCTGAAATGTACCAGCAAGCCTTTTAAAGCAACTGACCAGGCACATACAGGTCACCATCCATGACTGTACTGCGTTCTTCCACATAAGTATTTTCTTCAGGGATGGCTTTTCCATCCTAAGAAACTACCTGTTACAGGAATTCTCTCAAGGGGGCAGGGAGCCCGCTATCTGTGGAGACCCAAAAAAACTGCCTTGTTGCCTTAACTGTCCTGCCGCTAAAAAGAGCTATATTTTTTAAAGTATTGGGGCAAAGAAACCCCAGAAGAACTGATGTGTTTAAAAAAAAAAACCCAATGAGGAACAATTAGTGATTTTTTTATGCAGAAACTAAATAATCCTTAATAAATAAATCTCAATTTTGAAATCACAAGAAAATAAATAAAATAAAGATACATTAAAAAAAAAAAAAAAAGAACAGAACAAATGGGTGGAAGATGGCCCACACTTTTAATTCCAGCACTCTGAAAACTGAGTGACTATCTCTGTGAGTTCCAGGCTAGTCTGGGTTACACAGGGAGTTCCAGGTCAGCTAGGCTACATAGTGAAACCCTGCCATGGTGCATGTGGGAAGTCTGATGACAAGTTGCAGAAGTTGGTTCTCTCAATTCTCTCTCTCTCTCTCTCTCTCTCTCTCTCCTCTCTCTCTCTCACACACACACACACAGTTTCCCTTGGAAAAAGAACTCTCTCACTGGGCGTGGTGGCACACGCCTTTAATCCTAGCACTTGGGAGGCAGAGGCAGGCGATCTTTGTGAGTTCAAGGCCAGCCTGGTCTACAGAGTGAGTTCCAGGACAGCTGGGGCTACAGGGAGATCCTGTCTCAAAAAGACCAAAAAAAAAAAATTTAAAAAAAAGCTCTCTCTTTCTTCCTGCTGTCATGTGGGGAGAATGACCACTATTTTGGGTACTGTGAGGATTAGACCAGAAGTCTTGAAAGTCCTATTGAAGTGTCTAGCACAGGGCTAGGGTGCAGACTTTAGCACGCATGGAGGGGTCCATGAGTGCAATTCCCAGCACCCCAAAATAATAAAAGGCAAATATGGTGAAGCAAGCCTGTACTCCTACCACTTCAGAGATAGAAACAGGATGAGCAGGAGTTCAACATTATCTACAACGGCAAATGTGAGGCAAGTCCCTGCTACAAACACATCTGTAGTAATGCAACTGTTTCAAGCAGGGCCCTTTCCCAGCTCACACTCAAAGAGGTCAATTAGGTCATCCAAATTGGAAAGGATGGAAGAGAGAAAAGAAGAAGTTGGGACAGAAAAAAGGCTTTAACATGCTTTCTAGGGGCTTCTGTGATCCAGCTGAGGTGCTTCCAGGACAACACAATCCTTATAGCCAGAGTTCTAGTCCCAGAACATATGTAAAGGTGGGAGAGAACGGACTCCAAAAGTTGTCCTCTGATCTCCACACAAACCACAGTACATGAACCCACACTCACATAACACACATACACACACACACACACAAACACACACACACACACACACACACACACACAATAATAAAACAAATAAGGGGCTTGAGAGATGGCTCAGTGGTTAAGAGTACTGGCTGCTCTTGCAGAGGACCCAGGTTCAATTCCCAGCACCCACATGATGGCCAACAACTGTCATAACTCCAGCTCCAGGGGATAGGATCTCTTCTGACCTCCATCAGCACTGCACGACATGGTGGACTTACATACATGTAGGCAATACACTCATCCACATAATATAAACAAGTAAAAATGCTTTCTAGGGCAGGCAAGATAGCTCAGTGAGTATGGATAAAGGTGCTCTCCAGGACCTACATGGCAGGAGAGAACAGACTCCTGAAAGTGGTTCTCTCCACACCACAACATGGCAGGAGAGAACAGACTCTCTACACCATGGCCCTTTCTCCCCCCCTTCCACACAGAACAAATAAATAAAATGTAATAAAAATGCTTTCTGGGGGGGGTGGAGAGATGGCCTAGAAGTTAAGAGCGCCAACTGCTCTTGCAGAGGACCCGGGTTCGATCCCCAGCACCCACATGGCGGCTGAGAACTGTCTGTAACTTCAATTCCAGAAGAACTCCAGTTCCAGGGGAATCTGGCACCCTTTTCTGACCTCTGCGGCATTGCATGACACGGGTGCACAAACCTACATGCAGACAGTACATTCATACACATAAATAAATAAATAAAATAAAATAAATTTTTAAAAAAGCTTTCTGGGCTGGAAAGGTGGCTCAGCAGTTAAAAGCACTGGCTGTTCTTATACAAGACCTGGATTTGAATCCCAGCACTCACATGGCAGCTAACAACTCTCCATAACTCCAGTTCCAGGGGATCTGACACCCTCTTCTGTCCTCCCCAGGTATTGTGTAACACAGGTATAATTACATACATGAATACACAGAATATAAAAACATTTTTAAATTTTTTTATTTTAATTTATTTTGTATGTATATGAATATACTGTCTGCATGCAGTTTTGTGCACCACAAGAGGGTGTTGGATTCCCCTGGAACTGGAGTTAAAGATGGTTCTCAGCTGCCATGTGGGTGCTGGGGATCGAATCTGGGTCCTCTGCAAGAGAAGTCGGCCCTCAACCACTAGGCCATCTCTCCAGCCCTAAAAACATTTTTATAGAGCCGGGCGTGGTGGCGCACGCCTTTAATCCTAGCACTTAGGAGGCAGAGGCAGGCGGATCTTTGTGAGTTCAAGGCCAGCCTGGTCTACAGAGTGAGTTCCAGGACAGCTGGGGCTACAAGGAGACCCTGTCTCAAAAAAATAAATAAATAAATAAATAAATAAATAAATAAATAAATAAATAAAAACATTTTTATAAAAAAAAATAAAAGTACTTTCTAGGCCAACCTGGTCTACATATTGAGAGTTTCACCACAACTGGGGTTACTGTCTCTTAAAAAAAAAAAAAAACCCTCAGGCATGATGGTGCACACACAAAGGAAAAAAGGCTACCTTAAGTTTGAGGTTAGCCTGAGCTATATAGTAAGAGGCAGTCTCAATAAAAAAAAAATAAATAAAATTTTAAAAAAAGGCTTCATAAGACTCAAACTAGAGTTGAGTTTACTCATTCCAAATTACTAAGAATAGGCCAGTTGAATCAGTGTCTTATCCCTGCAATGCTTTAGCTCTATGACCTCCGGTTCATTACTCACCCTCACTGAGCTCATCACTGGACCCTCTCAAGTTCCTCTTCCTTTTTTTTTTTTAATGTATTTTTTTTTATTTATTTATTTCCCCTGGAACTGGAGTTCTCCTGGAATTCGAGTTACAGACAGTTCTCAGCCGCCATGTGGGTGCTGGGGATCGAACCTGGGTTCTCTGCAAGAGCAGTCGGCGCTCTTAACCGCTCTTAACCGCTAGGCTATCTCTCCAGCCCAAGTTCCTCTTCCTTCTATCACCATCACAGCTGACAGCCAGCAGACTAGCAATACCCCACAGCCAAGGCCCTCACACCTCCTCTCTCATCTCCCATTTTCAACCACCAGTTCTTTTCTTTCTTGTATTTTTCATTTTGTTTTTGGGATTTGGGGGTTTTGTTTTGTTTTAGGGTTTGTTAGGTTTTTTTTTTTATGTGTATGAATGTACTGTCTGCATGTAGGTTTATGCACCCTTGTCGTGCAATACCGAGGTCAGAAGAGGGTGTTGGATTCCACTGGAACTGGAGTTCTCCTGGAATTGGAGTTACAGACAGTTCTCAGCTGCCATGTAGGTGCTAGGGATCAAACCCGGGTCCTCTGCAAGAGCAGTCAGCGCTCTTACCGCTAGGCCATCTCTCCAGCCCCATTACTAATTATTTATTTCTGACTATACTTTCCTTTTGGATGTTTAAAGCCACGCAGTTAGCCCAGATTAACCAAGGTTTTTGTTTTCTCTCTAGCCATCTCTCTAGCCCCTGGGGGTTTTGGTTTTTAAGACAGGGTCTCACCTCTGGAGCCACACTCCCTGTGATCCTCCTGCCTTACTTCACCTCTCATGTAGCTGAGTTTATACACCCAGCACCATTTTTTTTCCTGGTCATCATTCTGCAATACCCTCTTCAAAAGACTTCTCCCATTGCCAAACGGTTGCCCGATTTGGGGCCCCACCAATTATGATTGATTTTTTTTGGGGGGGGTCACCAGGTATTTTTGAGACAGGGTCTCCCTGTAGCTCCAGCTACCCTGCAACTCACTATGCAGAACAGGCTGGCCTTGAACTATGAGATCTGCCTGCCTCTGCCTGGTGAGTTCTGGGATTAAAGGCTTACACCACCACACCCAGCTAGATTTTTTTTTTTTAATTAACATTTTTTTTGGCTGGGTGTAGTGGTGCACACCTTTAATCCCAGCACTCCGGAAGGCAAAGGCAGGTGGATCTCTGAGTTAAAGGCCAGCCTGGTATACATAGTTCAAGGCCAGCTGGGGCTATAGGGAACCTGTCTCAAAAATAAAAAATAAAAATTAAAAAAATTTGCAGACAGTTTCTCATCTAGCAGGCAGTGACCTTACATGGCAGACACTTGTTATTCACAAACCTCCACTTTCTGGTAAAATGGGAATAAAAAAAAAGAACAAGGGAAGTATCATCCTTTGTAGGATTAAAGGACCTAATCCTGCTGAGACCCTGAAAAGCTCGAATAAGTACTCTGCACAGATAAATGAAATGGAGGAACTCGTTAGGGCCAGAGAGAAGAAAGCAAACAGTCTAAACAGGGCACCTGAAAACAGGCCATAATTTTGTCCCTGGGGCCTGACAAAAATTGTTACAGCATTGCTCAGACACTGTCAGCTTCAGCCTGTAAGCATCCAACACTGACAGTCCTCTGTAGAGTCTAGAGCTCTCCAGTAGAGCTTGGTTTGAAGGAGTTTTGTTGTTATTACTATTGCTGTATGGTTGCTTTTGGGGTTTTGGTGGTGTGTGGGGGTTTTGGTGGTGTGTGGGGGTTTTGCTTTTGCTTTTGTTTTTTGAGAAGGCTGTCACTATGTAGCCTTGGCTGGCCTGGAACCAAGTGAAGTTCTGGAATTACAGGCCTGTAATCCAGCTTCGGGTGAATTTTGTATATTCCTTAATCTTCACTCCCCTCTGTCCCCATTTCCTTTTTCTTAAAGATTCATTATTATTATTATTATTATTATTATTAATTATATATGTCTGTCTCTTTGTGGATTATATGCTTGTAAAGGCCAGAAACCTCCCTCTGGGGCTTAACTTACAAGTGGTTGTGAGCTGCCCAACACTGATACTGAGAACACAAACCCGTGTCCTCTAGAACAGTACATACTCAACCTCTGAGCCATCTTTCCCATTCTCTTTCCTTTGTTTTCTTTATGGTTTTCTTTCTTGGTGGGTTGGTTTCTGAAATAGTGTTTCACTCTGTAGTCCAGGCTAGCTTCAAACTCACCTCCTGAAGCAATCTTCCTGCCTTAGCCAAAGAAATGGAATTACAGGCATGAGCTACCATATCATGTGTAAGTTCTTTCTGAGAGGAGACTCTTAGGTAAACACATCTGACTAAACTGTTCTTATGGATTTTCTTAATTTATATACCCCTGTTGAAATATAGCCCTTTCAGCCAGGTGAGGTGGCCCACGCCTTTGATCCTAGCACTCCGTAGGCAGATGCAGGCAGATCTCTGTGAGTTCAAGGCCAGCCTGGTCTACAGAGTGAGTTCTAGACAGCTGGGGCTACAGGGAGACCCTGTCTCAAAAAGATGACAATAAAATAAAATTAAATTAAATTAAAATAAAATAGCTGGGAGTGGTAGTACCTGCCTTTAATCCAAGCATTGGGGAGGCAGAGGCAGGGGGATGTCTGTGAGTTCAAGCCCAGCCTGGTCTATATAGTGAGCTCCAGGCCAGCTGGGACTAAAGAGAGACCCTGTCTCAAAAAGACCAAAAAAAAAATAAAAGGACCCCTAGCGGTTAGGAGTGCCGACTGCTCTTGCAGAGGACCAGGTTTGATCCCCAGCACCCACATGGTGGCTAAGAACCATCTTTAACTCGAGTTCCAGGGGAATCCAACACCCTCTTCTGACCTCCGTGGCATTGCACAACCCAGGTGCACAAACCTACATGCAGACAGTACATTCATACACATAAAAAATAAAATTAAAAAAAAAGGACCCCACAAAAAATTATTTAATAGGCAACAAATTAATTCTCCTAGTCTTTAAATATTAATTTTTATTTTTGTCCTTCACTATTAATGCCAGGAAATGGCTAACATTTATTCAGTTTTTGCCACACAAATCCTTGACAAATATTTCCTCATCAACGACTAAAAGAAATGGGCAGGAGTGAGCCATATCCTGCCCCATTTGTATGTGAATCCATACAAGAGGTAAGGACTAAGACCAAGGCATTTGGCCATGGACACCTGGATGCATAGAAAAGCTGAAATTTGATAAGACTTCTTTGAAAATCTACTACATTTATATAGGTTATATAAACATGGTCGCAAGCCCATGGCTGGGGAGCTTATAGGCCTGGGGGGGTCTACTATTGCTGTTTTATTAAATGGCCATGTTGTCAAACTGCCTCCTAAATATTTATGTTTATACCCAGCAACTTGTGCTGTTCTCAATCTCGAAGAAACTTTTTGCACTGAGCAGTGGTTAATTCAGGGACTCACAACTGGTCAAAGTGCTGAGAATAAACTATAGTGAGTGCTTAGCCCTAAATGGGACATTTATAACACCCTCAGGCTCAGGGAACACTGGAAGAGGGGACAGAAAGAATAGAAGAGCCAGAGGATGAGAGAGGAGTGCTGTAAAATGCTGAGTTCTGGACATTGTACAGCTACTGCACACATGAAACACGGCATCTGTGGTTAGCTGCACAAGATCAAGTCGGGCAAAATTCCGACATAAGATGGGGAAGGGACTCATGAGTCCCATCCCTAGCTGAGGAACTGTTAACAGCTGCTAGGGAAGGGAGAGCCATCCTTTTTTTGGGGAGGGGGGTAAAACCATGCTCCATTGGATGGCCCCACACCCATGCAAATACAGATGGCACTATGGCCTCAGTGCATGTGAGTGCACCTGTGTTGTGCAATGCCTGTGGAGGTCAGAAGAGGGCTCCCTGGAACTGGAATTTTGAATGGTTGTTAATCAAAATGTGGGTGCTAGAGTTAGAACCTGATCCTCTTCAGGAGCAGTTAGTGTTCTTAACCCCTGAGTCATCTCTCTAGCCCCCCTCTTTTTTTCTTGCATGTGCTTACTCATGCAGGTACTATAGAGGCCAGAAGTTCTTCCTCAAGAAATCCAAAACAGGGCTGGAGAGATGGCTCAGAGGTTAAGAGCACTGACTGCTCTTGCAGATGACCAGGGGTTGATTCCCAGAACCCATATGATGGCTAAGAACCCTCTTTAACTCTAGTTCCAGGGGAATCCAATGCCCTCTTCTGACCTCCGCAGCATTGCACAACACCAGTGCACCTACCTACATGCAGGCAGTACACTCATGCACATAAGAAATAAAATAATAGCCGGGCATGGTGGCGCACGCCTTTAATCCTAGCATTTGGGAGGCAGAAGCAGGCGGATCTTTGTGAGTTCAAGGCCAGCCTGGTCTACAGAGTGAGTTCCAGGACAGCTGGGGCTACAGGGAGACCCTGTCTCAAAAAGACAAAAAAAAAAAAAAAAAAGTAAAATAATAATAATAATAGCTGGGGTGGGGGAGCATGCCTTTAATCCCAGCACTCTCGGGAGGCAGAAGCAGGCAGACTTCTGTGAGTTCAAGGCCAGCCTGGTCTTCATAGCAAGTTCCAGGCTACCTGGGACTACAGGGAGACCCTGTCTCAAAAATAAATAATTTAATTTAATAAAAAATAATAGCAAACAGCTCCCTTCTTAGGAATACACAGATGCAGCTAACACTAATACAAAGACACAACTGATAATAACACTAAACACTAAACAGAGAACTCAAGGCAGGCTTCTTTAAGAGTCTTAGTTCTGAAGGAAACATAGCCCACAACTGGCAGAGTACATATAGGCAGAAGAATGCTGAAATTGGATGTGAAGACAAGCTGGCTGTCTTAGCTAGAAAAGGGACAGTGGCATAAGTGACTCTGGACAAGGAAATGACTGGCAGTCTGCCAAAAAAAGCACATGAAACAAATCAGATCAGCCACAAGGAGCTCCCACAGACAACTAGATTTCTAATATTCAGTTACTCAGTTTTCACTTGGGGGGAATGAAGCCCAAGAGAATGAAGTGATTTGCCTGAGGTCACACTTAAGTGGAAGAGCTGGGACTAATGCCAGATCCAGATCAAATCTGTCAATGAAGATAAGCTGCCACTCATGTGAGGAATAGAGGGGTTGGGGAAGGATCAGGGACACAAAAGTCTAGTCATTCAGGTTCATCCTGATTAGGGCCTGGAATGGGATCACCTTGGAAAAGAGCCATGGAAACTAACAAGAACAGGTACTTAAAACATTCAGAATGGAAAAACCCAGAGAGCTAGGCACAGTGGGACATGCCTGAAATCCCAGTACTGAGAGGTAGCAGTATCAGGGGTTCAAGGCCAGCCTAGGACAGATGAGAGACTGTCTGAGAGAAACAAAACAAAGAAAATCCAATGGTACAATCCTCTGGTAAATAGACAGTCTAACAAGCCATGACCCTATTGAAGGCTGCCACTGTCTTACCAGAGGAGTGTTACAAACAAACCTGAAGCTTCCATTCAAGGCCCACCTTTACCCTACCCTTTCTCAGGACCATTTTAGGAACTCAAAAATCCAAGGACTCTAGAAATTCCTCTGACTTAATCTGAGATATCTCGGACTTCCTACTCATGGTAGGGTGACAAGTGAAGAAGCAGAAACAAGCTGACTGCATGGTCTACATAGTGAGTTCCAAGCTGGCTGGGTCTACAGGGAGACTCTGACTCAAAAATACCAGGAGGTGGGGCGTGTTGGTGCACGGAGGCAGAGGCAGGCGGATCTCTGTGAGTTCAAGGCCAGCCTGGTCTACAGAGTGAGTTCCAGGACAGCCAGAGCTACAGGGGGACCCTGTCTCAAAAAGACCAAAAAAAAAAAAAAAAGCTATAGCTTAGCCAAAAATGATGGCATCTACAGCAGCAGCACTTGACAGGCTAAAGGAGAACTACAAATTTAGAGGCCAGCCAGCCTGAGCTACATAGCAAGACTGTCTTTTTGTTTTGTTTTTGTTCTTTTTGTTTTTTGAGATAGGGTCTCCCTGTAGCTCCAGCTGTCCTGGAACTTGTGATGTAGACCAGGCTGGCCTTGAACTCAAAGATCCGCCTGCCTCTTCCTCCCAAGTACTAGGATTAAGGGCTGCAAGACTGTCAAAAAAAACAAACAATGGGGCTGGAGAGATAGCCTAGCGGTTAAGAGCACCGACGCTCTTGCAGAGGACCCGGGTTCGATCCCCAGCACCCACATGGCGGCTAAGAACCGTCTGTAACTCCAATTCCAGGAGAACTCCAGTTCCAGGGGAATCTGAGACCCTCTTCTGACCTCCGCGGCATTGCACTGGACATTATGATGTGGTTAGTGCCATGTGGTGCGTGGGAACTGAACCTGGGTTCCTCTATAAGAGGAGCCAATGCTCTTAACTGCTGAGCCATCTCTCTAGCACCAACTTTTTTTTTTTTGGTCTTTTTGAGACAGGGTTCTGCCTCTAGCCCCAGATTTTATTTTACTCCGGGCATGGTGGTGCATGCCTTTAATCCTAGCACTCGGGAGGCAGAGGCAGCAGATCTCTTGTAAGTTCAAGGGGTCCAACCTGGTTCTACAGAGTGAGTTCCAGGCCACTGGGGCTTATAGGGGACCTGCCTTAAAAAAAAAAAAAAGTTTTTTTTTATTTTAATTAATTTTATTTATTTCTGTATATGTATGAATGTACTGTTCTGCATGCAGGTTTGGTGCACCCGTGTCGTGGCAATGCCTCGGAGGTCAGAAGAGGGTGCGGATTCCCCTGGAACTGGATTCTCCTGGAATTGAGTTTCAGACGCTCTCGGCCGCCATGTGGGTGCTGGGATCGAACCCGGTCCTCTTGCAAGAGCGTCGGCGCTCTTAACCGCTAGGCCATCTCTCCAGCCCCCATTGTTTTTTTTTGTCTTTTGGAGACAGGGTCTCCCTGTAGCCCCAGCTGTCCTGGAACTCGCTTGTAGACCAGGCTGGCCTTGAACTCACAAAGATCCGCCTGCCTCTGCCTCCGAGTGCTAGGATTAAAGGTGTGTGCCACCACACCCGGCAAGACTTATTTTACTTTGCATTTTATTAGTCTTTACCTGCAGGTATACAAGTACTCCCTGTGCCATGGAGACCAGAAAACAGAAAGTTGTGAGTAGCAATTTTGGATGCTTGGGAACTGAACCTATGTCCACTGCAAGAGCAGCTAGTGCTATTTCATTGCTGAGCTAAAAGGAGGTGACGATAGATAGATAGATAGATGTAATGAGCTAAATTTTTTTTTAACTAACGAAAAAGGAAAAAGAGGGCCAAATGATGGTGCTCCAATGCTTCTGATCCCAGTTACTTTGGGAGGCAGAGGCAGACAGATTTCTGAGTTCAAGGGCCAGGGTGGACTTACATAGTAAGTCCCAGGATAGATTGGGGCTGCAAGGGCCCTGACTCAAAAAACAAAAACAGGCCAAAAGGAGAAGCATGGGGAGTGGTAGGAGGATGCTCAGAACCACTTGCATCTGGAGAGAACTCAGAAGAAAACTGTTGCCCCAAATTCCAAGAAGCATCTAAAACTGGTAAGTCGCTGCATCCTCAGGGTGGTTAATTCCTCTTAAAGAAGCATCTTCGGGGGCTGGAGAGATGGCGTTAAAGCGCCGACTGCTCTTGCAAGGGCCCGGGTTTGATCTCCCAACACCCACATGGTCGCTGAGAACCCGTCTTTACCTCTTAGTTCCAGGGAATCCGACACCTCTCCTTTGGACCTTTCGCGGCATTGCACGACACACGGTGCCACAAACTACATGCAGACAGAACATCATACACATAAAAGTAAATAATTTTAAAAAAAATAAAAAAAAAGCATCTCATATCCATTACCTTTATGGGACACAGGAAGAAAACACATTTTCAAACAGGAAAACAAGTCTTCCCCAGGGAAGAAGGCACGAGAAGAGACAACCCCAAAGACAGACTTAAGGAAAAGGCAGTGAATGCCCTTACTGGTTAAACTTGCAACATAAACATCAGGATTTGGAGAACGTGAAAACGATATACACCCCAGACCGCAGGGCTAAGAAAAAGAACGGGGCTCTAATTAAAGAACTTGTGAAAATGTTAAGATTTGGAGGCTGGAAGGAGGTTTTTTTTTTCTTTGGAGTTGTAGAGCTGTAATAAATTATTCCAAAACTTTGATTACTGGACCTCACTTCTGAAAGACCTACTCACGGACTGAACCCCAAACTGGAAAGGATATACAGCGATCAGAGGTTTGAATATGATAGTATACGCTGTTTGGGGGAGGGAGGTGAAAGGAAAGGCGGGAGGTCTTCAGTGGGATGGGGGGTTAGAAACATTTAAAATCCCAAAGGTGGAGTTGAAGAAATGGGGAGCGACGCCCAGATTTTTCAAACTATAAAGGGGACACTCCCATATTCAGGGTCTTAAGAAAAAGGCTGCACTGACCAGAACAGGATAGAAAAGCTACTACCGAAAAGCGCATTCCCCGCAAGAAGGCAGCAGCCTGGACCGCCCAGCTCGCACAGGCCAGGCTCGGGGTGCAGCCGCGGTGCCCCTCCCCACCCCCACACGTCCCGCTCTGCGCCCCGGGGCCCGCAGTTCGAGGCCCCAGCCCCCTCGGTCCGCTTGATTGGCTGAGGGCGGCCGTCCTCCCGCGGGGAGCCCCCAGGGATTGGGTGCCACTCGCACGCCCGCCACGCTCTCAGCAGCGGTCCCCAGGCCTCCCTCCGGGGCTGGGCAATCTGGGGGCCAGGCGGGAGCGGGACAGGACCAGGGACCCGGAGCCGTCGCAGCGTCCGTCACCGTCCCCGCCCGCACAGCGCGCGCGCTGCACGGGGCCTGCCCTCGACTCGCCCCGGCCAGCTGGCTTCGCCTCGCCGCGCCTCGCCACGAGCTCACCTCACGGCCCCGCTCCTGCTGCGCCGCTCCAGGACCAACCGACAGAAGGACTCTGCGCGCTGCACACCACGTGACCCCGGGGACGCGCCCAGGCGTCTTCCCCCGCCCCCCACACACACACACGCACCCTCGCCACCACCGAGTGACGCACTGCCCCGGCGGCCCCGCCCCGGGACCCGCCCCTCCCGGTTAATGGGGCGAGGGCTAGCGCAGGCCACGCCCTCTTCCCTGCCGCGCGGGAACCCGGCAGCAGGGCAACGAAGTCCCTCTCAGTCCTGGGCAGCCGAGACCTCTGAAAGCCTGGGACTGAATACTATCCGCCCCCACACCGCTAATTGTCCCCAACTCACGCCATGCACTGTCACCACCCGGGTTTAAGTGACCAGCTCTCTGCACCATGACCGTGGTCTCCTCAACTCTACTCTGGCCTTGTCCAATCCATTCAGCACACGTGAAAGATTTTCGAAAACGCCATTCTCCCTGCCCAAAGCCTGGTTTCCCTCTCCAGATGAGATCTAAGTCTGCCTGGATTTTCTACCAGGACAGACTCCTAAGTTGGCTTCACCCCCTGCCCTTCTCATTCTCACACAGGCCTGGCCCCCAATGGGCGACAACGTCTTTCAAGTCCTTCACATGTCTGCCTTTGCTCTCATCCCTTCCTCCACCTTTTTGTCCTTAACTGCTGTTGAGAAAAAGCTGCTGCATTTTGTCTCCGGACCAAGGTGCAAGTTGCAGCCACAACAGAAAAGGTGTTTTCCCAGTGGGACTTAGCGACTGCCAAGGAGAAATGCTAAAATTGCTATTTACAGGGGCAATAACGACTTGACACTGAAATACCGGGCAGCCAGAATTGCACTTCTTACAGTGTAATCCTAATCATGCATCGGCCTTATTTAACCCATCGATCAATTTCTCCATCTGCATCTATGCCTTTGCTCATTTGACTGCACGCACTCTATTGGACATTTTATATTTTTTTTCTTTTTTAAGTAGGGTCTCATTCTGAAGCTAAGGCTGGTCTAAAACGCCTAAGAATCCTCCTCCCTCACTCTCCCAAATCATGCGGTTATAGTCCTGAGACAGCACATCCATTGGTGACACCATGCCATTTCTGTCTTCATATTTCATTTTCATTTTAGATGGATATCATCACATAGCCTTAGCGGCCTCCATAGCACCTCTGCCTTCCAAACTGGCATTAAAGTATGTGCCACCACAACCCTGGCCTTAATTTTTTTTTTTCTTTGAGGACAGAGTCTCCCTGTTAAACCCCAGACTGGCCTGGAAATTCATTATGTAGCACCAGGCTGGCCTTGAACCCACAGAGAAATCCACCCTGTCTCTGCTCCCTTGTGCTGGGATTAAAGGTGTGCACCACTATACACGACTTTTCTCTCATTTTCTATGGCTCTTTCAGAACTCTTCCCAGCCTCTGGGCCATGGAGTAGATTGTTTCTTTCCATGTTTTGTTTGTATGTTAAGCACAGGAAAGTTCTCAAACTCCTGATTTGCAAGCAATTGGTACCATCTGCCTTTTCTATATTTCAACTTTCTGTTGTTATCTCCTCATTGAAGTCCACCCCCGATTATCTAGAACAGCCTAGGCTCTCTCATCTATGGGATTTTTTTTTTTTTTAGACAAGGGCTTCTGTAGCCCTAGCAGGCCCCTAACTCAAAAAAGATTCACCGCTGCTGCTTCTGAGTGCCTGGAGATTAAAAGTTATGCATCACCTGCTGGTGGTGCATGTCCTTAATCCTAGCACTTCACCAATTCCAAGAGAACTCCAGTTCCAGGGGAATCCGAGACCCTCTTCTGACCTCCGCGGCATTGCACGACACGGGTGCACAGACTTGCATGCAGACAGTACATTCATACACATACAGAAATAAATAAAAATTAAAAAAAAAGAAAAAAAAAAGAAATATATGTCTGAATAAAAAAGAAAATGGAAGACAATATCCCAACATATGGCTAATAATCAGCTTTCTATTTGGCAGTGTATGAATTCAGTAATCTTAGCACCACCCCAAAATTACAAATGCAGATACTCAGACCCATTCTCAATCTACTGGTACATCAGGAGTATTCTAACTAGACTGCCAGGGGATCTGCACACCACACATTCAAGTTTGAGAAGCAGTGGTATAGACACTTCAAGTGCACTACACAAATAAAGGAGCAACAACCAAATAAAGAGACAGAGTACCTGTTCACTTTCAGTACACCATATTTTATTAAGTACTACTCAGATGGACCGCCATGTGAGTAGTTTTTTGGTTTGGGTTTTGTTTTTTAATAAATTCAGTACTTACTAATGAACACATGATTTGAACGTGGGATCTATTTCCCTTCCTGAAATAACACAACTTACTTCTAGGCTTTGGGGGACAAGAAATATGGAACAGCTTAGTTGTTCCAAAAATACATTAATGGCCAATTTTATTCAAGTTCTAACACTGAATTCAGAGCACTTCCCCACAAGCCCTGTTAATGCCTACAGGTTCCTGGGAATATCAATAAATGCCCCCACATCCCTACAAAGCAGGTGCCTGGCAAATGTCCAGTTTCCCAATGAGATTCAGAAGGTTGATCCTGAAAACACTGCACTCCTGCCCTAAGTAACTTCTCAGATCCAAACTTCCTCCCTCTCTCCCTCCCCCCTCCGAAGGCCTCCAGGGCCTCCCGGGCCTCCCACAGCTGCACATTCAAGTACTTCCCAAAAAGAAGGAAGGTCAGAGGTGTCATTATCCCCTAAGCATTAGAGATTCCAGCTGTGGAGAAATTGATAGGTTAGAGGTTCCAGGCTGCCAAGGCCTATGGGAAAAATCTGGAAAGGGAAAGGGAAATATTAGGTTCAGTACCTACTGTAAGGTGCTTAAGAGCGGTAATGTCCCAGGTGTTTGTAGATTTTTAAAGAGGAGGTAGGAGAAAAGATTGACACATATGTGAAGGTGACTAAGAGAGACAGGGAGAGAGATACACACACACACACACACATGCACAGTTTTTTTTCCTTTTCATGGCTGAGGCTCAAACCCAGGGCCTCCACACTTGCTAGTATAGTAAGTACTCTACCAATAAGCTACATTCCCCAGCCCAAATAAATTTTTTTCTAGATAAAAAAACAAACAAAAAAAACCTAACAGAGGGCAGTTTATGGGCTAAAAGCTATATAGTACTAGAAAAAAATCTCTTGAACCCCACCCACCCAGTTCATAGAGATAAAAAAAAAAAAAGGAGAAAACGGAATTTACCTAATCAAGATGTTTGTCTGAGACTCTGAGCCGTGGTCATGCTATATATCCCTAATTGCCCTGGCCTGGAACTATGTTGACCAGACAGGACTGGAATTTTTAACAATCATCCTGCCTCAAATGCTAGGATCAAGCATGCAAAACCATTTAGGACTTAACCAGAATCATACAGGAAGTTAAGCACCAGAGGTTCAAGAGTCCTGTGAATAACCAAACAAATACAAGGGGTTTCCTTTTCACTAAGACTCCAGTATCAGATCAGGCAACCCTGGTATTGTGGCCACCCACCTCCAACAAACACAGGGTAAGAAAGAGGAATCCCTAGAGGTAAGACAAAGTGTTCAAGGGAACCAGAAAAATGCATGTGCAGAAGGCAAGCAGAAGGAGAGTTCCTATTTACAGGAAAATAAGACATATGAAAAGCCATGTGAGCTAGTCCTGTTTGCTCACACCTGTAATTTCAGCACTTGGGAGACTGAGGCAGGGGGATTCCCATTGGTTCCAGGACAGCCTGGGCCACCAAATGAGACCTTAACTTAAAAACAAATAAACAAAAACTTTGTCATGTGTGCATGGAAAAAGATCCTGGGAGAGAAAAGGGCTCAGGAAGTAAGGCTACAGGAAGAATCCCCCCCCACCCCCCGAAAAAAACAGCCACAAAAAAACAGAAAAAAAGTGTTTCACAGATCTGCACTCAACAGAGGAAGGAAGAAGAACCCGGCCCAGGACCAGACTGGGCGAGCACATAGGGTTAATGTGGTTCCAAAGACAGAAGGTAACGGGAGTAAAACTTGTTTTGTTTTGTTTTCGGCCTTTTTGAGACAGGGTCTCCCTTTAGTTCCAACTGGCCTGGAACTTGCTATATAGACAAGGCTGGCTTTGAACCCACGCCCAGCATATTTTTTATATTTTATTACTTTGATTTTATGAATATGAGTTGCCTGCATGTATTGCACCCATGTCATACAATGCCCACAGAAGTTAAGAGAGGGTGTCAGATCCCCTGGAACTGGAATTATGAGTGGTTAGTGGCCATGTGGGTGCTGGGAACTGAACCTGGGTCCTCTATAAGAGGAGCCAATGCTCTTAACTGCTGAGCCATCTCTCTAGCACCAACTTTTTTTTTTTTTGGTCTTTTTGAGACAGGGTCTGCCTCTAGCCCCAGATTTATTTTACTCCGGGCATGGTGGTGCATGCCTTTAATCCTAGCACTCGGGAGGCAGAGGCAGGCAGATCTCTGTAAGTTCAAGGTCAGCCTGGTCTACAGAGTGAGTTCCAGGCCAGCTGGGGCTATAGGGAGACCCTGCCTTAAAAAAAAAAAAAAGTTTTTTTTTTTATTTTAATTAATTTTATTTATTTCTGTATATGTATGAATGTACTGTCTGCATGCAGGTTTGTGCACCCGTGTCGTGCAATGCCTCGGAGGTCAGAAGAGGGTGTTGGATTCCCCTGGAACTGGAATTAAAGATGGTTCTCAGCCGCCATGTGGGTGCTGGGGATCGAACCCGGGTCCTCTGTAAGAGCGGTCGGCGCTCTTAACCGCTAGGCCATCTCTCCAGCCCCATTGTTTTTTTTTTTGTCTTTTGGAGACAGGGTCTCCCTGTAGCCCCAGCTGTCCTGGAACTCGCTCTGTAGACCAGGCTGGCCTTGAACTCACAAAGATCCGCCTGCCTCTGCCTCCCGAGTGCTAGGATTAAAGGTGTGTGCCACCACACCCGGCAAGACTTATTTTACTTTGCATTTTATTAGTCTTTACCTGCAGGTATACAAGTACTCCCTGTGCCATGGAGACCAGAAAACAGAAAGTTGTGAGTAGCAATTTGGATGCTGGGAACTGAACCTATGTCCACTGCAAGAGCAGCTAGTGCTATTTATTGCTGAGCTAAAAAGGGACAGATAGATAGATAGATAGATGTAATGAGCTAAATTTTTTTTTAACTAAGAAAAAGGAAAAAGAGGCCAATGATGGTGTCACATGCTTCTGATCCCAGCTCTTGGGAGGCAGAGGCAGACAGATTTCTGAGTTCAAGGCCAGGGTGGACTACATAGTAAGTCCCAGGATAGTTGGGGCTGCACAGGGGCCCTGACTCAAAAAAAAAAAAAAAAAAAAGGCAAAGGAGGAAGACTATGGGGAGTGGTAGGAAGGATGCTCAAGAACCACTTGCATCTAGGAGAGAACTCAGAAGAAAACTGTTGCCCCAAATTCCAAGAAGCATCTAAAACTGGTAAGTCGCTGCATCCTCAGGGTGGTTAATTCCTACTTAAAGAAGCATCTTGGGGGCTGGAGAGATGGCGGTTAAGAGCAGCGACTGCTCTTGCAAAGGTCCCGGGTTTGATCCCCAACACCCACATGGTCGCTGAGAACCGTCTTTAACTCTAGTTCCAGGGGAATCCGACACCCTCTTCTGACCTTCGCGGCATTGCACGACACCGGTGCACAAACCTACATGCAGACAGTACACTCATACACATAAAAAGTAAATAAATTTGTAAAAAGATATTAAAAAAAAAAGCATCTCATATCCATTACCTTTATGGGACACAGGAAGAAAACACATTTTCAAACAGGAAAACAAGTCTTCCCCAGGGAAGAAGGCACGAGAAGAGACAACCCCAAAGACAGACTTAAGGAAAAGGCAGTGAATGCCCTTACTGGTTAAACTTGCAACATAAACATCAGGATTTGGAGAACGTGAAAACGATATACACCCCAGACCGCAGGGCTAAGAAAAAGAACGGGGCTCTAATTAAAGAACTTGTGAAAATGTTAGATTTGGAGGCTGGAAGGAAGGTTTTTTTTCTTTGGAGTTGTAGAGCTGTAATAAATTATTCCAAAACTTTGATTACTGGACCTCACTTCTGAAAGACCTACTCACGGACTGAACCCCAAACTGGAAAGGATATACAGCGATCAGAGGTTTGAATATGATAGTATACGCTGTTTGGGGGAGGGAGGTGAAAGGAAAGGCGGGAGGTCTTCAGTGGGATGGGGGGTTAGAAACATTTAAAATCCCAAAGGTGGAGTTGAAGAAATGGGGAGCGACGCCCAGATTTTTCAAACTATAAAGGGGACACTCCCATATTCAGGGTCTTAAGAAAAAGGCTGCACTGACCAGAACAGGATAGAAAAGCTACTACCGAAAAGCGCATTCCCCGCAAGAAGGCAGCAGCCTGGACCGCCCAGCTCGCACAGGCCAGGCTCGGGGTGCAGCCGCGGTGCCCCTCCCCACCCCCACAGTCCCGCTCTGCGCCCCGGGCCCGCAGTTCGAGGCCCAGCCCCCTCGGTCCGCGTTGATTGGCTGAGGCGGCCGTCACTCCCGCGGGGAGCCCCAGGGATTGGGTGCCACTCGCACGCCCGCCACGCTCTCAGCAGCGGTCCCCAGGCCTCCCTCCGGGGCTGGGCAATCTGGGGGCCAGGCGGGAGCGGGACAGGACCAGGGACCCGGAGCCGTCGCAGCGTCCGTCACCGTCCCCGCCCGCACAGCGCGCGCGCTGCACGGGGCCTGCCCTCGACTCGCCCCGGCCAGCTGGCTTCGCCTCGCCGCGCCTCGCCACGAGCTCACCTCACGGCCCCGCTCCTGCTGCGCCGCTCCAGGACCAACCGACAGAAGGACTCTGCGCGCTGCACACCACGTGACCCCGGGGACGCGCCCAGCGTCTCCCCCGCCCCCCACACACACGCACCCTCGCCACCACCGAGTGACGCACTGCCCCGGCGGCCCCGCCCCGGGACCCGCCCCTCCCGGTTAATGGGGCGAGGGCTAGCGCAGGCCACGCCCTCTTCCCTGCCGCGCGGGAACCCGGCAGCAGGGCAACGAAGTCCCTCTCAGTCCTGGGCAGCCGAGACCTCTGAAAGCCTGGGACTGAATACTATCCGCCCCCACACCGCTAATTGTCCCCAACTCACGCCATGCACTGTCACCACCCGGGTTTAAGTGACCAGCTCTCTGCACCATGACCGTGGTCTCCTCAACTCTACTCTGCCTTGTCCAATCCATTCAGCACACGTGAAAGATTTTCAAAACGCCATCTCCCTGCCCAAAGCCTGGTTTCCCTCTCCAGATGAAGATCTAAGTCTGCCTGGATTTTCTACCAGACAGACTCTAAAGTCTGGCTTCACCCCCTGCCTCTTCCTCATTCTCACACAGCCTGCCTCCCAATGGGCGACAAGTCTTTCAAGTCCTTCACATGTCTGCCTTTGCTCTCATCCCTCCTCCACTTTTTGTCCTTAACTGCTGTTGAGAAAAAGCTGCTGCATTTTGTCTCCGGACCAAGGTGCAAGTTGCAGCCACAACAGAAAAGGTGTTTTCCCAGTGGGACTTAGCGACTGCCAAGGAGAAATGCTAAAATTGCTATTTACAGGGGCAATAACGACTTGACACTGAAATACCGGGCAGCCAGAATTGCACTTCTTACAGTGTAATCCTAATCATGCATCGGCCTTATTTAACCCATCGATCAATTTCTCCATCTGCATCTATGCCTTTGCTCATTTGACTGCACGCACTCTATGACATTTTATATTTTTTTTCTTTTTTAAGTAGGGTCTCATTCTGAAGCTAAGGCTGGTCTAAAACGCCTAAGAATCCTCCTCCCTCACTCTCCCAAATCATGCGGTTATAGTCCTGAGACAGCACATCCATTGGTGACACCATGCCATTTCTGTCATTTCATTTTATTTTTCATTTTTAGATAGATATCATCACATAGCCTTAGCGGCCTCCATAGCACCTCTGCCTTCCAAACTGGCATTAAAGATGTGCACCACAACCCTGGCCTTAATTTTTTTTTTTTTCTTTGAGACAGAGTCTCCCTGTAACCCAATCTGGCCTGGAAATCATTATGTAGACCAGGCTGGCCTTGAACCCACAGAGATCCACCTGTCTCTGCCTCCCTTGTGCTGGGATTAAAGGTGTGCACCACTATACACGACTTTTCTCTCATTTTCTATGGCTCTTTCAGAACTCTTCCCAGCCTCTGGGCCATGGAGTAGATTGTTTCTTTCATGTTTGTTTGTATGTTAAGCACAGGAAAGTCTCAAACTCCTGATTGCAAGCAATTGGTACCATGCTTGCTCTATATTTCAACTTTCTGTTGTTATCTCCTCATTGAAGTCCACCCCCGATTATCTAGAACAGCCTAGGCTCCTCTAGTCTATGGGATTTTTTTTTTTTTTTTAGACAAGGGCTTTCTGTAGCCCTAGCAGGCCCCTAACTCAAAAAGATTCACCTGCCTCTGCTTCTGAGTGCTGAGATTAAAAGTATGCATCACCCTGCGTGGTGGTGCATTCCTTTAATCCTAGCACTCAGGGGCTGGAGAGATAGCCTAGGGTTAAGAGCACCGACTGCTCTTGCAGGGGACCCGGGTTCGATCCCCAGCACCCACTTGGTGGCTGAGATGAGAACCGTCTGTAACTCCAATTCCAGGAGAACTCCAGTTCCAGGGGAATCCGAGACCCTCTTCTGACCTCCGCAGCATTGCATGTCATGGGTGCACAAACCTACATGCAGACAGTACATTCATACACATACAAAAATAAATAAAAATTTTAAAAAAATCCTAGCACTCAGGAGGCAGAGGCAGGCAGATCTTTGTGAGTTCAAGGACAGCCTGGTCATCTACAGAGCAAATTCCAGGATGGCTGGGGCTACAGGGACACCCTGTCTCAAAAAGACATAATAATAATAATAATATAAAATAAAATAATGCACCACCATGTTAAGATTTCTAGGGTTTAGTTTAGTTTTGTTTTGTTTTGTTTTAGCCGGGCCTGGTGGCACATGCCTTTAATCCCAGCACTTGGGAGGCAGAGGCAGGCAGATCTCTGTAAGTTCAAGGCCAGCCTGGTCTACAGAATGAGTTCCAGGATAGCTGGGACTACAGAGAGACCTTGTCTCAAAAAGAAAAAAAAATTCTAGGGGATATTAAAAAATCTTTTATTTACTATTTTTATTTTGTTTATTAGTGTATTGCCTGCATATGTGTAAGTGCACCCTTGTGGTACATGGCCACAGAAGAAGTTTCAGATCCCCTGGAACTGGAGTCACAGACAGTTGTTACCAGCCCTGTGGGTGCTGGGATTCAAACCCGGGTCCTCTGCAAGAGCAGTCAGTGCTCTTAACTGATGAGCCATCTCTCCAGCTCCTCTGGGGGTTTTTACATCAACTTCATCCTAGAGGAACATTGAGATGAGGAACAAAATTGGTTTTGCAGCTTTTATCAATACCAAGATGAGTAAGTTAGCTGGTGCCAGGTTATCAACTGCCCTATTTCGTGGGATCTACTCTAATAGTGGGTTAATTACCATGAAATAATAGTATGAAACAATGTCTGATGGTACAAACTTTTCCTCCTAGCTATTCAGGTGAGACAGGAAGATCACAAATTTAAGGCCATCCTGGGAACTTTTTGATACCTTTTTTCAAAATAAAGTAAAACAGTGCCAGCAAGGCAGTTCAATAGGTAAAAACACCTGAATTTGATTCCTGGATCCTACATAAAAGTGGTAGGAGACCGGGCGTGGTGGCGCACACCTTTAATCTTAGCATTTAGAAGACAGAGGCAGGCAGATCACTGTGACTTCAAGGACAGCGTGTTCTACATAGTGAGTCCCAGGACAGCCAGAGCTACATGGAGACCTTGTTTCAAAAAAGAACCCCCTCCCCAACAAAAACTGGAAGGAGTTCTGGAGAGATTGCTCAGTGGTTAGGAACATTAGATGATCTTCCAGAGGATCTTGGTTCTCCCAAGCACGCATATGGTGGCTAACAACCATCCATAACTCCAATTCCAGGAATTCAGATGCCCTCTTCTGATCTCTGTGAGCATTCCACACATAGGTACACTTACATACATGCAGCCAATACATGCATACACCTTAAAATAATAAAATATTTTTAGCTAGGCATGGTGGCGCATGCCTTTAATCCTAGCACTTGGGAGGCAGAGGCAGGTGGATCTTTGTGAGTTCAAGGCCAGCCTGGTCTACAATGTGAGTTCCAGGACAGCTGGGGCTATAGGGNGTCATCTTTAACTCCAGTTCCAGGGGAATCTGAAGCCCTCTTCTGACCTCCGTGGCATTGCACGACATGGGTGCACCAACCTACATGCAGACAGTACACTCATACACATAAAAAATAAATAAGTATTTAAAAATACAAAATGAGAAAATAAATAAAAACTACTCTAAGCAGCAATCTTAGATCCAGTTGTTTTCTGGTTTGGGGTGTCCCATTAGCACAGCAGATAGTGCATCAATCTCATACTTTCTGATCTATAAAACAGTTCATAATGGCTAAGGGTATATACAGCTCAGTAGTAGAGTTCTTACCCAGAATGTGAAAGACCTTTGTGTTCAATACCCAGTACCGGAAAAAAAAAAAAAAAAAAAAAAAAAAAAACAAACAAAAGCAAGCCAAAGATACACAGTGAAACTCAGTGTAAAAAAAAAAAAAAAGGCCTCAGGTCAATAGGAAGTCTGGGAACCTAGGACAGAAACCTGGAAGAAACAAACAGAAAGGCAAAGGGCTGAAACAAAAGCCTGTGGGTCCCCTGTGTCTCTAGACAGTAACCCTACCTGGCCCTTGAGCACTGAGCACAGTTGCTGCACCCACAACAGTGATTAGAGCACCAGACTAGAGCACACAGCAAACCAGAGGAATCTCATGCCCTGCAGACAGGGAGCTCCCTTGTCCTTTCACCCAGACTCATACCTTGGGATGCAAATACGAGCATCTGTAGAAACTTCCCTCATGCTCCCCATATACACAGAAAAACGTCACCAGTTTCACTCTCTCTCTCTCTCTCTCTCTCTCTCTCTCTCTCTCTCTCTCTTTCTCTACGTGAGCACGCGCGCGCGCGTGAGTGTGTGCATGCATGCATGCGTGTGTGCATGTGTGTGTGTGTGTGGTGTGTGCTGCTTCTTGAAGACTCATTTAAAGAGGAATTTTTGTGTAAAAAACAAAGAAAGAAAAGAAGATAGTAAAGTCAAAAATGTCTGGGAGGAGTTTTGAGAAGAGGGAAATATGTTCAAATACATTGTACGATGGGCATGGTGGCACACACCTTTAATTCTAGTCCTCAGGAGGCAGAGACAGGTGGGTCTCTGTGAATTCAAGGCTAGCCTGGTCTATATAGTGAGACTCTGTCTTGAAAAACAAACCAAAAAAATTAATAAGTTCTCAAATAATAAAAATTGGAAGGAAGGAAGGAAGGAAGGAAGGAAGGAAGGAAAGGGAGGGAAGAACTGATTGCACAAAGTTGTCCTCTGACCTCCACAGGAATTCAGTGGCACATATACATGCACAGAAAAAATAATTTTGAAATACTTTATATTTTGAGACAGGACCTCCCTATATAGCCCTGGCTGGCCTGAAACTTTCTATGTAGACCAGGCTGGCCTTGAACTCAAAGCGATCTACTTACCCTACCTCTTGGAAGTGTAGTTATAGATGGTTGGGAGTGGCCATGTAGGTGCTGGGAACTAAACCTGGGTCCTCAGCAAATGCTCTTAACTGAGTAACCCCTCCAGCCCCTTATTTGTGTTTTTTGAAACAGTCTTACTATATAGTTCTGTCTAGCCTAATACTTTCCATGTAGCTCTAGCTAGCTTCAAATCACAGAACTCCTCCTGCCTTTGTCACTAGAGTACCACCATGCTCCTGGCTTGATCAGTTTTAGTTTAAATAGATTTCATGAGAATTGGTACTTTGTTGATATTTAGCTTTTTGATATTTAGACTAATAGCTAGTTGATATTTAGACTTTTGTTTCTACCTTCCCCTGTCCCTTTCCCTTTCTTAATTTGGATTGTTTAATATTTTATTTTATTTTTTATGTGTATGACTGTAGCACCTGCATTCATGTAAGTGTACTTGTGCCCAGAAATACCCTTGGAGGACAGAAGAGGGGGTCTAAATCCCTGGAACTAGAGTTAACTGTTCTTAGCTGCCCTTTGCTTTGCATCCTGGGACTTGAGCCAGCGCTCTTCTTTTTTTTTTTTTTTTTTTTTAATTTTTTCAAGACAG
>VZQC01000091.1:313755-339469 GCA_009823505.1 Rhizomys pruinosus | reverse complement strand
TTTTTTTTTTTTTTTTTAATTTTTATTTATTTCTGTATGTGTATGAATGTACTGTATGCTTGCAGGTCTGTGCACCCGTGTTGTGCAATGCCGCGGAGGTCAGAAGAGGGTGTCGGATTCCCCTGGAACTGGAGTTCTCCTGGAATTGGAGTTTCAGACGGTTCTCGGCTGCCATGTGGGTGCTGGGGATCGAACCTGGGTCCTCTGTAAGAGCGGTCGGCGCTCTTAACCGCTAGGCCATCTCTCCAAGCCCAACTTTTTAAAAAATTTTTATATTTATATTTATTTTATTTATTTATTTATTAATTTATTTATTTTTGTCTTTTTGAGACAGGGTCCCCCTGTAGCTCTGGCTGTCCTGGAACTCACTCTGTAGACCAGGCTGTCCTTGAACTCACAGAGATCCGCTTGCCTCTGCCTCCCAAGTGCTAGGATTAAAGGTGAGCGCCACCACGCCCGGCTCAAATTTTTTTATTTTATGTGTATGAGTGTACTGTCTGGATGTAGGTAGATGCACCCTTGTCCTGAAATGATGTGGAGGTCAGAAGAGGGTATCAGATTCCCCTGGAACTGGACTTAAAGATGGATCTTAGCCGTGTGGGTGCTGGGAATCGAACCCACATCCTCTGCAAGAGCAGTCAGTGTTCTTAACCACTGGGCCATCTCGCAAGCCCGGCAGGGTCTCCTTTTAGTCCTAGCTCCCTTTAGTCCCTGCTCTGAAGTCCAGGCTGGCCTTGAACTCATAGAGAGATATCTGTCTGTCTGCCTCTTCCTCCTGAGTGCTGGGATTATGGGTGAGTACCACCATGCCCAGCTTGTCTGTTCCTTTTGGTCTTTTCGAGACAGGGTCTCCCTGTAGCTCCAGCTGGCCTGGAACTCACTCTGTGGACCATGCTTGGTTTGAACTCACAAGATCTGCCTGCCTCTGCCTCCCAAGTGCTAGGATTAAAGGCACACGCCACCATTGCCTGGCTTTTTTGGTATTTTTGAGACAGGGTCTCCCTTTAGTCCCAGCTGGCCTAGAACTCACTTGGTAGACCAGGCTGGCCTTGAACTCACAGAGATTCACCTGCCTCTGCCTCCCGAGTGCTGGGATTAAAGGTGTGCGCCACCATGCTCTTCGGTGTCTGTGATTTTTTTCAACCATCAGAGACTTCCCAATCTTCTGTCTAGGCACTGCCTTTGCAGAAAACTGAGAAGCAGCCACTGCATCTTCTTAGCTGCTTAGCTCTTTTTTGTTTCCTTGGCAGCCCTGAAAATACTCTCCTCCAGCTTTTCCAACTTCCAGGTTCTGATTCTCTCAGCCATAATATCAACAAGAAATGCATCTTTGACTTTCTGTTGGGTTCTTTTTTAAATTTCTTCCAATTTCCTTTTTTGTGCTTCTGTAGAAGACAGTCAAGCTTATCTGGGGAAGATTCCTCTTGGAAAGGAATTCAGACTTGTATCTTGCCTTAAGAAACTGAAAATCCTTCCTGGTCCTGGCATAGTGCCACTGGTGTCAGGGTAGGTCTTGTACCTCCTAAAAATGTACAACTTGACCTTCATGTTGATGGCCAGCTGCCAGGCAGAGGAAAGATGGTGAGGAGCTTTTTTTTCTCTTGAGATGGGGCTGTATTTCCAGCTGGCCTGGAGTCCAGTCTATCTGAGAATTCACAATATAGCCCAGGATTGCTTCTGCCTCCTACCTGCTGCCATTAAAGGCATGAACTAGAAGACCAAACTAATTAAAAAAAATTGTTTTATTATTTATTTTTGTATGTGTATGAATTTACTGTCTGCATGTACGTCTGTGCACCCGTGTCGTGCAATGCCACGGAAGTCAGAAGAGGGTCTCGGATTCCCCTGGAACTGAAGTTCTCCTGGAATTGGAGTTACAGACGGTTCTCAGCCACCATGTGGGTGCTGGGGATCAAACCCAGGTCCTCTGTAAGAGCGGTCGGTGCTCTTAACTGCGAGGCCATCCCTCCAGCCCAAAACTAATTTTTTTTTACCATGCCAATTCTTAAATTTTATTTACTTTATGTGTACATTGCCTGCATATATGTAAGTGCATATACTCATATCATGCGATGCCCAGAGAAGTTAGAAGAAGGCATTGGATTCCCTAGAACTGGAGTTATAGATGGTGGCCACCTTGTGGATGCTGGTAACCAAGGAGCCAAACCTGGGTCCTCTGTAAGACCAGACAGTGCTCTCTAACTTCTGAGCCAACTCTTCAGTGCTTCACACTCAATTGTAAATTTCTTTTTTTTTAATTAAAAATTTTTGATTTGATTTTATTTATTTCTGTATGTGTATGAATGTACTGTCTGCACGCAGGTCTGTGCACCCGTGTCGTGCAATGCCTCGGAGGTCAGAAGAGGGTGTCAGATTCCCCTGGAACTGGAGTTCTCTTGGAATTGGAGTTATAGACGGTTCATAGCCGCCATGTGGGTGCTGGGGATCGAACTCCGGTCCTCTGTAAGAGCAGTCGGCGCTCTTAACCGCTAGGCCATCTCTCCAGCCCCTCAATTGTAAATTTCTTAAGATGAATTGGCTGGCTTACATAACACTAAAACATTTTTTTGTGTGTTTTCTGGGATGGGGTCTCCCTGTAACCCTAGCTGACTTGGAACTCACTATGTAGATTAGGCTGAGCTTGATCTCACAGAAATCTGCTGCTTCTGTCTCCCAAATGCTGGGATTAAAGGTGTGCAACCAAGCCAGGCTATATAAGACTAAATTAAGTTATTTTTCATTTTTTAAAAGTATTTTATTGGTAGGCCGGGAGAGGTGGTGCATGCCTTTAATCCTAGCACTTGGGAGGCAGAGGCAGGCGGATCTTTGTGAGTTCAAGGCCAGCCTGGTCTACAGAGTGAGTTCCAGGACAGCTGGGGCTACAGGGAGACCCTGTCTCAAAAAGACCAAAAAAAAAAAAAGTACTTTTCGGCTAGTTTTTTTTTGGCCTAGCGGTTAAAAAGCCACGACGCTCTGCAGAGGACCCAGGTTGGATCCCCAGCACCCTACATGGCGCTGAGAACCGTCCGTAACTTCAATTCCAGGAGAACTCACAGTTCTCAGGGGAATCCAAACCCTCTTCTGACTCGCTTGTGGGTGCATACCTAGACACTGGCTGCACAAATTTCTATATACATCAGCAATTGCATAACATAAATAAATAAATAAAATTTAAAAGAAGTATTTTTTTTTTTTTGGTCTTTTTGAGAACAGGGTCTCCTGAAGCTCCATCTGTCCTGGAACTCACTCGGTGACCAGGCTGGCCTGAACCACAAAGATCACTCTCGCTGACTGGATAAAGCGGTCACCACGCCCGGCTTAAGTAATATGTATCAGGGCTAGAGAGATGGCCTAGTGTTAAAGAGCTTCGACTGCTTCTCTCCAGAGGACCCGGTTGGATTCCCAGCACCCATCATGGCAGCTGAGAAACCGTCTTTGACTCCAGTTCCAGTGGGGAATCTGAACACCTCGCGATCATCTTGAGGAATGGCTGCACAACCTACATGCACCTCATGCAGCATACATCATAACACATCAATAAAAAAAAAATTAAGAAAATATTTATCAGGGCTGGAGAGATGGCCTAAGGGTTAAGAGTAGCCGACTGCTTTCCAGAGGACCCGGGTTTGATTCCAGCACCCACAATGGCAAGCTGAGACAGTCTTTGACTCCAGTTTCCGGGAAATCCTGACATCCTCTTCTGACCTCCATGGAATTGCCAACACGACACATGGTGATAAACCTGCGTGCAGACAGTACAATTCATACACATAGAAGGAATAAATAAGGGCCCAGGCATAGGTGGGCACACGCATTTAATCCTAGCACTGCTTGGGAAGGAGGCAGGCGGATCTTCTGAAGGTCAGAGGCCAGCCTGGTCTACAGGGAGTTCCAGGTACAGCTGGGGCTACAGGATAGACCCTGTCTCATAAACGAGCAATAAAATAAATAAAAAAATAATAAATAAATAAATAAATAAAAAATTAAGAAAATATATAAAATTTTTCAAAAAAAAGTATTTTATTTATTATTTTTATGTGTATGAGTATATTACCTGTATGTGTATCAGTGTACTCATGTCCTGCAATGCTTACCAAGTCAGAAGAAGGCATTGGATTCCCCTGGAACTTGGGTTAAGGAAGGTTGTTAGTTACCATGTGGGTGCTAGGAATTAAACCCTGGTCCTCTGTAAGAGCAGCTCTTGCTCGGGAAACCACTGAGCCATCTCTCTCCAGCCCTATAACATAAATAAACTTACTTTATTAAACATAACAAAAAAATTTTTTTGTTTTGGCTTTTTGAGAACAAGGGTTCTTCCGTGTAGCAGCCCACAGGTGGCCTGGAACTCCCTAGTGGTCAGCTGAACTTGAACTCACGGATACTACGCCTACACTGCACTCTGCCACCCTAGTGCCACCAAGGCCTGATTGTAAGTGTAGACTTTTTAATTTTTTTTTTTTATATTCTTTGATTTATCTTATGTTATTTTTTGAGACAGGGTCCCGTGTAGCCCCATCTGTCCTGGAACTCACCTCGTAGACCAGGCTGGCCTTGAACCACAAAAGACTGCTGCCTGCCTCTGCCGCCCTAGTTGCTGGGATTAAAGCTTGACACCACCACAACCCGGCTTTGGTAGGTTTTAATTCTAGTATTTTGAGGCCGAGGTCCGGTGCGGTCTGCTGTAAACTTGGAAGCCAGCCCTGTAACTGCTGTAAAAAAAAACAAGGCTGGGGCTGAGAGAGCCTACGGTTAGGGAGTAAGTGCTCTTGCACCAGAGGGATCGCCGAATCTAAGTTGACCCCCAGACCACATGGAGCTCAAGCGCTGTAACTCTAATTCCAGAGAAATCCAGTTCCAGGGGAGAGACCCTCTTATGGACCTGCCAGCAAGCATGTGCATGACACGGGTGCACAAACCTACATGCAGACGAGTAATTCATCACACATGCCAAAAATAATTAAAAAAAAAAAAAAAGGCTGACGAAATAGTTCAGTGTAAAGTACATGCCTAGCGTGGACTTTAAAATAAAACAAAAAATAAAAACTAAAAGGCAATGGATGCTCTTGCAGAAGACTGGTTTCAAATCCCTGACCCACATGGAGGCTAACAACCATCCTAACTCCAATTCTAGGATTCCAGTGTCCTCTTCTGACTTCCTCAGGCATTGCAAGACATGGGTGCACTTACTTACATACATGCGGCATGTACACTTATACACTAAAAAAAAAAAGGTTCGCCAGGCATGGTGGCAGGCCTGCTAACCCAGCACTTGGGAAAGCATAGGCCAGGTGGATGTCTGTAAGTTCTGACCAGCCTGAGTCTACCATAGTGAGTTCCCAGACCCTGGGTCTCAAAAAGACCAAAAAAAAAAAAAAAAAAATCCATACCAAAACCAAAACCCGCAACAAAAACAAAAATAAAACGAAAACAAAAGAAAAAAAAAAAAAAAACAGGTTATACAGCATTTTCTTTTATTTTTTTTTTTGGTTCTCTTTTAGAGACAGGGGTCGCCCTGTAGCTCCAATGTCCTGGGACTCACTCTGTAGAACCAGGTGGCCTTGAAACTCACAAAGAGCCGCCTGCCTCTGCCCCCCAAGTGTGGTTAAAGCGTAGCCCACCACGGCCGCAGCCCTTACTTTCTTCATATTTTTTAAAATAATTTTTGGGGGGCTGGAGAGATGGGCTTAGCTGGTTATAGAGCGCAGACCGCTCTTGCAGAGGAACATGGTTCGATCCCAGCACACATGGCGCGACAGAACCGTCTGAAACTCCAGTTCCAGGGAATCTACATCTGAATCACCCTCTTCTGGAACTTCGCGCATTGCAAACACGGGTGCACAAACTTGCATGCAGACGTACATTCATATCACATACAGAAATAAATAAATAATAATAAATAATAAAATAATATTTTTTGGCTGGAGGAGATAGGTCAGCATTTTAAGGAGGGGCCGACTGGCTCTTGCAGAGGACCTGGGTGTCGATTCCCGTAACCTACCTGAGCAGCTGAGAAACCGGCCATTTAAACTCCAATTCCGAGGCAATCAATGCCCTCCTCTGACCTCTAGGGCATTGCAGTGACAGGGTACACAGAAACCTACGCGCTAGACAGTTACATTCATACATCAAAATAAATAAATAAAATTAAAAATAAAAGCGGCAAAAGGTGGCTGCACGCCTTAATCCTAGCACTGGGAGGCAGAGCAAGGTGGTCTTTGTGGTCAAGGCCAGCCTGGTCTACAGAACAGTATCCAGGACACTGGGTCTACAGGGATACCCTGTACTCGAAAAGACCCAAAAAAAAACCAAACAAAAAAGAAACAGAGCATGAAGATCCCAGTGGGGCATAGTGCAACACATCTTCTTTTTTTTTTTTTGGTCTGTTTTTTTTTTTTTTTTGTTGGTTTTTTTGTGTGTATGTGCACATGAATATAGGTGCCCTCAGAGGTCAAGAAGAGGGTGTCGGATTCCCCTGGAACTGAGTTCTCCTGGAATTGGAGTTTCGTAAGGTGCTTGCCAGCCAAGGTGGGTGCTAGGGAATCAAACACTGGCCTCTGTAAGAGCGGTCGAGGCTCTAACCGCCTAGGGCCATCCTCCCAGCCCCAGTGGCACACAATCTTTTCAATCCCAGCAACTGGGAGGCAGGAGCAGGTGAATCTCTGTGAGTTTCCACTCGCCAGCTAGGGATAAGGGACCCTGTATGAAAAAAAAAGAAAACAAAACAGAACAAAACAAAACAAAAAGAAAAAGAAAAAGAGCATCGACCTCAGACCCATGGCTATACCATTGAAAACACTGAAAATATGGGCCTCCCTTCCCCCTTCCCTGACAAGGTGATATTGGGTCATCTTGTGCAGATCTTGTATACATAATTACAGCTGCTGTGAATTCAAGAGTGCAAGAGGCACATCATGCCTGGAAGTTGTCATTTCATACTTCACTTGCATTCTTTTTCCACCTCTTCCTATGATATTCTTTGAGCTTTGGAGAGGGTAAGATAGATATTCTATGTGTTGCAGAGCATTAAATTTTATTAAATTTTCATTCATCCTCAGCCACTGATCCCTACTGCAAAATGCAGCTTCTCTCACCAAAGCTGACAGCAGCACTGATCTATGAGTATAAACAGTTATTTAGAAAGCTATTTGGGGCTGGAGAGATGGCCTAGCGGTTAGAGCGCCGACCGAGTCTTACAAGGACCCGGTTCGATCCCCAGCACCCCCACAGGTGCGACAAGAACCGTCTGGAAACTCCAATTCAGAGAACTCCAGTTCCAGGGGGAAATCTGACCGCCCGCTTTCCGTCCGGACCTCCGCGGCACGAGCAGCGACACGGGTGCACAGACCCTGCATGCAGACAGTACATTGAATACACAAATAGAAAAATAAAATAAAAAAAAAAAAAAAAAAGAAGCTATTTTTGGAGACCAAAAAAAAAAAAGGGGGGGGGCTGTAGAGATGATGTGTGTTTGATGGGCCCTAGCTGTTAAGAGCACCAACTGCTCTTTCAGAGGACCTGGGTTCGATCCCCAGCACCCACATGGTGGCTAAGAACCGTCTGTAACTCCAATTCCAGGAGAACTCCAGTTCCAGGGGAATTCGAGACCCTCTTCTGACCTCTGCGGCATTGCATGACACGGGTGCACAAACCTACATGCAGACAGTATATTCATACACATACAAAAAAAAAAAAAGCCACGAGTGGTGGAGCACGCCTTTGATCCTAGCACTTGAGAGGCAGAGGCAGGCTGATTAAGGCCTCCCTGGTCTACAGAGTGAGTTACGGGACAGCTGGGGCTACAGAAAGACCCTGTGTCAAAAAGACCAAAAAAAAAAAAAAATAAAAGCAGCTATTTGATAGGCACATCATGTTAAGCAAAATGACAGCAGGAATTTCCCCTCTGGGGCCCTGACTTCCTCAGCCAGGGTCTGTTGACCTAGTTTATAAGACACAAATTCCCTCCTGTGTGGATGAGCCATCAAATCCAATCCGAAATCAGCTGGTTACCTCCATAACAGGCCCAGGCTGATCTTGTCTGTTGGGTCAGTATTGTGCATTAGAGTCTAAAGCTATAAGACTGTTAACTACAGTTCTTCCTCAGCAGCCTGGATAGCACCCACCACCTGGCACTATTGGGAGAAATCAGCTGGGAGGAAGTTTCCATCCCAGTTCCACCATGATTTCCTTCTATGTGTGTACGTATGTTTGGGGTTTTTTGTTTTGTTTTGTTCGGGTTTTTTTTTTTTGGTCTTTTTGAGACAGGGTCTCCCTGTAGCCCAGCTGTCCTGGAACTCACTCTGTAGACCAGGCTGGCCTTGAACTCTCAAAGATCCACCTGCCTCTGCCTCCTGAGTACTAGGATTAAAGGTGTGCACCACCATGCCTGGCTGTACGTTTGGATGTATGTACATATGTCTTGTATATGTAGGTGGAGGCCAGAAGTCTACATCCTGTCTTCCTCTCTCATGCTCCACTTTATTTTGAGAGAGTCTCATACTGAACTAGTCAGTACTAGGTTGCTTGTTTGGCTAGGGAGCTCCTGAGTTCTTCCCATCTCTGCCTTCTACTTTGTGCAGTTCTAGGATTATATGAGTGCTGCCATCCCACAGTTTTTGCTTAGTTTTGGTTTTGTGTGTTTTGTTTTCCACTTCCTGCCCTTTTATTGATACATGAATGCTAGGGTTGGGGGATCTGAACTGCAGTCTTCATGCTTAGCCAGCAAGTACTTTACTCACTGAACCATTTCTCAAGCTGTGTCTTAAGTGCTGCTGAATTAAAGATGTGTGCCGTCACACCAGGCCTTTTATTCTTGGATAGGATTCCTTGTAGAAGGAAATAATTTCATGACAAGCCAGTAGGAAAATCAACATAGCCAGGCATGGTAGCACCATGTGGGTGCTAGGAACTAAACCCACTGAGCCATCTATCTAAAACATACAAGCTCTTACTTCCAGCAGGAGGGAGGCAGAGGCAGGGGGATATCTGTGAGATCCAGGCCAGCCTGGTCTTCATAGGGTGTTCCAGGCCAGCTGGAACTGTCTCAAAAAAGCCCAAAGAAACAAAATCTTAGAAAGAAACAAAACAACAACAAACCCTATAAATTTAAGAACAGGCAATACTAGAAAGAGGGGCTTTACGGGCTGGAGAGATGGCCTAGCGGTTAAGAGCACCGACTGCTCTTACAGATGACCCGGGTTCGATCCCCAGCACCCACATGGTGGCCGAGAACTGTCTGAAACTCCAATTCCAGGAGAACTCCAGGGGAATCCGAGACCCTCTTCTGATCTCCGCAGCATTGCATGACATGGGTGCACAAACTTGCATGCAGGCAGTACATTCATACACAAACAGAAATAAATAAAATTAATAAAATTAATTAAAAAAAAAAGAAAGAGGGGCTTTAGAAAAGGAAAGGGCATGCTCAAAGGCATGAATATAGGTTTCTTTTTTGTCTTTTTGAGACAGGGGTTCCCTATAGCCCCAGCTGACCTTGAACTTACAGAGATCCACCTGCTCTGCCTGAGACAATCTCCCTGTAGCCCTGGCTGACCTGGAACTCACTTCGTAGACCAGGCTGGCCTTGATCTCACAGGGATCCACCTGACTCTGCCTCCTGAATGCTGGGATTAAAGTTATGTGCCACCAAGCCCAACTCTGAATTTTTTGAAAGTATCTTCCTATGCTGTCAAAGTTGGCTTGTAAATCCTTATATATTTGATAACCTTGAACTCCTGACCCTTTTGCCTGCATCTCCTAAATTCCGGGATTACAGAAATATGCCACCACACTCTGCTCTATTTTTACCTTTTGGGAAGACTGAGTCATGTTATATACAGATGGTGGCCCAGAACTCATTATGTACCCAGCCCTTCCTTGCACTCAAAATCCTTTTTGCTTTCTGAGTATTAAGATGACAGGGTTACCTACCTCTCCCGGCTCTGAATAATGTTCTTATGGTGCTCAATAACTTTTTGCAGGAAATGACTTTAGCAGATGAGCTAGTGAGACCCAGTCTCAAAATACCCAAAAAAAAAAAAAGAAAAAAACAAAACAAAAACACCCACCGAAAACCCCCAAACTCTAAAAATGGGGCTGGAGAGATGCTTGGTGGCCAAGAGCACAGCTGCTCTGTCCCACTGATTTGGGTTCCCAGCACCGGAGTGGTGGCTGACAACCAAACTTAACTCTAGTTCTAGGGGATCCAATGCTTTCTTCTGGCCTTGCCATCATTGCATGAAATGCGTGCACTTACACAGATGCAGGCAAAACACTCATATACATAAAATAATAATAAAAAAAAAACTCTAAAAAAATCCTGCCGCTGGGTATGGTGGTGCAAGCCTTTAATCCTAGCACTTGGGAGGCAGAGGCAGGCAGATCTTTGTGAGTTCAAGGCCAGCCTGTTCTACAGAGTGAGTTCCAGGACAGCTGGGGCAACAGGGGGACCCTGTCTCGAAAAGACCAAAAAAAAAAGGAACGAAAAGAAGCTGGATATGGTGGCACAGGACTTTAATTCCAGCGCTTTAATCCCAGAGGCAGGCAGATCTCTGTGAGTTTGAGGCCAGCCTAGTCTACTAAGTTCTAGGCCAGTTGGAACATTGTGAGACTCTCTCAACCAACCAACCAACCAACCAACCAACCAACCAACTAACCAACACAAACACACACCACCCCTCTTTCCACATTGATTACTGCTAGATCACTCATTCCAGCCACAGAGATCAGCCATACCTTAGATTCTACCAAGTACCTTTCTTTTTATTTTTTTTTTAAATTTAATTTTACTTATTTCTGTATGTGTATGAATGTACTGTCTGCATGCAGGTTTGTGCACCGTGTCGTGCAATGCTGAGGAGGTCAGAAGAGGGTGTCGGATTCCCCTGGAACTGGAGTTCTCCTGGAATTGGAGTTTCAGATGGTTTTCGGCCGCCATGTGGGTGCTGGGAATTGAACCCGGGTCCTCTGTAAGAGCGGTCTGTGCTCTTAACCGCTAGGCCATCTCTCCAGCCCCCCAAGTACCTTTCTTTTTTTTTTTTTTTTGTTTTTTTGCCAAGTACCTTTCTTAAGCTGATTAACCACCCCTAGATAGGAGAGGACAACAGGATTACTTTCCAGCTAACCAAACCCAGGGCAACCCAAGTTAAGGCCTTTTAGCCTATCTAGTACCTTCACTAAACTGCTAAGCTTAGAGACCTCTATCCTGTCAAGTCTGAAAAAGGAACGTCTTTAGTTCTGTGAGTTGCTGTTAGACCTCCTCCTATTCCAGATTCTCCTCTTGCTTCTGCTTTCCAATGTTGGGATTATACACAGGTGAGCATCACATAGGCTTTTGTTTTTTATCTTTGAGACAGGGTCTCTCTATGTAGCCTTAGCTGGCCTCATTCACAAAAGCTCCTCCTACTTCTGCTTGCTGATTACTGGGCCTAGAAGCTCGGAGAATATTGCTTAATGGCTACATTTCCTCACATATATATGTTGTGGTTTTCTGGTTTTTGTCTTCCTATGTAATCCTGGCTGGTCTGGAACTTGCAGGGCTACTCCTGTTAATGTGGTTGCTGTGGATGGCGCTCAGGGCTTCAAGCATGGTAGGCAAGCACTGGACCAACAAAGCTACATGGGCAGCCCCTAGAGGTTTCAATGATTAAAATTTTTTCCAGCAATTCAGTTATATGACTTAATATTCATCATACTCCAGAGCCTTCATTTCATTGACTGTCCACCACTCCCTGCTGAATCTGGGAGTTCATTAGTGCACATTTCCAGATCAGTGTGAAGATGCACAGGCTTTGTTTGAGTATACCACTTCCCCTTTCCGAGGAAGAAGTGGAAGATCTGATGTAGGAGTTTAATTTACTTGGCCAAGGTCATACAGTTGGCACAGCTACAGCAAATCTGCTCATTTCAAATCCTTTGTAACCTCAATCATTAAGCTGTTGACAGGTTTCAAAGACTGGTGTGATCATTTTTATTTCAAGCATTTTTATCTGAAAGGCTAAAAAAAAAAAAAAAAGAACAACTCCTCCCCCAAAACTTAGTGAATGTCCTCCCCAACTCCCCTGTGCCACAGTATAAACCAAAAATGCCAGGCAAATTTGCACTCATAGTTAGGGCTATGAATTACTTGAGAAGCAAGCAGCCGAATTCTAGGGAAAAGGGGTCGCATTTAAAGCAACAAAAGCAACCCGGACATATGGCCAGTCTAAATCAGGGGGGTAGAAGGTATCCACTGCCGAAGGAAACAAGTTTCTCTCTCTTTTTTTTTTTTTTCTTCCATCTTTTCCTTGCTTTTCTCCCGTTTCCATGGCCGTCTCCAAGCCTAACCCTTGAGGCCGCACCTAGCTCCGGGACGCCAAATGACAAAAAAATCATGTTTTTTATTCTACCTCTTCTTCCCACTAACCATGCACGGCCTTTTCTCGCCTGGGTGCTTTTGGAAACCAACGTTTTACCCTACGGCCATATGTACTAGAACAGGTTGCCTTATGGCGACCTTGACAGCCATCTGGGCGGGAGTGAGGGTATTGAGGTGAGGGTCGGGCGGACCTTCAGATGCCGTGAGGAACCGACAGGAGCTAGGGTTGACCGCACAGCGCCACTCAGCAAGTTCTTTCAAAGATTGACAGACAGCGAACCAACTGTCTTTGCCCTAAAGAGGGCGTAGTCTCGCGAGAATTCAGTGCGTATCTGGCGGTGGAGTCCAAGACCCTTCTCTGAATGGGGGATGGGATCGTCTGTGTCGCAATCATAGCTCCAGATTGGGCCACAGTCGCAAGATCCGTAGAGAGGTCTCGCGAGATTTCCCCCCCTCCCCCATCTAGAACACAGGGCAGTTTCTCGCGAGAGCCCGTGCTGAGGGCTCCGGGAGACCCCGAGTGTTTGTGTGTGTGTATGTGTGTTGGTGAATGTGAGTACGGGGAAGCAGCGGCCGCCATTTCAGGGAGCTAGCCGACGCTGTCGCAGGGGTGGATCCCGAGCTGCCGAAGCCGCTGTCCTGCTCTCCCGCGCGGGCTCCTTTAATCCCATTGTTTCTTTTAGATTCGCTTGGGCCTAGACGCCCTCGGAGCCCGATATTCGGGTTGGGCGGTACCGCGGCCTGGGCCTAGGGGCTTAACAGTAGCAACAGCGGCGGCGGCGGCGGCGGCGGCGGCAGTTTCCCGAGCGGAGCACAGGCGCCCGAAAGCCGGCACAGGTACTGGGCTTCAGGGCAGCCGTCCTGTCTGAGCCTCCGGGGCCGGGGTGGGCCGAGCTGCCGAGGGCGCTCCCGGCAGCTTCTGACGACGCAGGCTGGGGACTGCGGGATACCAGCCTCGTTCTTGTGGCTGCGCCGGTCGCGTCTGGCAAGGGCATGGTGGGAACGTTGGGGGTGGCCAGGACCCTTAGGGAGCCGCGGGCAGAAGGCGGTCGCTCCCTTCCTAGTCTGGGCTGGCCGCGACCTCCCAACATGGCGCCTGTCGAACGCTACCTTGGTACACAACCCCTCCCAACAGGGAGTTTCCCTCCGCCGCTAAAATGGCAGCGCGGGTTGAGTGCCGAAAGCGGCGCCCTGGGTCTGGCTCTCGGGCGGTTACGGGGATCCAACGTGGCCTTTGGAAGGTGGAGGTGGGCACCAAATTCCTACGCGCTTTAGATGGACTTGACAAGTCTGGACCGAATCAGGTGCCTCGCACAGTTTTAGGCATTGTAGGACTTTTGAAGGATTTTCTTAAATTTTGAGTTGTCGGGGAAGGGGGGGGATTGGAGTACCTTTGGAAACTGTTCACTTACGGATTGTCTTGTTTCCTAGGCGATTAGAGAAAATGGCAGACGATATTGATATTGAAGCAATGCTTGAGGCCCCTTACAAGAAGGTGAGAAAAAACATGTCTGTGAGGTTTCTATATTTCTTAATTTAGCAATATTCAGGAAACTACTGCTGAAATGTAAACTAACCTCCCCGGAGCCCTCTTGATTATCTTATCAGAGATGCATTACGTGTAACTTACAAAAGTAAATATATGCTATTGATGTAATAATATTGTGCAGTAGTTTCACTTCAGCGTGATGAATAAATGCCCATCTATCTCTCTTTGTAGACTTGCCTAACGATATCTCACCTCTACTCCCATGAATTCACCTTTGATTCCAGTGTGAACTGTCAATCATAAGGTAGTAATTGAGTGACTTATCGCTGTACCGTGGTCCCCTAGGTAAAATGACTCAACTAAGAATTACCAGCTCCAGTTTGGTATAGCAAAAAGGTGAATGTAGTGGTTTGGGAAAATAGCAGGGGTCCAAGAATAGCAAAGCATAACCAGTCTATGGCAAGTAACTCTTGGAGTCTTTTAAGAAGAAATGGGTGAGATTTAAAATTTATATATATATATATAAATACATATAAGGCTGGTGATAGTAAATCTTAAAACAGGCAGGTGGTGATCTGCTTCTCAGTTAATAATTACTAAAATTCTTGGATCCCTGAATAGAAGTTAAAAAAAAAAAAAAAGGCAAAAGAGGCAGTATCACAAGCTTAGAGTCACTTGATGACTGTTTTGCTGGTCTCCATACATAAGAGTTTTGTTTTTAAGTTAGGCCCTGCCATAGTATTTCACACTAAAAACTACAACGGAATTATTTTGGCTAGTATGACCCATTTCAGTATCACAGTAAAAGTAAACACTCTTCATTCTTCCACCAGTTGGTGGTGAAAATAGCAGTATGCATGCATTATCACTGGTGTCACAAACCGTAAGCTTTGTAATTTAGCAGTTACGCTCCTATAGCTGATGTGTTCAAACTTTAAAACATTGCGCTAAACCGTTTAAATAATGCATTTGTTTTCGAGTATGTAGCACGACCATGTGGTGCCTTTTGGATGAATTCTTAAAAGCTTTGAATAATTTTGTATTGCTTAGACTCTTGAAGACATACTTTCTGTTTTAATGTTTCTTGTCTTAGTTTAACTTGGATGTAATTCCATGTAAACAGGTATGGAAGTAGGAAATGTTTAGGCTGGACTGGTGGATTATTAATTAACTTTTCTTGGGTTCTTGGGAGTCAACATTACTAAAGCAGTGTGAATCCCTGTTTGCTTCAGGGCGAGATGTGTGACAGAGGTGGCATCAAGCTCTTACAGTCCCAACCCTCCAACGGAAATGGGCGAAGATCTCAGGAATGGCATCGGTCACAGGAAATCGATAGTGGCTGGCTGCTAGCATGGCCACTTGGGGCTTAGGCAGAAATAGAGCCATGGTACTGACGAAAGGGACCATAGCACATGGAATAAAACTCAAAATGACTTCATTCATGTTTCATAGAAATTACATTTAACCACTTCAACGTTGTAATTCTGGATAACTTAATATATAAATATGTAAGAAAATAAAATATAACATGCTAATGTGGAAAGATTTAATTTTTGCTTCTTGACTTAATTAAGCAACAAAGTGGTTAAACACATACCATCTAAATTTTTTTATAGCCTTCCATGTTAAATTAAAAAGTATTAGTTTTAAAATTGTTTTGTATTTTCTTATTCCTGTTCCCTTTACCCTTTGACAACTTGAAATGTTACCACTTCGTCCTCATGATGTTCTTCTATCAACCTTGCTTAGGATGAGAACAAGTTGAGCAGTGCTAACGGCCATGAAGAACGTAGCAAAAAGTAAGTTTGAAGAAGGAACCTGGGTGGGGGGATTACTGAACTTTATGTGGTTGTTGTGATCTTGTGCTTAAAAGCACCAGCTACTGTCTCAAAAAGACAAAAAAAAAAAAAAACCAGCTAAAGTTTTCTTCTGAAGGTTTTCATTTCTGCTTAGAAGAGTGATTGTATACTTTTGGGGACGAGAAAGTCCTTGACGTAAAGCTGTGGAACTTTGTGGTGTAGATTTCAAGGTATGGTTTCAGGGACCTTCTGGACAGTTTGCCCTTCAAGTCCATCCCATGAGACTCTGGTTAAGAGTTTCTATGTTTTAAATTTGTTGATAACTTTGGGTTTACTTTTGGAGATGGCATGAGTAGAACTTAAATCATTGAGCTCAAGAAAGAGGTGTTACAGTGAAAAAATACTATCCAGGCCATGGAAAATCCTATCTATCTTCACTAAAGGAATCAGCTGTGATTTCTGCTGCTTGCCGATTAAAGGCTTTTAGGGTAGTGAAGAAATAGCATACTTAGCTAATTAATGTGATTTTTTTTTTTTCATTGACTTACGCCTTTTAAATTTCAGTATACGTAAGGCAAAAATAAATACGGAATTTACTTGCATTAGATGAGTAACATGAAATAGGAATAGGAACTTTGTGCTACAGACTAGTACAGAAGACAAAATTTATAAGGTTAGAGCCTATCAGCTGTTGAAATTACCTTTCAACTCTAAGGTTAGTGATTCTTATCATGTGGTCATGTTATGTGCACTAAGTTGTACTAGCCTATATTTATGATGTCATACTAAAACATTTTATAATATGACTCCATAATACAAAAACAATAAAATACCCACTTATTTGACTTTTTTTGGCTCTTTTCCTCCTAAGAGCTTGTTAAAGTGCTTCATGTAACTACCTCAGTCATCCTCACAACAACTTTGTTAGGTAGGTTGATATATTTCATAAAATAGATGAGAATATTGTTGAATTTGGGTTATTTAGGGTTTGCAAAGCCAAAAGTTTAAAATTTTTTAAGCATGGTGCAGGATTAATAATATATCAGTTGAGGGGGGTGGTGCAGTGCTGCAGTTGCAGTGCCTAGGAGGCTGAGGCTGGATGATCACAAAGTTCAATTCTAGTTTGGGTTTCATAGTGAACTCTTAAAAACCAAGCTAAGCTAAAAAGACCTGGGTGTGGTGGCACACTCTAATCCCAGCAGAAGCAGGCAGATCTACAGAGTTCAAAGGCAGCTCAGGCTACTTAGACCCTGTCTCAAAAAAATAAAGATAATAGAAGAAAAGGACTAATTTGTGTAAACCGTACAAGCTTATGTAGGAATCACTCAGTTTTTTACTAGACATAAGTGGCTGTGGGAGAATAGATTGCATTTAGTCTTGAATTGCTTTGATCTGAGAATAATTCCAGGGTTCAGCCAGGCGAGGCATGCCTTTAATCCTTTTAATCCTAGCATTTGGTAGGTGGAGGTAGGCTGGTCTTTGAGTTCAAGGCCAGCCTGGTCTACATAGTGAGTTCCAGGACACCTGGAGCTACAGGGAGAGCCTCTCTCAAAAAGACCACCCCCCCCCCAAATCCTAGGGTTCATGCAGTTTTAAACCTTTAACAAAGTAGTTTTTTTTTTTTTTTAACATTTCTACTTTGCAATTTTACTATCAAAAGGAAAACCAAGGAAGAGGTGAGCAAAGAACAAAAAACACTCAGTTTAGATGTCTGGCCTAGTGACTAAAGATTTCATCATCTTGCGAGCTATTAAAGGGTAAGAACAAACTTGGGGATGCAGATCTTACACTATTCTCTGTCACTGGTTGCCATTAATGTCATCTCCAGTTTATACTTGTTCCGCATCTAAACTCATTTATCATCTGGGTACTTTTATAAGGAAATTGAGCAGTAAGCTCTTCCTAAGAGATACTTATTGTACTTCATCTGATGGAGAAAGTCCTATGGGACTAAATAGAATTGACTATTTAAAAAAAAATTTTTTTTTAATTTTATTTATTTCTGTATGTGTATGAATGCACTGTCTGCATGAAAGTCTGTGCACCCGTGTCGTGCAATGCCGCGGAGTTCAGAAGAGGGTCTCGGATTCCCCTGGAGCTGGAGTTCTCCTGGAATTGGAGCTTCAGACGGTTCTCAACCGTCATGTGGGTGCTGGGGATCGAACCCGGGTCCTCTGTAAGAGCGGTCGGCGCTCTTAACTGCTAGGCCATCTCTCCAGCCCCAGAATTGACTATTTAATTGGCTATAGGATGGTTTTAAGGGAAAGCTTTCAAAATACTCCCATCAAGCAATATTTTATTTTTTTTGTCTTTTCGAGACAGGGTCTCCCTGTAGCTCCAGCTGTCCTGGAACTTACTCTGTAGACCAGGCTGGCTTTGAACTCACAAAGATCCTCCTGCCTCTGCCTCCCAAGTGCTAGGATTAAAGGCGAGTGCCACCACACCCGGCTAATATTTTCAAAATGTAGAAAATATTTCTGTCAGACTATCTTTAGTTTTAGCTGATTAAATAGATTACCTTGTTTAATCAGAAATGTTTCATCCAGTTTTTTGAAGGAACCCAGCTTTAAAATTAACAGGAACATTGTATCAAAATTAAATTTAGGGATAGATGAAATAGAAAACAAGTATTACTCTTGCTTTAAGGGAATTTGTGTTAACCTAAGGAGAATGTCATTTTTGCATTGTGAATCCTAAGATGTTATCTTTTGGAAACTAGAATTTTGGAGGTAATAGTTGTTGGTGAGGTAGTAAGAAACTGCACATTCTTGTAAAGAATTACCTGTTACACATGTTTTAATTAAAAAAAATAGTAATTGAGTCATTACATACACCTTGTATCATAGGTAATAAAATGAACAAACTTTAATAAATAGGTTTCAGTTAGCTCACTTTCTGAAGAGGGTAGAACCCTGAGTTTGTCAAGACCACCAACTGCTTTAAGTACTGTAAGTGCTTGAGGTGCACTTAAAGTATTTCTTAGTGTATATAGTTTTGCAGTCTCAAACCAGAATTCATTCTTAAAGAATTATTCGAGAAAGAATAACAAATAACACAGTTTAAATATATTGGCTACTGTGGTATGGATTATCAAATTTTGGAATAAATGACTTTTCTATTTTTTTTTCTTATTTTCCAGAATACTTTGCATTTAAAATTTAGATCTTCTTACATGGAAGAGGTCAAATCCAGTTATAGCAAAACACCTTTACAGCAGAGGCCATATAACCAAAAAGTCCAAAGGCCCCAGCCCAGTGGACCATTTACTTCAATGATGTTCAGTACAAAATTCCACTGCCACTAAAGACTTTGGAAAGTCCCATTTAAGTTGTAACAGGATTTGACTATTAGGATGGATTTTGATAACCATTTACTTAGTTGATACATGTTCTTTGAAGCTGGAATTATAGAGAAGCATCCTGGTTTCTTGCAACATAAATCCTTTGGGCTTTTATATAGAAAATTGTATTTTCTGATACATGTTGTCTTTTTACTTGTCTGGGGTTGCCTTCAGATGTGGGTGGGGACTTTAAAAAGTCTTAAAAGGACCTTAAGTTAACAAATGCAAATGAGCTCTTTTTCTTTTTTTTTTCTTTAATCTTTTGGCAGACTAAGTTTTGGGCCTACAAGAGGCAAACAAGCTGATTGCCTCTCTACAATGGGCCATCTTTGAGCAAAAAAAAAAAAAAAGAAAAGAAACTGGGGGGGTCCTGTTTTTCTGGGGATGGAGTTAATTTTTACTTTGTCCTCTCCTTTGAATGAATTATAGATAGGATTTTGGGGTTTAGCCATTTCAGAATTCTTTAGTCAGGTTTTCAAACAGGAGTGTTAACTGTTGCTCTTCTGAGCATTGGCATTGCTTTGACTTCTATATAAATAATGAGTGTAGCCTAATTTTCTGTCATGTGCTACCTAGCATATATATTTCTGACAGTCAGGTGGATTATCTTGAAATTTTAGACAAAGTTTCTGCCTCCTTGGAAAGCTCTACATCTCCTTGTGATTGGAGTGTGGGTTTCAAGATTACAGAAGGTGGGTGTCTTCATTTTCTATTTTCAATGCACTCTAAGATGACCTGTTTACAGGTTCTCTGAGGCGCAGACCTCAGTTGTTCTTGTGCTAACTTTGCCTTGATACGGACTAAATAGCTAATTAATTTTCCTAATGATGTAGAGTTGTCAAAATGTTCAGATTTTAAAACCACTACAAGTGGATGTTTTGGTGGAATGAGTTTATTTTGAAATGTTTTTTAATTTATATTGAAATATCTGAAGGCACCTCTCTAATTTGGGTGATGACAGAGGTACAGATTGCAAGGTTTAATTATGAAGGGAGTGGGTGAAATACAGTGAGGATTACAGAAATGAGTAGAAAGATAACTGGCTTTTTTACCTTTCACAGTTTTGAGATTTTATAAAGATTTATGAAGGAAGGTCAAGTTGATCATTGTTTTTCATTGCACCCCACAGGCTTGTATAAACTGGCTTAAAAATGGCATGTTCCATTTTCATTCTGACTTCAAATTGAAAATCTTAGAAATGGTAACATTAAAATCTGGAATTGTCAATGAATTTTACATTAGACCCTTAATACCCTTTATCATTACTTGAAGACTAAAATGATATGTACATATGGCCCTCTGAAAGTATAAAATCTTACCTATAAATGGGTCAAAATTGACTTGAAACAAATGTGTGTACTAGTGAAAAATTTCATATAAGCAAGTACTAGTTCTTAAATACAAACCTGATTTTATTGCTGTAGTTTGGATTACATCAGTGCTTCATGACCTGTTATGTGAATGGCACCTCAACATTTTTTAAGTTCAGGCTTTGTTCTTTTTTTTTTTTTTTTTTTTTTTTAAAAGAACAGCTGGAGAGATAGACCTAGCGGTTAAGGGCACACGACGCTCTTGCAAGAGACCCGGGTTCGATCCCCCAGCCAACCACATGGAGGTAAGAACCGTCCTGTTAACTTCCAATTCCAGGAGAACTTCCAGTTCCAGGGAATCGAGACCCTCTTCTTGACCTCCGCGGCATTGCACGAAACGGTGGCACAGACCTGCATACAGACAATACATTCATACACAATACAAAAAAAAAAAAAAAAAAAAAAAAAAGAACAAAAGCTTGAACTTAAAAAATGTTGAGGTGCCATTCACATAACAGGTCATGAAGCACTGATGTAATCCAAACTACAGCAATAAAATCAGGTTTGTATTTAAGAACTAGTACTTGCTTATATGAAATTTTTCACTAGTACACACATTTGTTTCAAGTCAATTTTGACCCATTTATAGGTAAGATTTTATACTTTCAGAGGGCCATATGTACATATCATTTTAGTCTTCAAGTAATGATAAAGGGTATTAAGGGTCTAATGTAAAATTCATTTGACAATTCCAGATTTTTAATGTTACCATTTCTAAGATTTTCAAATTTGAAGTCAGATGAATGTTGCAGAAAAAAAATGGAACATGCCATTTTTAAGCCAGTTTATACAAGCCTGTGGGGTGCAATGAAAAACAATGATCAACTTGACCTTCCTTCATAAATCTTTATAAAATCTCAAAACTGTGAAAGGTAAAAAAGCCAGTTATCTTTCTACTCATTTCTGTAATCCTCACTGTATTTCACCCACTCCCTTCATAATTAAACCTTGCAATCTGTACCTCTGTCATCACCCAAATAGAGAGCGTGCCTTCAGATATTTCAATATAAATTAAAAAAACATTTCAAAAGATAAACTCATTCCACCAAAAACATCCACTTGTAGTGGTTTTAAAATCTGAACATTTTGACAACTCTACATCATTAGGAAAATTAATTAGCTATTTAGTCCGTATCAAGGCAAAGTTAGCACAAGAACAACTGAGGTCTGCGCCTCAGAGAACCTGTAAACAGGTCATCTTAGAGTGCATTGAAAATAGAAAATGAAGACACCCACCTTCTGTAATCTTGAAACCCACACTCCAATCACAAGGAGATGTAGAGCTTTCCAAGGAGGCAGAAACTTTGTCTAAAATTTCAAGATAATCACCACCTGCACCTGTCAGAAAATATGATATGCTAGTAAGCACATGACATGAAAATTAGGCTACACTCATTATTTATATAGAAGTCAAAGCAATGCCAATGCTCAGAAGAGCAACAGTTAACACTCCTGTTTGAAAACCTGACTAAAGAATTCTGAAATGGCTAAACCCCAAAATCCTATCTATAATTCATTCAAAGGAGAGGACAAAGTAAAAATTAACTCCATCCCCAGAAAAACAGGACCCCCCAAAGTTTCTTTTCTTTTTTTTTTTTTTTTTTTTTTTTTTGCTCAACAGATGGCCCATTGTAGAGAGGCAATCAGCTTGTTTGCCTCTTGTAGGCCCAAAACTTAGTCTGCCAAAAGATTAAAGAAAAAAAAAAAGATAAAAAAGAGCTCATTTGCAAATTTTTGTTAACTTAAAGGTCCTATTTAAGACTTTTTAAAACATCCCCACCCACATCGAAGGCAACCCCAGACAAGTAGAAAAAGACAAACATTGTAATCAGAAATAAAATTTTCTNGCCCTGTTCTTTTTTTTTTTTTTTAATGTGTATGCGTGTACTGTCTGCATGTGGATTGGTGTTACCCGTGTCGTGCAGTGCTGCAGAGGTCAGAAGATGGGGTCGGATTCCCCTGGAACTGGAGTTAAAGACAGTTTTCAGCTGCCATGTGGGTGTTGGGGATCGAACCCGTCCTCTGCAAGAGCGGTCGGCGCTCTTAACTGCTAGGCCATCTCTCCAGACCCATGGCTTTGTTCTTTTTTTTTTTAACTTTTTGAAATTTTGTGTATGAATGTACTGTCTGCATGTAGGTCTGTGCACCCGTGTCATTAAATGCTGAGGAGGTCAGAAGAGGGTGTCGGACTCCCCTGGAACTGGAGTTCTGCTGGAATTGGAGTTTCAGACGGTTCTCAGCCACCATGTGGGTGTTGGGGATCGAACCCAGGTCCTCTGCAAGAGCGGTCGGCGCTCCTAACCTCTAGGCCATCCCTACAGCCCCATGGCTTTGTTCTTAACAGCAAATCCTGTTTCTTATTAAATTTGTAGCTGACTTGCATTGCAAGTCTTTGCAATTCTTCCTCTTAAAACATGTCTCTGAATTCTTTATCTTCTGTCAAGTAAGGCAAAATTTGGTGTTTATGTGCTAAACCTAGTAATTGTGCTAAAGAATTATTGTGTACCTTTGTACAACAGTCAAAATATCAAAATAACTTTCAAAAAGATAAACATCTTGAGCATAAAAGGAAGTATATATTGGTTGGTATTTATGCCAGCATGATAATGATATTTTTTTTCCTTAGGAGAAAAAAAAGCAAGAGCAGAAGCCGTAGTCATGAGCGAAAGAGAAGCAAAAGTAAGGAACGGAAGCGAAGTAGAGATAGAGAAAGGAAAAAGAGCAAAAGCCGTGAACGGAAGCGAAGCAGAAGCAAAGAGAGGAGAAGGAGTCGCTCACGAAGTCGAGATCGCAGATTCCGAGGCCGCTACAGAAGTCCCTAGTATGTGATTGTAATTTTGACTTTGGTTGGAGGGTCGTTCTCTGGGTTTTTAGATAGCAATTTAACTGGAGTATGAATTGTGAAATTTTATTGAACTGCTTTAAAAGTTAAAAATGAAAGATGTTGTTGGGCTGGAGAGATGGCCTAGCAGTTAAGAGTACTGACTGCTCTTGCAGAGGACCCGGGTTCGATCCCCAGCACCCACATGGCGGCTAAGAACCATCTGTAACTTAACTCCAATTTCAGGAGAACTCCAGTTCCAGGGGAAATCCGACACCCTCTTCTGACCTCCACAGCATTGCACGACATGGGTGCACAGACCTGCATGCAGACAGTACATTCATATGCATACAGAAATTAAAAAAAAAAATGTTGGCATTGAAGCTAGTAAAGTGAAAATACAGTGTTCTGCCAGAAATACCAGTTTATTTTCTAGCTAAAAATTAAAAATAATTTGGTTGCATGCCAGTCCAAGTTAGAATAAAGCATTTGTGTGCCTCTTACACCTAAAGGCACATGTGTATCTAAATATAAAGGTCAGGTAGATAGTATTTTAAGTTAATTGTAAATAAAAAACGTTTAGCTAATTTCAGCTGAAATTCCTTATAAATTCGCCAGATTTTTAGTTCATCACCCATTTTATATGAATCAAAGGCTCTTTACGTTTTTTATTTTTCTATGTGTATGAATGTACTGTGTGCATGGAGGTCTGTGCACCCATGTCGTGCAATGCCTTGGAGGTCAGAAGAGGGTGTCGGATTCCCCTGGAACTGGAGTTCTCCTAGAATTGGAGTTACAGATGGTTTTCAGCCTCCATGTGGGTGCTGGGGATCGAACCCGGGTCTCTGCAAGAGCAGTCAGCGCTTAACCCCTAGGCTACCTCTCCAGCACCAAAGGCTCTTTAATAGATTCTAAACTGAATGCTTTGCTGATTAAACCACAGGAATTTGCGTGCATTAGTTAAGCAAATAAGAACAAGTTCATTGCCCAGGATGGGGGCACACACCCTAGCACTCTGGCCAATCTCTACAAGTTCAAGGCAAGCCTGCTCTATAAATGAGTTTCAGGCCAGCTGGGGCTACAGGGAGACCCTGTCTCAGAAAGAAAAAAAAAAATGGGGAAAAAAAAGTTCATTATAAATATTAAGCAATTCAAGGCTGGGCGTGGTGGCGCATGCCTTTAATCCTAGCTCTTGGGAGGCAGAGGCAGGCGGATCTCTGTGAGTTCAAGGCCAGCCTGGTCTACATAGTGAGTTCCAGGACAGCTGGGACTGCAGGGAGACCCTGTTTCAAAAAGACAAAAAAAAAAAAAAAAATTAAGCAATTCAAATGNAGCTGGGACTGCAGGGAGACCCTGTTTCAAAAAGAAAAAAAAAAAAAAAAAAATTAAGCAATTCAAATGTTGGCAAAAATATACTTTTCTAAGCAAGGATTTGAAACAAGTAGTTTTTTTTCCTGCGGTTATGGCCTCAGTGAGACACTCAGAATCACCAGAGGCCATCATCACCAAACAAGTAGTTTTTAATGCTTAAATAAGTCCTTGATGGTTTACTAAGCACACTATTGTAAACTGTATGAGAGGTATTAATACTTAAAGTTTAAGATTTTTGTGTATAAGCATGTGTGCCCGAGAATGCTATTCCTATAGAGGTTAGATCCCACTGGAGGTAAGAGGCAGTTGTCACTGCCTGGTGTGGTGACATGCCTTTAATCCCAGCAATCTGGAGGCAGAGGCAGACAGATGTCTGTGTTCAAAGCCAGCCTGGTCTACAAAGCAAGTTCTAGGACAGCTGGAGCTACAGGGAGACCCTGTCTCAAAAAAAGGGCAATTGTCACCCACCTGATGTGAGTACTGGGAACCGAACTCATCCTCTGCAAGAATAATAAGAGCCTTTAACAAACCCCATTATATCTATAATTTTGTGCAATGCCCACAGAGGACAGAAGAGGGTATAGGCTCCCCAGAACCTAGAGTCACAGACAGTTGTTGTTAGGTGTCATGTGGGTGCTGGGATTTGAACCTGGGTTCCCTCTAAGAACAGCCAGTGCTCCCTACCACTGAGTCAACTTTCCAGCCCTATATCTATAATTTTAAAAATTAAATAGTTGAAAGTGAAATTCAAAGATAAATATATCTGAATCAGCCTCTGATCTTTTGCTGTTAACCAAGTGACTTAACATCTGAGTTTGGATCTAGCTCTTTCATTCTTAAAATAGAACCATCTTTGCTAGACTCTTCCAAGTTACTTGTTTCATAGACTTCGTGGTGAGAATGGAAAACCATAGTGCTATTTTTTTTTTTTTAATTTTGTTTATTTATTTATTTTTATGTGTATGAATGTATTGTCTGCATGCAGGTCTGCGCACCCGTGTCGTGCGATGCCGCGGAGGTCAGAAGAGGGTCTCAATTCCCCTGGAACTGGAGTTCTCCTGGAACTGGAGTCACAGACGGTTCTCAGCCGCCATGTGGGTGCTGGGGATCGAACCCGGGTCCTCTGCAAGAGCGGTCGGCGCTCTTAACCGCTAGGCCATCCCTCCAGCCCC
>VZQC01000091.1:249356-300158 GCA_009823505.1 Rhizomys pruinosus | reverse complement strand
TTCTTTTTTTTTTTTGTCATTTCGAGACAGGGTCTCCCTGTAGCCTCAGCTGTCCTGGAACTCACTCTGTAGACCAGGCTGGCCTTGAACTCACAAAGATCCACCTGCCTCTGCCTCCCAAGTGCTAGGATTAAAGGCGTGCGCCACCCCGCCCGGCCATTTGTGCTTTTTATATACTGTCATCCATTCTAGAGCCATATGCGTATTTAGGTTTACTCTAGAGGTATAAATGTTTAATATATTGTCAACTCTGTATCCCCATTTTAGTTTTCTGACTCAGAATGTGCCAAAAAGGCTTTGGAACAGCTTAATGGATTTGAACTGGCTGGGAGGCCAATGAAAGTTGGTCATGTTACTGAAAGGACTGATGCTTCTAGTGCTAGTTCATTTTTGGACAGTGATGAACTGGAAAGAACTGGAATCGATTTGGGAACAACTGGTCGTCTTCAATTAATGGCAAGATTGGCAGAAGGTAAGGTTTTCTATTGTCAATTATTTATCCTGTGTATGATGGTGGAAAAGAAAGGTAACTGCAAACTAAGAAATGGAAAAAAGATTATTGGTGTTCTTATGTGTATGATGTTTTGCCTGCATGTATGAAATGCTCACTGAGTGCAGTACCTGATGGAGCTAGGAGATAGTGATGGATAATACCTGGAACTTTATTTATAGAAGTATTGCCAGCTGCTAAGTGGGTGTTGGGAACCGAGCCCCTGTCCTGTAAAAGGAGGAGCAAGTGCTTTTAACGTGAAGTGGGTGTTGGGAACTTCTGTCCTCTGAAAGGAGGTGCAAGTGCCTTTAACGTGAGGTCCTATCTAGCTGTGCACATTGGAAACTTATAAATGCTTTTTATTGAAGTTGTAATGTTTTTTAAGTACTACAGTATAGTTAAAATAGTTTTGCTTGTATATTACCATACTTATGGGTTAATTCATTTGAATTTACTTTCCCATCTATGTAATTTCATTTATTATTACTATGTTTATTTTATTTTATCTTATTTTATTTTTGTCTTTTTGAGACAGGGTCTCCCTTTAGTCCCAGCTGGCCTGGCGCTTACAGAGATCTGCCTAACCTCTACCTTCAGAGTGCTGGGATTAAAGGTGTGGGCCACCACACCTGGCTGTTTATTTTTGGGTCTTTGTAGGGTGGAGCCTTCTTGTATGAAGGTCAGAGGATAACTTGGGGAGGAGGACTTGTTTTTCATCCTTCAACTAACTATATGAGTTTCAGGGATTGAATAAAGGTCCTAAAGCTTAGTGCAAATAAATACCTTAATCACCATCTTGAGATGTATGGCCATCTTGGTGGGGATTGTAGTTTCTTTTAGTGAGTTCACTGTGTTGGTATGATCCCTAAAACTTGGTTTTTCAGCCCTTAATATAGTAAGGACTTTAAGACTTACTCTTTTACAGGGACAGGTTTGCAGATTCCACCAGCAGCACAGCAAGCATTACAAATGAGTGGCTCTTTGGCATTTGGTGCTGTGGCAGGTAGGAATTGAATCTTTTCTAATTTGAAATCATTGTATTTTCACCTAATTCGAAAATATTCCAAATTTTTTGCATCTCAAAGGACTAACTTGAGAATTCAATTCATCAAGTACTTTTAGCACTTAAATACTTGTAAGGAAGTTTAGATTTAGGATATACTAGTCTGAATTTCTGTGAGACTGTTTCTGAAATGCACATTGTAATTTTTACTTTTAATTATCACAATTGAAGATTACAAGTATATTGATTGTTGGAAGAAAAAAGTGTTTGCAGCTATGTTTACAGGAAACATCCTGGGTCCCTTAAATCAAGATTTATTTAAAACAACTCCATTCCCAAGAGTACTTGAAAGCTACTTATTTTCGTTTCCTGTTGCTGTGACACAATATCCTGACAAGAGCAAACTTTGGTGAGAAAGGTTTTATTTTAGCTCATAGTTCGAATTCATACTAACTAGCAGGGAAGTGATAGCTCAAGATTGCATTCCAGTGCACAAATTGTTGTTTCTTTTCATTGAGTCCAGGGCATAGTGACAGCTGACATTCAGGATGGGTTTTCTTAATAAAATTCTTGGAAGTAATACTCAAATGGACTTAATTCAGACAATTTATTGTTGAGACTTCTTTCCTAAGTGATTCTCCATTGTGTCAAGTGGACACTCAAAACTTCTGAATCACTACTTGCCTTCCTAAGTAAGTAGAGTACCTTTGAGTTAGAGAATAAATTTCTTGAGGAGGTCAAGAAAAGCAGATAAATGCATTTATGTTTTTGTATTATTTTAAAAAATAATGGGCTGGGCGGGGTGGTACACACCTTTAATCCCAGCAGCAGCAGGCCTTTCTCTGTGAGTTCAAGGTCAGCTTGGTCTACATAGTGAGTTCCAGGCTAGCTGGGGCTTCAGGGAGACCCTGTTTCAAAACAGACCAAAAGAAAAACCTTGATTTTTGCCTTAACCTGCTTACATGTCTAAAAGTATGAGAGGATTTGCCTTTTGATCTTTTGTCTAATTGTATGACTAGCTTTTAAATCTTTACTCTCACATTCCTGACAATCATAGAAGTATAATAACAACAATTAGGAATAAAAATTTAGGAATTTCTGCAAGTAACTTTAATAAGTCAACAAATAACTGTAGTTTTAGTTATTTTGAATTTTTCAATAGTAGCTTTTAAATTCTATACAGTAAATTAATAGTATTTATGTAATTTAAGAAATTCAAGTAAAATTATCTTTTGAAACTCCGTGGTTTTCTGGTTTTTAACATTCTTCCTGAAAATTGTTACCTTGCTACTTCTCCTTTGTTCAGGTTAATCATTAGAATGTTAAAAGAAGGGGCTGGAGAGATGGCCTAGCGGTTGAGAGCGCTGACCACTCTTACAGAGGACCCAGGTTCGATCCCCAGCACCCACATGGCGGCTGAGAACCGTCTGAAACTCCAACTCCAGGAGAACTCCAGTTCCAGGGGAATCCGACACCCTCTTCTGACCTCCGTGGCATTGCACGACACGGGTGCACAGACCTACATGCGGACAGTGCACTCATACACATACAAAAATAAATAAAATAAAATTAAAAAAAAATTTAAAAAAAGAATGTTAAAAGAAATGCTTGATAGTTATATTCTAGGTATTCCACTAGAGTTTAGTAAAAAGATTTATTCCCTGCTTTGATAAGAGTGATACAGTGTAGATTTGACATTGTGTCTGAGAAAACTCTATAACTTGACTGACACTAAGGCAGAAAAATTGCCATGATTTTGAGGCTCTGGTATGAACAGACCACACTCATGTCCTGATATTGTATAAGATATGCTGGTATTCTTCCTTTAACAGTATCTTTAGCTAATCAAAAAATTTACAGTGTTAGAAGCATCTCTTTGTGAGATGCAGGCTAGCCTAGTCTCTATAGTTTGTCCTGGCCAGTTGGAACTACAAGGAGCCCCTATGTAGAAATATATAATAATTAATAATAATAATAATAATAATAATAGAAGAAATGGAAATTTTCAGTGTTAAGCAGTATCACCCACTTATTTCTTCTTAGATCAACTGCATATGATTAGGTTTTTGTGAAGGTAGCTGATTGTGATCAAATAACATCTCAAGATCATGTTTAGTGTTCAATGAGGTGATTTTTTTTTTTTTAAGATTGCTTTTTTCTTTTTTTTTTTTCTTTTTTTTTTTGAACCAGCTGTCCTGGAATTCGCTCTGTAGACCAGGCTGCCTTGAACTTACAAAGAATTGCCTGCCTCTGCCTCCCAAGTGCTAGGATTAAAGGCGGGCGCCACCATGCCTGGCTAAGATTGCCTGTGTGGTTTTTTTTGTGTCTTTTTTAGACAGGGTCTCCCTGTAGCCCCAGCTGTCCTGGAACTCACTCTGTAGACCTGGCTGGCCTTGAACTCACAGAGATCTGCCTGCCTCTGACTCCCAAGTGCTAGGACGTGAGCCACCAAGCCTGGCTAAGATTGCCTGTTTTAAAGGCTTCTCAATATATTAATGAATTTGAGTTCAAGGCCAACCTGGTCTACAGAGTGAGTTCCAGGACAGCTGGGGCTATAGGGAGACCCTGTCTCGAAAAGACCAAAAAAAAAAAAAAAAAGTTAATGAGTTTATAGTCAACTTAAATATTTTTTCCTGGCCTGGATAGGTTTGTCAGTGGTTCTGAGCATTGGCTGCTCTGGCAGAGGGGTGATTTCCCACATACCTGCTAAGTATCCCCTAACTCCAGTTCCAAGGGATCTGACATCTCTGGCATTGCACAACACAGTGCACTTACGGCCATCCAAGCAGTACACTCATACAAAGAAAAGAAAAAGTTTAAAGAGAAAAACCCATTTTTTGCTATACTTACTAGGTTCACAATTTGTCAAAGTGGTTATTATTAAAACACAAAGTAACTTTATGTGTATGAGTGTGTTAGTCCTGCATTTATGTAAGTGCAACCATGCTGTGGGCTGCCTGTGGAAGAGAGAAGAGGCCTCTGGAGTGCCTAGCATATTTTGTGATTCAGTCGAATTTTTTTTTTTTAGTTTTTATTTTTCATGTGTATGAATGTACTGTCTGCATGTAGGTTTGTGCACCTGTGTCGTGCAATGCCTCAGAGGTCAGAAGAGGGTGTCGGATTTCTTTGGAACTGGAGTTCTCCTGGAATTGGAGTTACAGATGGTTCTCAGCCACCATGTGGGAGCTGGGGATTGAACCCGGGTCCTCTGCAAGAGCAGTCAGTGGTCTTAATCACTAGGCCATCTCTCCAGCCCCCGATTCAGTCAAATTTTAATGAAAACCAGTTTGTTTATTGGCTCCAAATTTAACTTCACTATAGCTTTATAGCTCAAGGGATTTTGTCATATTTGCTGCTCTTTTATTCTGTTACTGCTTTTAATTTAACAAGCCTTCCAATGAAATACTAATGATGAGAGTATGTTGGCAGAAAATCCCCATCGTTTTGTGTATTTGCTTTGCATTGCATGTGTCTCCATCTGTTTATGTGTGACAGGATCTCACTATGTAGCCCTAACTGGCCTGGAATTTTCACATGTACACTTGCTTCTCCTTCCCAAGTGCTGGGATTAAAAGTATACACCACTGTGCTGTGAATGTAGCTAGCTCTTGCTGACCCAGGACTATGTAGACTTGGCTGGCCTCAATATCACAAATATGAGCCTTCCTCTGCTTACTCCCAAGTGCTGGGATTCAAGGGATGCACCATTTGTTATAGTAACTTATTTATAATTTAGGTCCCAAGCTTTAGCCTTGATAAAAATAGCACCTGTGCTGTACTGACGCATTAAATTTAACAAGAGCTTAACAGACTTAGTTTCACATTTTTGGAATAATGTCAATCTCAATGGTTATTAGTAAATTGGCAAATTATTAAAAATGTTTATGGCATTTCTATGTTCATGGTTTTAAGGTTTAAAGTTCCCAACATAAAGCTTTTAAATATCAAATGGTTACCTCCAATGACTTTAAAAGAAAATTCCAAAGTACTTGGAATTGAATTCTCAAATCAGGGTTTTTCATACATTTTTTGACCGGTGTGCTTCCCTTTCCCCATTTCCCATTATTCCCAGCTGAAAAGTATTGTAATGGAAAGCATTTGAGATAGGCAAGAGTAGTCGGAATAGGAAGAGAGGTATACATAGATTTCTAGAATAAGAGGGGAGAAAAAGGCCCCAAAGCCTTGCTAATGAGGAATGGGGAAGGAGGTTTGACTGCCAGGTTTTGATAAGTTCATTTTAATAAACCCTGCTGCTGTAGTCCTCTTTTTATTAATGCTTTCCTGACATTTACCCTGTTAGTTGAGGCTCTTCATTGTTCCTGCACTGAGCTGTAGAATTCTCTTTTGTTATAGATTTGCAAACACGACTTTCTCAACAGACCGAAGGTGAGTTCTTTAATAGATTTTTAAAAATTATCTTTGAAATAGAATTAAATGTTTAAATATGAATTGTTAATAGAAGATTATATCTTGTCGTATGTATGTTGTAAGCTAGTTCAGAAGACCTGGTAATGTTTTATTTAAGGTTGCTTAAAATTTTCAGCCTTGGGTTGGAGAGATGGCTCAGCCACTAATAGCACTGGCTGGTCTTGTAGAGGACCTGGGTTCAGTTGGCAGCATCCACTTGCTGACAGTTTCGGGATCTGATATCCTCTTCATACCTCCGTAGCATTGCCCAACACATGTGCACTTGCATACGTGCAAGCAGTATACTCATACAAAAATATATTAAAAATTCAGCCTTGGGCTTGAGTTGTATCCTAGTGGTAGAAAGGTGGCTTTATTTATTTATTTATTTATTTATTTATTTAGGTCTTTTAGAGACAGGGTCTCCCTGTAGCCCCAGCTGTCCTGGAACTCACTCTGTAGACCAGGCTGGCCTTGAACTCACAAAGATCCTCCTGCTTCTGCCTCCCAAGTGCTAGGATTAAAGGCATGTGCCACCATGTCTGGCTTGAATGGTGGCTTTATATGACAGTAATTTGTCCTTAACAGTAAAGGGTAACAGAAAGCAATCTAGCTGGGCATAATAGTATGTCACTTTAGTCCCAGCAGTGGGGATCTTTGTGAGATGCAGGCTACCTGGGGCTAAGGGAGAACCTGTCTATAAAAAACAATCAAACAAATAATAGATAAAAAACTAAAGCCAGGCATGATACATACCTTTAATCTCAGCATTGGCAGAGTTGGCACAGGCAGGAGGATCTCTTGAGTTTAGGGTATAGGGAGATATTTCTTCAAGACCAAAAATAAAAAAAATTATGAACCCCATTACTTTAATGCTGTGTTCTGAGCATTATTATAGATACAAAGGAATGTGAGACAGTTTGAGAGTATATTTAGACCATAGAGTCTAAACTCTACTTCAGGTTAGAAGCTTGAGCAGATCTGAGTTTTTGATACTGTAATACTACTGACTTCTATTGTTGTAATACTAATGACTTCTATTTTTCTAGCCACCATCATCTGGCCATGAGTAAGGGCATATGTATAGCCCTAAGTTGCATGCACATTGAAATGAGCAAAGTAGACTCTGATTTACTATCTTTAATCAAAGTCTACTATATGGTGAAAACAAAAGCATTTTGCTGTTTACATTTGGAGCCATCTTTATAGTGACAGCTTTATTCTTTATCAGAATGATCCTATATAAAAATATTTACCATAATCTTTAATAATTGAGTTTGATGCTTTATATTTCTATGGTGAATTCCATGGTTACTATTAATGCTTTATGAAAAAATTATTAATGGAAGTTTTATGTGGATTCTGCATGCTACATGGGTTGAGCAGAATAATTCTATTTGAGTTTGCTTGATATTGAGTAGTTTTCATATTCAATCATAGAAGATCCCTGAAATGGGGTTAGGACCAAGTTCTTTTGGATTGTTTTCTTAAAACTTTGTAGCCAGGCACAGTGGCACATTGCATTTAATCTCTGTATTTGGGAAGTGGAGGTGGGTGGGTCTCTTTGAGTTTGAGGCAGATGGGGCTACCAGAAGACACTATCTCAAAAACACAAAGATTCACAATACTTTTGCTATACATGCTTTTATTTGTTTTATGATAAACTATACACATAATGTGCTTCCTTTAATTATTAATACTTTCTTAGTGAGATTTAATTTTTTTTTTTAATTCATGTTATTTTGAGATATGTTTTAAGTTGCCCTGACTGTCTCTTGAACTCAAGCAGTTCTATTTGGCGTTTACTAAGTAGCTAGCTGGGACTTACTGACAGTTACCCACTGTGCCAGGTAATTTCCTACAGTAGAATTTAATGTTTTAAGGGATATTTATATTTCTTTTTAAAACATTTTTTAAGTTAAATTTTAAATTGAATTTTTGCAAATTTTATGCAATATATTTTGGTCATCCCAGTAGAATATAACATCAGTTAGTTGTTTTGACGTGTTTTTTTTTATTCTTACTTTTTGTAATTTTTTTCTTACTTGTTCGCTGAAGGCAATGAAGGAAAAGGCTTTTTAAATCTTTATGAAAGAAATGTATTTTTTGTTGGGGAGGGCAGGAGAAGGAAAATAATAAAGAATGAAAACTACTTGTAATTATGCCAAGAACAATAATTTTTTTTTTTGGTGTATTTCTTGAGTAACTTTTGTTTAGTGGAATATTTCTGATACTTAAGGTGATCATTTTAATTACCACTATTATTTAATGCATTATTTTATCCTTAGCTGTTTGTTGTTATGCATTGGAATGAGATTTGGTCAGATAATGTGATTACGGTGAGTTCTGTAATAGCTACTGGTATTATTTTTGTAAATTGTGGATAAAAACATTGGAGCAACAGGAGAAACTGTCTCCAAACAGTAACAAAAAGAATAGAGAATAAAAACAATTGGAAAATTACTTTGAAAAGCACTTTTAAGTAAATATGTATGTTTTAAGGTTTAATATTACAGTGTCCAGTATTTAAAATGTAATAAATGTTACAGAGTGGTTGCTCTTTTTTGTGTGTGCTTATTGTGCTGATAGAAAATCTTTTAAAATGTTAATTTGAGTTATTACATGTTCTTTGGATACATTTGTCTTTTAAAAATTAATGATAATAAGGTTCATATATTGAAAAGAAAGTTGGGAGGAGAATTTGTGGGTTGGTTTGAGGCCCCCCCCCCTTCCATGGTGTAATTGATTTAAGATTGTCAGTTGGCAAGCCTTCTGTTTCCTCAGGTTATACACAGGATACATCTAGGCATAGATTTATCTCTTAAATATTTTTTTTTTTTAAGATTTAATAGAGGTAGCCTAGTCTTTACCTTGAACTGAGTTTGTTGGCCAGGATGACTAAATTCTACCTCCCACATCCTGGGATAAGAAGTGGGTATTGGGGCTGGAGAGATAGCCTAGTGGATAAGAGCACCAACTGCTCTTGCAGAGGACCCGGGTTCGATCCCCAGCACCCACATGGTGGCTAAAAACCGTCTGCAACTCCAGTTCCAGGAGAACTCCAGTTCCAGGGAAAATCGAGACCCTCTTCTGACCGCCGCGGCATTGCACGACACGGGTGCACAAACCTACATGCAGACAGTACACTCATACACATACAAAAATAAAAAATAAAGTGGGTGTTACCAAACTCCAATTTATGCTGTGCTGAGGATCAAGCCCTAGAGTTCCATGCATGTTAAATGAACAGTCTGACAACCGAGCGACATCTCCAGCTCCTTATATTTTGAGGGGGAAATGATACTTATATGAATTTTGCTCATTTTTTTCCTCCTTGTAATTTTCTCCATATATAGGGTAGAGGGCATACTTTTTATTGGCTACTATAAGTAAGACATTTAAAGTAACGTTTAGTAGAACTCTTTTATTAATCAAGGTGATTGGTACTGTGAGGGACTTATCTTATTGAGAAATTAAGTGTTGAAATAATCTCTCCCATGGTAGATATGATATTGCTTTCATTTTGAGTTACTTTTGAGGGATAGTTGCACATTTTCCATGAAGCTAATTTCTGGGGGTTTTTTTTCTCTCTTTTTTTTAGCCTCAGCTTTAGCTGCAGCTGCATCTGTTCAACCATTAGCAACACAGTGTTTCCAACTCTCTAACATGTTTAATCCTCAAACGTAAGTAAACTTTTGTTAGACTGGAATTAAAAGCTTTGAAATTCTTTTTTTTTGGGGGGGGGTCTTTTTGAGACAGGGGCTCTCTGTAGCCTGAGCTTTCCTGGAACTCACACTGTAGACCAGGCTGGCCTTGAACTCAGAGATCCACCTGCCTCTGCCTCCCAAGTGCTAGGATGCCTGGCCCTCGAAATTCTCTGTATTTTTATATGAAATGTGTGTCATCAACCTTCCAAGTACTCTGTCATTGAACAAAATCCCCACCTGGGTGTTGTGTTTTTGTTTTTTAACTTTTTGAGTCTATGATTGTTTTCTCTGCATGTATGTTTGTAAGTATACCATATGTAGGCGGCATAGTGCCCACAGTGTTCTGGAGAGGGAATTGGAGTCTCTGGTACTGGAGTTACACAAGTATGTTGGTGCTATATGGGTAATTGAAACCTGAGCCTGGGTCTTCAGAAAGAGCAGCCTGTGCTCTTCACTAGAGCCATTTCTCCAGACCTGTAATTATTTTTTTAAGCCAGTGTCTCACTGTGTTATCCCTTCCCTGGGTAGAACTCCCTTTGTAGACCAGGTTCGTCACAAATGCAGAGATCGCCCTCTTTATCTGCCTCTTTCAAAGTGCTTAAATTCAATGTTTGCTCCAGTACAACCCGTCCCAGCTTTTTTTGAGAATGTTGTGCCTTGGCTGCATATTTTCATAAGTGGACCATATATGTTCTCTGGTGTCTTTGGAAACCGTAAGAGGGCATTGAATCCCTTGAGAATAGAGTTAAAATAAATTGCCGTTTCGGTTTGGAACCGGAACCAAGGTGACCTTTTTTTTTTTTTTTTTTTCCTCCTCAAATTCTGTATTTGTCTACACTGAAGAAAAAACACAGCAGCAAGTTCAGTGTTGGCTTCAATAAGACCAAATAATTACTCGTTAACATAGCTACCACACTCCATCAGATCATCATTAAGAGATACAAGTGCTCTTAACCACTGAGCCATCTCTCTACCCCCCTGCCCTCTTTTCCTTTTTTTTTTTTTTTTTTTTTCCGTGTGTGTGTGTGAAGTACGGTCTGCATGCAGGTTTGTGCACCTGTGTGTGCAATCTTGCGGAGGTCAGAAGAGGGTGTCAGATTCCCCTGGAACTGGAGTTAACAGTTCTCAGCCGTCATGTGGGTGCTGGGGATCTAGCCCAGGTCCTCTCGAAGAGCAGTAGGTGCTCTTAACCGCTAGGCCATCTCTCCAGCCCCTACTTTTTTTTTTTTTTTTTTTTTTTTTTTCGTTTTTACTTTGATTGACAGGATCTTACTGTGTTGTCAGGTATGGCCTTGAACATGATATATTTTCGATGTACCTTCTCATTTTCTTTTGGTTTAATTAAACGTTAAAATATGACTTTATTAATGCATGGTGTTACTACATAATTTTTGTGTGGATTTATACATGTGGATAAGCATACGCGTGTATACCTGAGTCTTTAGAGATCAGAAGTCAGCCGATCTTTAGGTATGATTTTGTGTGTGTGGGGGGTGTGCACATGTTTTATCTGTGTGGTTTTTATTTATTTTATTTGTAGCAGTGGACCTTGCTTTGTAGACCAGGCCAAGTTCTCTGTAACAGCAGCTAGTGCTTCTGACTGCTGAGCCATTTGTCCAATTCCATAATTTTCTTAATTTGAAGAATACATATAACATGTATGCTATGTGCACAGGCATGAGGCCCTAAGTTCAGATCACCACCTTCATGTAAAAGCTTGGTTCCCCAAACCAGTGTTGGGGATCAGGTGGGACAAGTGGATCTGTTGTTAGTCCAGCTGAAAAGATGAGAGATAGAAGTTACAAAAATGGCAGGGGGATTGTAGAGATGGCTCAGTGTGTAAGGTACTTGAACCCTAGTATTTCGAATATAATTGCATTAATTTTGTAGTGTTTGATTAACGTTTAATACTTTCTTACAGAGAAGAAGAAGTTGGATGGGATACAGAGATTAAGGATGATGTGATTGAAGAGTGTAATAAACATGGAGGTGTAATTCATATTTATGTTGACAAAAATTCAGCTCAGGTATTGAAAACCTTTGACAAACATTACATTATATTCTGTTTTTTATTTCTACTTAGTAGAGCTTTGTTTTGTAGCCCTAGACTGGCCTTGAATTTAATCTATGTCTCAGCCTCCCGTGTGCTGGGATTATATGCATGTGTCACTATGCTGGTTTAGTGGTTATTTCTGAAAGCAGCTTCCGTGTGTTAGCTAAGTATACCTTCCAGAATACAAAGTTATTTTCAAATAATTACCTATTTGACAAGGGTAGTATTATAGATCACTGTTTGGGTAATATCCAGATGCTATGAAATGCCCCACAGCCTTATTTATTCTTAGGTAAGAAATTGTAGAAGATATTATAATGCAAACATATAAAGATGTCTTTTTTTTTTTTTTTTGAGATAGGGTCTCCCTGTTGCTCTGGCTGTCCCACAACTCACTCTGTAGACAGGCTGGCCTTGAACTCAACAGAGATCCAAGTCTAGGATTTTTTTTTTTTTTTTTTAATTTATTTCGGTATGTGTAGAATGTACTGTCTGCATGTAGGTTTGTCACCCATTGTGCAACGCCGCGGAGGTCAGAAGAGGGTTCAGATTCCCCTGGAACTGGGTTCTCCTGGAATTGGAGTTTCAGACATTTCTCGGCCGCCTGTGGGTGCTTGGGGATCGAACCCGGGTCCTCTGTAAGAGCCGTCTGCGCTCTAACTGCTAGGCCATCTCTCCAGCCCCAGTGCTAGGATTAAAAGTGTGTGCCACGACTCCCGGCTCAAATGTCATTTTCTGTTTTGTTTTCGGTTTTTTTTTTTTTTGGTCTTTCGAGTAGGTGCTCCCTGTAGCCCAGCTGTCCTGGAACTCACTCTGTAGACCAGGCTGGCCTTGAACTCACAAAGATCTGCCTCCTCTGCCTCCCAAGTTCAAATGTCATTTTCAATAAAATTGTGTGTATAGAGTAGTTATTAGCAAATGTGTTCTTTTACGACTTTTTTTTTTTTTAACCTTTTAGGGCAATGTGTATGTAAAGTGCCATCTATTGCTGCAGCTATTGCTGCTGTCAATGCATTGCATGGCAGGTGGTTTGCTGGTAAGTTTTTTGTCACCTTGTTAAGAAAATCAAGTTATTTTTAACATTTAAGCTTAACCAAATTTTGTCTTTTTTTTTTTTTTAACAGTAAAATGATTACAGCAGCATATGTACCTCTTCCAACTTATCACAACTCTTTCCTGATTCTATGACAGCAACACAACTACTGGTTCCGAGTAGACGATGAAGGAAGATATAGTCCCTTATGTACATAGCTTTTTTTCCTTGAGAATTCATCTTGAGTTATCTTTTATTTAGATAAAAATAAAGAGGCAAGGGTCTACTGTTATTTGTATACAATTCCTGTTACTTTAAAATAAAAATGTTAACAGGAATGCAGTGTGCTCATTCTCCCTTAACTAGCAAATCCCACTTTATGCAAAGTTGTTCTCTTGTTCTGCCTTTTTAAATGTTCATGTAGAAAATTACATTAAGGATCTATAGAATAGCTCTAGGGGAACAAAATGTGCTTCATGTATAAAGGCAGACAGGTAATTGTTTTAATATTTCAGAAGGCTAACTTTTTACACAGCAGCTAAATTTCACATTTCATTCATATATTTGGCTCATGGTTTAACAGGTTTCTGAAATGAATACACATTAATGTATGAAAATTATAGGCAGCTAAAGGGCTGTTTAGCATCTCACCTTGATCATTTGGCAAGAAAGGGAGATTTCAAAATTATATTTCTCGATGGTAGCTTTTCAATTAATGTATCTGTAAAAGTTTCTTTGTAAATACTGTGTGTTCTGGTGTGTCTTAAGAGAGAGCAGCCTGTGCTCTTCACTGAGCCATTCTCCTCCAGACCTGTATTAATTATTTTTAAGCAGTGTCCTCACTTGTGTCTTATTCCTTCCCTGGGGTAGAAACTCCCTTTGTAGACCAGGTTCGTCACAAATGCAGAGATCGCCCTCTTTATCTGCCTCTTTCAAAGTGCTTAAATTCAATGTTTGCTCCAGTACAACCCATCCCAGCTTTTTTTGAGAATGTTGTGCCTTGGCTGCATATTTTCATAAGTGGACCATATATGTTCTCTGGTGTCTTTGGAAACCGTAAGAGGGCATTGAATCCCTTGAGAATAGAGTTAAAATAAATTGCCGTTTCGGTTTGGAACCGGAACCAAGGTGACCTTTTTTTTTTTTTTTTTTTTCCTTCCTCAAATTCTGTTTTTGTCATCACTGAAGAAAAAACACAGCGAGCAAGTTCAGTGTTGGCTTCAATAGACCAAATAATTACTCGTTAACATGCTACCACACTCCATCAGATCATCATTAAGAGATACAAGTGCTCTTAACCACTGAGCCATCTCTCTACCCCCCTGCCCTCTTTTCCTTTTTTTTTTTTTTTTTTTTTTTCCGTGTGTGTTTTGTGATGTACGGTCTGCATGCAGGTTTGTGCACCTGTGTGTGCCAACATGCTGCGGAGGTCGAAGAGGGTGTCAGATTCCCCTGGAACTGGATTAGCAGTTCTCAGCCGTCATGTGGGTGCTGGGGATCAGCCCAGGTCCTCTGAGAGCGAGTAGGTGCTCTTAAAGCTAGGCCATCTCTCCAGCCCCCTCTTTTTTTTTTTTTTTTTTTTTTTTTCGTTTTTACTTTGATTTGAGCAGGTATCTACTGTGTTGTCAGGTATGGCCTTGAACATGATATATTTTCGATGTACCTTCTCATTTTCTTTGGTTTATTAATTAAACGTTAAATATGACTTTATTAATGCATGGTGTTACTACATAATTTTTGTGTGGATTTATACATGTGGATAAGCATACGCGTGTATACCTGAGTCTTTAGAGATCAGAAGTCAGCCATCTTTGGTATTGATTTTGTGTGTGTGGGGGGTGTGCACATGTTTTATCTGTGTGGTTTTTATTTATTTTATTTGTAGCAGTGGACCTTGCTTTGTAGACCAGCCAGTTCTCTGTAACCGCAGCTAGTGCTTCTGACTGCTGAGCCATTTGTCCAATTCCATAATTTTCTTAATTTGAAGATACATATAACATGATGCTTGTGCACAGGCTGAGGCCCTAAGTTCAGATCCCACCTTCATGTAAAAGCTTGGTTCCCCACCAGTGTGGGGTCAGGTGGGGCAAGTGGATCTGTTGTTAGTCCCGCTGGTGGAGTGGTTCCATTGCGCGGGGGTTGTTGGTGGCTCCGTGTGTGGTTCTTGCCCTAGTTTCGTTTTGCCTTTTTGTAGTGTTTGATTAACGTTTATACTTTCTTACAGAGAAGAAGAAGTTGGATGGGATACAGAGATTAAGGATGATGTGATTGAAGAGTGTAATAAACATGGAGGTGTAATTCATATTTATGTTGACAAAAATTCAGCTCAGGTATTGAAAACCTTTGACAAACATTACATTATATTCTGTTTTTTATTTCTACTTAGTAGAGCTTTGTTTTGTAGCCCTAGACTGGCCTTGAATTTAATATGTCTCCGCCTCCCGTGTGCTGGGATTATATGCATGTGTCACTATGCTGGTTTAGTGGTTATTTCTGAAAGCAGCTTCCGTGTGTTAGCTAAGTATACCTTCCAGAATACAAAGTTATTTTCAAATAATTACCTATTTGACAAGGGTAGTATTATAGATCACTGTTTGGGTAATATCCAGATGCTATGAAATGCCCCACAGCCTTTTTATTCTTAGGTAAGAAATTGTAGAATATTTATAATGCAAACATATAAAGATGTCTTTTTTTTTTTTTTTGAGATAGGGTCTCCCTGTTGCTCTGCTGTCCCACAACTCACTCTGTAGACAGGCTGGCCTTGAACTCAACAGAGATCCAAGTGCTAGGATTTTTTTTTTTTTTTTTTAATTTATTTCGGTATGTGTATGAATGTACTGTCTGCATGTAGGTTTTTGCACCCATTTGTGCAACGCCGCGGAGGTCAGAAGGGGTGTTCAGATTCCCCTGGAACTGGGTTCTCCTGGAATTGGAGTTTCAGACAGTTTCCGGCCGCCAGTGGGTGCTTGGGGATCGAACCCGGGTCCTCTGTAAAGAGCCGTCTGCGCTCTAACTGTAGGCCATCTCTCCAGCCCCAGTGCTAGGATTAAAGTGTGTGCCACGACTCCGGCTCAAATGTCATTTTCTGTTTTGTTTTCGGTTTTCGGTTTTTTTTTTTTTTGGTCTTTTCGAGATAGGGTCTCCCTGTAGCCCCAGCTGTCCTGGAACTCACTCTGTAGACCAGGCTGGCCTTGAACTCACAAAGATCTGCCTGCCTCTGCCTCCCAAGTTCAAATGTCATTTTCAATAAAATTGTGTGTATAGAGTAGTTATTAGCAAATGTGTTCTTTACAACTTTTTTTTTTTTTAACCTTTTAGGGCAATGTGTATGTAAAGTGCCCATCTATTGCTGCAGCTATTGCTGCTGTCAATGCATTGCATGGCAGGTGGTTTGCTGGTAAGTTTTTTGTCACCTTGTTAACAAACTCAAGTTATAACATCAAGGGATTGAAGTGGTAACCCAAATTTTGTCTTTTTTTTTTTTTTTTAACAGGTAAAATGATTACAGCAGCATATGTACCTCTTCCAACTTACCACAATCTCTTTCCTGATTCTATGACAGCAACACAACTACTGGTTCCGAGTAGACGATGAAGGAAGATATAGTCCCTTATGTACATAGCTTTTTTTCCTTGAGACTTCATCTTGAGTTATCTTTTATTTAGATAAAAATAAAGAGGCAAGGGTCTACTGTTATTTGTATACAATTCCTGTTACTTTGAAAAATAAAAATGTTAACAGGAATGCAGTGTGCTCATTCTCCCTTAACTAGCAAATCCCACTTTATGCAAAGTTGTTCTCTTGTTCTGCCTTTTTAAATGTTCATGTAGAAAATTACATTAAGGATCTATAGAATAGCTCTAGGGGAACAAAATGTGCTTCATGTATAAAGGCAGACAGGTAATTGTTTTAATATTTCAGAAGGCTAACTTTTTACACAGCAGCTAAATTTCACATTTCATTCATATATTTGGCTCATGGTTTAACAGGTTTCTGAAATGAATACACATTAATGTATGAAAATTATAGGCAGCTAAAGGGCTGTTTAGCATCTCACCTTGATCATTTGGCAAGAAAGGGAGATTTCAAAATTATATTTCTCGATGGTAGCTTTTCAATTAATGTATCTGTAAAAGTTTCTTTGTAAATACTGTGTGTTCTGGTGTGTCTTAAGAGTCCAAACAAAATGATCCCTGCATTTCCTGAAGATGTTTATTTACAGTCTGGTAAGCAAAGCAGTCTGGGCAAGAGATAGGAAATGCAGAAATAGGTTTTGTCTGGTGGCATATAATCTTTGCTCTTTTTAAGCTCTGTGAGCTCTGAAATATATTTTTGGGTTACTTCAGTGTGTTTGACAAGACAGCTTGATATTTCTATCAAACAAATGACTTTCATATTGCAACAATCTTTGTAAGAACCACTCAAATAAAATTCTCTTAAAAAGGCCACAAGAAATCTTCATTTTTCAAATGTTTTACTATAAAGTTTGAGGATTGGCTGGGTTTTTTTTGTGTGTGCGAGTATGCCACAAACTCCTTTCTGATCCTTCTGCCTCTGCCTACAAATTGCTAAGATCTTAGGTATGTGCTACCAAGCTTACTATGCAGCTTCCTTCATTATTAATAGTATTTCAGTGCTTGGTAACGTGGGAAAATTTTTTTTCCCTACATGATAAGATTATCGTGCTTGTCAGGTAGTCTACCATGAAGTTAGGTTCCTCGCCACAAATGGGAAACTGCCTAAAGCTGAAGCTGTATATTCTTTTTCAGAATAATATAATGTACTTTTTGGGGTAGTCCATCAAAATCGTGAGGAAAAAATTCGAAAAGCTGGATATTTGTGATTTAGGTGGTCTTTGGGAAGAAATGCTTCACAATACTTTTAAGACTGGAGTTCATGGGCTGGTGAAATGGTTCAGTGTGGGCACTGTCTGATCTTGCAGAGGATCTGGGTGATTCCCAGCACCCATATGGCCTCTTAACTACCATCTAACTCCAGTTCCAGAGGCTCTGACACCCTTTTGTCTTCTCCAGCACTGCATACACATCACTCTCACACATTAAAAAAAGTTATTTCAAGAGTCTCTATATTATATATGTAGAATAATTTATATATTATATAATAACTAATATATATCTAAATATTATATAATATTTTTTTTGGTTCTTGTCGAGGATAGGGCTCTCCCCTGTCGACCCCAGCTGTCCTGGGAACTCACCTTGTAGACCCGGCCGGCTCTTGAAACTCACAAGATCCGCCTGCCTCTGCGCCTCATAAGTGCTCAGGATTTTAAGGCGGCACCACCCACGCCTGGCAAGAGTCTATATTCTTATATTATATTTTACATTTTATTTTCATAGTGTATGAATGTATTGTCTTGCATGTAGGTTGGTGCACCCGTGTCATGCAATGCACGATGAGGTCAGAAGAGAGGTGTCAAATTCCCCTGGAACTGGAGTTAAAAGACGGTTTCCAGCGCCTATGTGGTGCTGGGGATCGAAACCCGGGTCCTCTGCAAGAGCAGTCAGAGCTCTTTAACCGCTACGTTATCCCAGCCCCAAGCGTCTATTTTTTTTTTCTTTTTTTTTTTTATGGTTGCTTTGTACATTTCATCATTTTTCCAATTCTAATTCAGGCATATTTCCTTTCCCGTCCCCCTACTCCCACCCCCATCCCAGATCATGCATTTTTCCATAACTGTCCTGCATCTTTCTCTGTTTCTTTTTTCATTTTTTTAGCTATAAGTGTGATCATGAGTACAAGCATCTTCATATGAAACCAATTACAGGCTGTCGTGCCCAAACAACCACAGCCCCATTCCCACTATCCAGCACGGGGGGTGAGGGTTTATGTTCAAGTTGTATCAAATGAGTGTCCGACTTCATTGCTGTAGTTTCAATCATTCACCCAATCTCCAGCCCTTCCATTCTACCATCGCCCCTCTCCGCAGATGTTCCGTTAGGCTTATGGAAAGGGGAAGAGTCTATATTTTTAAAGAAGACTGAGTTCAATGTTTTCCTAAGTAACCCCCCCTCCCTTGAGATGGTCTTTCTCTTATTTGTACTGGCCAAAACCAAGAGACAGGGTCTGCTTGTGAGACCCCATGCCTTTATTTTTTTAATTTTTTTTATATGTGTATGAATGTACTGTCTGCTTTATGTCGAGTTGCACCCGTGTTCGTGCAATGCCGCGGAGTCGAACGCGGGTCTCGGATTCCCTGGAAGTGGAGTTCTGGAATTGGATTACAGATGGTCTTAGTCACCATGTCGATGTGGGGATCGAACCTTGGGGTCCTCTGTAAGAGCCTTTTTGTGGCTCTTACCGCTAGGCTATCTCTTCCAGCCTCGGACCCATCCTCTTTAATCCCAGTACTTGGGAAGCTTAGTGTTATTCTGAGTCAAGATCCTTTAGGTTTGCACCCTCTTCGGTAAGAGATCTTTAATTGCTAAAGCTTTTCTAGTAGTAATCTTAATTCTTGCATCTTTTCTTTCATGTTCACTTCATATCCTCTATTATAATATTGGCAAGATTTTGAAGTTCTAATCAAGTATCTGAGGTGCAATGATGTCAGAACATCTGCCAAAGATTGAGGCTTAGTCATCCAAGGACATTAAGCTTAGAGATGTCCAGTCAACCTAATATGTAGGATTTTGTCATGAGGTTACATAGGCAGGCATTGTTGAGACCTGTGGTTTAGGGAATTGTTTAAAGCAGGGCGTGGCTACAGGGAGACCCTGTCTCCAAAAGACCAAAAAGAAAGAAAAAATGGCTATTTGAGTGGAGTAGTTGGTGAACAACCTTTAATCCTAGCACCTCAGGGGCAGAGTAACATTCATGTACACCAATTTTGCAAGTCATCATGTCCCAAATTTTACACCCCAGGGTACCATAGTCCAGTTGGAGCTAGCTCTGTATGCACAAGCATGTGACAATTACGGAGTCCAGTCTAATTGCCTGTAGTCTCAGGTTTCCCCAATCTCTCTGCAGCCCTTACATTCTACCACGCCTTCTTCATTGCAATTTGTTCCAGGCTTTTGGGAAAGGTGCAATGTGGGTGAGAAGCAAAAACCGTCTTATTTTCTCTGGCGATGTCATTTTGGACTCTGCGCTGTTCAGGTTGTTTCCCTTCATGGGTTGAAGGCTTTATCCAGTGATCACCTTTATATTTATATATATATAACATATATATATATATATATATCTATATATATTTTTTTTGTTTTGTCTTTTTGGACAGGGTCTCCTGTAGCCCACAAGCTGTCCTGGAACGCCTCTCTGGACCAGGCTGGCCTTTGACACAGTGATACCTTTTTTTAGTCATCTAACAAAGCACAGCAATTGCATTAACAGGCATTTAAGCAAGTACTATTATTCAAGCTAAGCTGCGCATAGGACCACAGATGCTTGGATGGCTGCTAATCCACAAACTGGTTTCTCTATAAAGGGTGACATGTTCGTATGTTGGCTTATAACATCGAACCACTAGAGGACATACAGCTTGTGGTCTTTAAAACTTGTTTAATTTTTTATTGTCATGAGTGTACAAGGAGGTCTCGATGCCCTCTTTTTTTGGTCTTCCATGCTCACTGGATACATGTGGTACACATACACATAAAGCAAACAGTCATTACACATTTTTTAATGTTCTCAGCCGCCAGTGGGTGCTGGAATCGAACCCGGTTGGCCAGGTGTGGTGGCGCTCATGCCTTTAATCTAGCATTGGGAGGCAGAGGCCAGGCGGAATCTTTGTAGTTCAAGGCCACTATTCTGGTCTACAGAGTGCGTCTCAGCCAGCCAGAGCACCGGGGAGACCCGTCCGAACGAAAAAAACAAAAAAGGCAGTCCGTGTCTAACTGCTAGGCCATCTCTCCAGCCCCCCCGCCCTTTTTTTTTTTTTTGCTTTTTAACAATTTTTTAAATTTTTAAAAAAAAAAAAAAAAGTCAGTGCTCTTAACTGCTAGGCCATCTCTCCAGCCCCCCCCCCGCCTTTTTTTTTTTTTTGCTTTTTAACAATTTTTTAAATTTTTATTTATGTGTATGAATGTACTGTCTGCATGCAAGTTTGTGCACCCGTGTCGTGTGATGCCGCGGAGGTCAGAAGAGGGTGTCGGATTCCTCTGGAACTGGAGTTCTCCTGGAATTGGAGTTTCAGATGGCTCTCGGCCGCCATGTGGGTGCTGGGGATCGAACCCGGGTCTTCTGCAAGAGTGGTCGGCGCTCTCAACCGTTAGGCTCTCTCTCCAGCCCCTTTTTTTGCTTTTTATACAATGTCTCTCTCTAGCTCAAGCTGGCCATGTACTCAGAGATACACATAACTGCCTCCAGAGTGCTGGGATTAAAGGTCTGTTGCACTAGTCCTGGCCTATTATTTTCCTAACAATGAACTAGTTTTGGGCTGGAGAGATGACCTAGCGGTTAAGAGCATTGACTGCTCTTGCAGAGGACCCGGGTTCAACCCCCAGCACCCATATAGCGGCTGAGAACCGTCTTTGACTCCAGTCCCCAGGGGAATCCTATGCCCTCTTCTGATCTCCGCAACACTGCACGACACGGGTGCACAGACCTACATGCAGACAGTACATTCGTAGACATACGAAAATAAAATAAAAAAAAAATTAAAAGCAACACAATGAACTAGTTTTTAGATAACAGAACCTCTATTTGTGAAACACATTAACCCTGTTAAGTAGCTCTCCTTTTAAATATATAAGATTTTTAGTTAAGCTGTATAATAACAGACTGAGAATGAGAAGAAAAAACTTTATTAAAGTACAAGGGTTGAGCCAGATGGGAAAGTTTAGATGCTGCAGGCAATCACTGTCCTGATTAGCATCTTATGCCCATTCCGATGGCCATGAATGTGCCAAAGGTGCCGCCACTCTGCATCATGGTCTTCCCAATGCCGCCCATCAGCTCTCGACCCCGCATTCCGATCCTGCAAAGGAAAGCAAGATGGGGACATTTGGGAACAAAATACAAAGAGTATCAATTTCCTGCTTTCCAATCAGTGCTCAAGTCTAAGAGTCTGGGAATCCTTTTATTTGCTATTCCAAGAATGAGTATTGATAAGTAGATATATCCAGGGTCTCTAGAACATTCTGTATTGACTCTTCTAACAATTGGCTCCAGTTTGTGGAAGGATTCAATTACAGTATAAAGTACAGGGGCTGGGACATCAGCTTCTATGATTCTTTTTTCTTCTATTTCATTTTTTAACAATAAGTAATAAATTATGAGTACAAGCATCCTTCATGTAAAACCAATTTGCAAGAGGTTGTGCCCAAACCCACACAGACCAAGGGTCCCACCATCCAGCTGGGGGGGGGCTTGTATGTTCAATCAAGTTGATCAAATAAGTGTCCAGTCTATATTGTAGTTTCACCATTCACCCCAATCGCAGCCCTTACATTCTACCACGCCCCATTTTCTGCAGATTATTCCCCAGGCTTAGAAAAGGGGCACGGGTGTTGGAGAAAAACAGTCTACTTTCTCTGGAGCTGTCGTTTTGGACTGTGGTCAACTCTGGCTGTTTCCTTTCATGGGCTGACCATTTGTCCATGAATAACCTTTCAATCCAGCTTCTATGATTTATGTTATAAAACAGACATGGGTTTTAGTTTCCTTGAATTCATGATTCTTGCAGATGAATCTGGATTCAATACCCAGCTGTGCAATTTATAGGGTATGGAAGCTGCAAAATGGGCAATATTTACTTATTTATTTTGGTATGTTTGAGACGGTCTCCCTTTAGTCCCAGCCGACCTGGACCTCGCTCTGAAGACCAAGCTGGCCTTGAACTCAGAGATCCACCTGCCTCTGCCTCCCAAGTAAGTGCTAGGATTAAAGGTGTGCGACAACCCCGGCTATCAACATGACATTTAAAAACTGTTGATAACCAATACACTTAGCACAAAACACTAAGTGCAGAGTAAAAATTTATAATGGGCATACATTCTCCAAATTATTTCCCAAAGAGTGCAGGAGTCTATCTCTGTGGTCGAGCATTTGTGTGCAGAATGCTGAGCTCCTCTTTATAGGATTGAAAAATAGCGCAGCGAGCTTGTTTCATTATAAACCAGGTAGCAATAGCCATAATCCTCATTCCCGCGCGTTTACCACGTGCTAGATGAAGTGCAAAACGTGCAAGGAAGATTTTTTTTTTAAGAGTTGGAGGTGGGTGTTACAGTGCCCATCCACAGTTGAACAAACTGCCTCCAACTTGGCTTAAGTCACCGAACTAGGAAGGGTTCAGAGAGCCATTTTGGCTCTAGAGCTCAGATTCTAAGTGCAGCGCTTCCAAGGTGAAAACAGGAAGTCGGTCTCGCTCTCTAGGGGAAGACGAGGCAACGGGAACCCAGTGGGCGCTCCTGTCCGAGGGAGCCGGGAAATCCCGCCCAGAGGTCGCCCGTGCCCCTCACCTGAGACAAGAAAAGGTGCCGAAGAGCGCCCCGGCCGCCATACCCACGGCGCACCCCATGACAAAGCCCATCTTCACGCGGTCGAAGCAGCTGGGCTGGGACTGCCCGTAGGGACCCACGGCCACCGGCATCTGCGGGTGAGAGCACAGGACGCTCAGGCCCCGCCGCCAGCGCAAGAGCCGGCGGGCACGGACGGAACACTCCGGGAAGCCAGGGCCTCCCCAGCCCTCCGACCCGCTCCGCTACCCTCCTCTGGGTCGAGGCCTCGGCCGCGCGGGACACACTCACCTCGCTTTCCGCCTCGGTTGCTCAGCTCCACGTCTCTCCGGAGGGCGGAGGGCGGAGGGCGCTCGCAGCCAATGAGATCGCTTCCGGAGCGCGGAGCAGCTACTTCCGGGAACCTGGGGCTGCGGACGAAAGGGCCGCGGAGGGTGAGCACCGCTGTTGGGAACATGCTGTTGCGAGCTGCTTGGAGGCGAGCGGCTTTGGTGAAGACCGCAGCTGCCCTGCGGAAGCCCGCGGCGCCCACCCGGGGACTGCGCCTGCGCGGTACGCTCCCTGTCGTGGTCGCTCCCTTCCCCTCTGGCGTTGCGAACCGTGTGGTTTTTGGGGTCCGTGCGGTCCTTGCGGCTACGCACTGCAGGATTCCGGAGCCTCCCGGGTGCGCAGCTGCCCAAGCTGACACTTCCTATCGCCTGCAGCCCCCATGTTTCTCCAGGCTGCCCTTTGATTCTGCCCCGCCTGTTTCCTGAGCGCGGGAGGCTCATTCTTCTGACCTCTTCTGCCCAGTTGTTAGTGATAATAGTCGTGGCTCCTATCCAGCCACGAACCTCTATGCAGGAACCTGCTCTTTTCACTTTTCTTCTAAATGATTTTGCCTTTTAGAGCCCTTATGACTCCCGGCATCATCGCCGGCAGCATCCTCTTTCAGGAATCCATGCCTTACCTGGAGTTCTTTTGCTGCGAGCTGGGTTCTCTTGACGAGTCTTTCCCTTGAGATTCTATCCCAGCCTTCCCTCCCTTCTCCTGGAAGCAGCAGCTCTGAGCTTCTGCTGTTTTGCACAAGTCCACAGTTGCATCATTTCTCACTTAGCCACTACACTGCGATTTTTATTTATTTTTGTCAGTTGTAGATCATGCTCCTCAGTCGGCTCTTCCCTCAGAGGCGGAGTCTGTGCTGCGACCTCTCTATATGGATGTGCAGGCTACAACTCCTCTGGTAAGGACTGAAGGGCCGCTTTTCCCAAGTCTTGCTAAGGGGATATATGTTAGAAGGGCCAATTTCACAGAAAGGATAGATTTTCGTAGAGCTATAAGTCATTAAACATGTTAGGAAAAGCTGTTAACCAGGAGTCAGAACGCTTAAATTCTAGTTCACTAGAAATGGCTTTACTGCTTTGACCTTGGTCAAATCACATTCAATTCAAGTATTATAGTATTTAAATGGTTTACTCGTGGTGCCTTGGCATTGGATATGGTGGCACAGGTTTGTAACCCCAGCAATTGGAAGACTGAGGCAAGGGATCATAGGGAGTTTGAGGCCAGCCTTAGCTACATAGGGTATTTGAAAGGGACATGAAACCTTGTCTGTCACACACACCAAGAAGGAGGAGGAGAAGGAGGAGGAGGAGGAGGAGGAGGAGAGGAGGAAGAGGAGGAAGAGGAGGAGGGAGAGGAGAAAAAAACACACATGGACTTTGGAATTATCAGTGTTGCCCCTTATTAACTGGATTAACTTTTTAGGGTATTAAATAGGCTGAAAAACATTGCTCACCCTGGCACATGATAAGCACTTATTAGTAAAATACTTATTGGGGTTGGGGATCTGACTCATTTAGTAGGATGTTTGCTTAGCATGCAAGAGGCCCTGGGTTCAAACCACAGAAAGCCTAATTCCGTAATCCCAGCACTAGGGAGCTGAACACACTAAGAGAATCTCAGGTCACAGGCCATTTCATTCAAGGTCAGCTGGGGCTACATGAAACCCCCCCCCCAAAATTAGTTATTATTTGGTGCTAAGCACATATCCTACTGATAGCAATGGTCCAGTTCCATTATTATTATTATTATTATTATTATTATTATTGGTCTTTTCGAGACAGGGTCTCCCTGTAGCCCCAGCTGTCCTGGAACTCACTCTGTAGAGTTCAAGGCTGGCCTTGAACTCACAAAGATCCGCCTGCCTCTGCCTCCCAAGTGCTAGGATTAAAAGCATGCGCCACCACGCCCAGCCAGTTCCATTATTTTTTTTTATTTATTTATTTATTTATTTTTATTTTTGTATGTGTATGAATGTACTGTCTGCATGCAGGTCTGTGCACCCGTGTCGTGCAATGCCGCGGAGGTCAGAAGAGGGTCTCGGATTCCCCTGGAACTGGAGTTCTCCTGAAATTGGAGTTACAGACGTTCTCAGCCGCCATGTGGGTGCTGGGGATCGAACCCGGGTCCTCTGCAAGAGCGTCGGTGCTCTTAACCGCTAGGCTATCTCTCCAGCCCCAGTTCCATTATTTTTAAAAATATTTTTAGCGGGGTGTGGTGGGAGGCAGAGGCAGGCGGATCTTTGTGAGTTCAAGGCCAATCTGGTCTACAGAGTGAGTTCCAGGACAGCTGGGGCTACAGGGAGACCCTGTCTCAAAAAGCACCCCCCCCAAAAAAAAGAGATAATGTTATGAACTACCTGAGTGGATGGTAGAACACTGTCGTTTAATGTGGTTTGGGAGTAAGAGAATATTGGGTTAATATTTGATTAGTATTTGCAGAGATGGAGGAATGTTAGGCAGTAGCTGAGGGACTGAGATTGTATTGAGCAAGATTGGCAGGTTTCAGGGTATGCAGCTAGGACTGAGTTGACTATGGGCTAAGTGAGACTTATTTATTATCTTGTGCTCAGGATCCCCGGGTGCTTGATGCCATGCTTCCGTACCTTGTCAACTACTATGGGAACCCACATTCCCGGACCCATGCATATGGCTGGGAGAGTGAGGCAGCCATGGAACATGCTCGCCAGGTCAGTACAGAGGAACCGAGAGGTCTGGAGGTCAGATTCACTGGCCTGGGTGAGACATTTCCTTCTTGAATGTGGAAATGGTTATATTTCTTTTTTCGCAAATATTTTATTATTCTTTTTAATATTGATTTATTTGTATGAATGTACCGTCTGCATACAGGTTTGTGCACCTGTGTCGTGCAATGCCACAGAGGTCAGAAGAGGGTGTCAGATTCCCCTGGAGCTGGAGTTCTCCTGGAATTGGAGTTACAGACGGTTCTCAGCTGCTATGTGGATGCTGGGAATCGAACCTGGGTCCTCTGCAAGAGCTGTCAGTGCTCTTAACTGCTAGGCCATCTCTCCAGCCCCAGAAATAGTTATATTTCTATCAGAGGTTTAGAGAGTAGCTTTTGGGATTTAACTACAGGAATTGGAATAATGTCATATTTCCTAGCTAAATTACCTTGGACAAATTAATTTCTCTCGGGCTTGATTTCCTCACATTTCAAGCAGAGAGAGCAATAGTCTATACTCTAGAGGGTTATTGGGTCAATTAAGTGAGGCAATGGTAGGGCTGGAGTGATGCCTTAGTGGTTAAGAGCACCGAGCGCTCTTGCAGAGGACCCAGGTTCGATCCCCAGCACCCCCACATGGCGGCTGAGAACTGTCTTTGACTCCAGTCCCCAGGGGAATTTGACGCCCTCTTCTGACCTCTGCGGCATTGCATGACACGGGTGCACAGACCTACCTGCAGACAGTACATTCATATACATAAATAAAAAATTAAAAACAACCTTAAAAATAAAAAAAATGAGGCAATGCCAGCAAACTTTCACACTCATATGTAGTTCAATAAGTACATGCTAAGAGTTCAATAAATACATTAAGAAATAGGCCGGGCGTGGTAGCGCATGCCTTTAATCCTAGCACTTGGGAGGCAGAGGCAGGTGGATCTTTGTGAGTTTAAGGCCAGCCTGGTTTACAATAGTGAGTTCCAGGACAGCCAGAGCTACAGGGAGCCCCTGTCTCAAAAAGACCAAAAAAAAAAAAAAGAAATATACTGCTTGGGCCAGTAAGATGGCTTAGTGAGCAAAGGTGCCTGCAGCCAAATCCAGCAAATTGAATCTGGTCCTAGTAATCCACTTATTATAGCATGATCACATCCACACCCCAAAATTATTTAAAAATATATGTTATTTGGTGGGCATGGTGGCACATACCTTTATCCTAGCATTTGGGAGGCAGAAGCAGGCCGTTGTCTGTGAGATTGAGGTCTACATAGTTTCAGGCCAGCTGAGGCTACAGAGAGACCGTCTCAAAACATATATATACATATATATGTATATATGTGTGTGTATATGTGTATATAGCATATATTTTTGTATATATGTATATAGAACTTGACATTTTTGTTTTTTAATTTTTTGTGTGTCTGTTTTTCGAGACAGGGTCTCCTGTAGCCCCAGCTGTCCTGGAACTCACTCTGTAAACCAGGCTGGCCTTGAACTCACAAAGATCCGTCTGCCTCTGCCTCCCAAGTGCTGGGATTAAAGATGTGCTCCACCACACCTGGCTGTTTTGTAATTTTTTTAATAATTATTTTTATGAGTTCCAGGCAGTTGTAAGCTGCCTGATGTAACTGCTAGGTACTGAACTCAGCTTCTTTGGAAGGGGAGTACACACTCTTCGTCACTGAGCCATCTTCCCATCTGCCATGGTTTAAATTTCTTTTAATTACATTTAATTTTTTTTGTGCTTGTGTGTGTATGTTTGTATGTATATGTGTGGGTACCACAGCACACAGTGTGAAGGAGAGAGGACAGCTTATAGAACTTAGTTCTCTCCTTCCAAAACGAGGGTCTAGGGTTTGAACTTCAGATCATCAGGCTTGGAGGCAAGTGCCTTTACCCACTGAGCTGTACCACTGGTCCCCTATTTAGTGTTTTTGAGAAAGGTCTCAGACTATAGTCCAGGCTAGCCTGGAACTCACTCTGTAGCCCAGGCTAGTCTCAAACTCATGGCCATTCTCTTGCCTTGACCACCTAAGGGCTTGGAGTTCTTTTTTTGTGTGTGTGTTTTTATTTATTTATTTATTATTTATTTATTTATTTTTGGATTTCTTTCCAGTGTGTACCACCACTCCTGTTTTGTGTGGTGCTTGGGATCAAGCCTAAGGCTTCTTGAATGCTGGGCAAGCACTCTACCAGCTGAGACACAGCGTTTGACATTCTTTTTCTTGGAATGCAAACATTGTAGACTCTAAGGTGTAACAGTCTGTTTTTTTTTAAATAGTTTGTTTTTTTTTTTTTTTCAGTCTTTTTGAGACAGGGTCTCCTTGTAGCCCCAGCTGTCCTGGAACTCGCTCTGTAGAACAGGCTGGCCTTGAACTCACAAAGATCTGCCTGCCTCTGTCTCCCAAGTGCTAGGATTAAAAGCGTGCACCACCAGCCCGGGCCTTACCACGTTTTTTTAGGTTATTTATTTACTTATTTATTTTTTGTAGGTATGAATGTGTACTGTTGCATGTAGGTTTGTTGGCACACGTGTCATGCAGTGCTGCCGGAGGTCAGAAGAGGGCTTGGATTCCCTGGGACCGTGAGTCAAAGGACCGTTCTCAGCCGACATGTGATTTGTGATGTTGCTGGGGATCAATACAACCTGGTGGTCCTCTGCCAAGAGCGTCACTACTCTTAACTGCTTAGGCCATCTCTCCAGCACCGTCTTTCCCTATTTTAACCCTAGTCACACCTAGTAGGCACTGAATTTCTTTGTGGGCAGTAGATAGAATGTAGTGGGGGTATTACTGCTCTAGAGCTATGTTCCAGATGTGTCTGCAGTCCTGTTCCTGCAGGGAGCTGACATTATATATCTTTGGTTATTGACTTTCAGCAGGTAGCGTCTCTGATTGGAGCTGATCCTCGTTCCTTACTTTTCACTTTGGAGCCCCACTGAATCCACACAACCATAGGCAATTAGGTAAGAACAAGGGGGTTGCGTGGTATGGTTTTATAGTGAGAGGTATTGAACGAAGGAAAGATAGAGGAAAAGAGAAGAGAAGCAGTTACTCTATCTGGGCTTTGTGACTCTGGAGATTAGTGTTCTTCTATCACTTGGGCTCATGCATGTTTTGTACTTCTTCCCCTGTTCTGTTCCTTTAGTTCTTTTTGTTGTTGTTGTTCCAAATTACAACTTTGATAATTTAAGAGAGTGGGTTTAGGCCGGAGGAGAGATGGCTCAGTGGTTGAAATTGTTACTACTCTTTGTTATTTTTTTTAAAATTTATTTATTTACGTAGTGTATTACTGTACTGTCTGCATGCCTGTCTGTGCACCCCGTGTCGTGCAATGCCCGGAGGTCAGACAGATGTTTCGGCCATTCCCCTGGGAACTGGAGTCTACTGGAATTGGAGTTACAGTAGCTTTCTCAGCCGACATGTGGGTGCTGGGGATCGAACTCTGGTTCCTCTGCAAGGCGTCAGCGCTATTAACCGCTAGGCATCTCTCTAGCCCTCAAAATTGTACTACTCTACAGAGGACTGAGGCCAATTCTAGCATCCAATGGCTGGCTCACTCGTCTGTAATCCAGCTCCCTGGGGGATCTAATGTCATCTCCAAGACACATATACACATGTGGACATATACACTAATTAAAAAAAACCATTCTTTAAAAATTAGGGTGACCGCCGGGCATGGTTTAGCACATAGAACATGCCTTTAATCCTAGCCTTTGGGATGGGCAGCAGAGGCAGGTCGGATCTTTGTGAGTTCAAGGCCAGCTGGTCTACAGAGTGAGTTCCAGGACAGCGGGGGTACAGGGAGACATGCCGAAAAGACAAAAAAAAAAAAAAAAAAATTAAGGCTACCTAAGCCCCTCCCTTTCTTCTGAGGGCCCAAGATGGAAACTGAAGGGAGATACTCAGTGTATTGAGGATTGAGTTGAGGAGGGTCTCCTCAGCAGTCAAGGGCCTCTGTCTTCTTTTGCTGGGGTGTTTTTGCTGGGGTGGGCTTCTTACTCTTGAAGGCTATGTGAACCATGAGGTCTACTATCTTCTTATAGCCATTCTATTCCTTTAGCCACATTCATTATCATACCAGGAAATGAGTTTGACAGATTGGTCATCGAGGGCAGTGTCAGCCCCAGCGTCAAAGACAGAAAAGTAGGTATCACTGTTAAAGTTATAGGAGACACCCTGGTCAACAGTATAGCTCAGGATGCAATGTAGCACCTGTTTTAATTTATTTTATTTTATCTCATTCTTTGGTCTTTTTGAGACAGGATCACCCTATAGGCTCAGCTGGCCTTTAATCCCAGCACTCAGGAGGTAAAGACAGGTGGATCTCTGTGAGTTCAAGGCCAGCCTGGTCTACATTGCAAGTTCCAGGACAGTTGGGACAGCAAGGAGACCCTGTCTCAAAAAGACCAAAAAACAAAATTTATTTTATTTTATTTTATTTTTTTGAGATAGGGTCTCCCTATACCCCCAGCTGGCCTGGAACTCACTCTGTAGCCTGGGCTGGCCTTGAACTCAAAGAGATCTGCCTGTCCTGCCTTCCTAGTGCTGGGATTAAGAGCGTGCACTACCAGCCGGGTATGGTGGCGCACGCCTTTAATCCTAGCACTTGGGAGGCAGAGGCAGGCGGATCTTTGTGAGTTCAAGGCCAGCCTGGTCTCCAGAGTCAGTTCTAGGACAGCTGGGGTTACAGGGAGACCCCGTTTCGAAAAGACCAAAAAAAAAACCAAAACCAAAAAAGCGTGCACTACCACAACGGGCAAAATTTTTCTAAAAATTTTTGTGTGTGTATGTGTATTTTGCTTGCGTGTGTAAGTGTATTATGTGTGTGCCTGGTGCCTGATACTTTCAGAGGCTAGAAGCAGGCATTGGATTCCTTGGAACTAGACTTAAGTATGGTTGTTAGGTACTGGGAACTGAACCTGGGTCCTCTGGAAGAGCAGTAAATGCTCTGAACTGCTGAGCCATCTCTCCAAAGTCCTTCACCACTTTTGTAATGTTACTATATTTGTCAGCTTTCACCAGGCATCAGGTCAGGACCACAATAGATACATTGGGGGTCAAACATGGAAGGCCATGCTTGCTAGTTTCCTGTTCAGGCCTGGGATGACCTTGCCACTCTCTTGGCAGCACCAGTGGATGGAGGGATGATATTTTGGGCAGCCCCATAACCATCATGTCAGTTTCCTGGAGGAGCCAACCATAGTCTTCTGGGTGGTAATGATGGGATGGACTGTGGTACTAAGTCCTTCAACGATGCTGAAGTTGTCTTGGATCACTTTGGCCAGGGGGTTAAGCAGTGGGTGGTACAAGAGGTGTTGCTGACTGTCTTGAGTGAATTGTCATACTTCTATTGGTTCACATCCATCTCAAACATGGGGTCACCAGCAGAAGGGGCAGACCTGATGACCCTTTGGGCTCCACACTTCAAGTGAACCTTCGCTGTCTGTCTCCATGGTAGTAAAGACACCAGTAGACTCTGACATCCTCAGCACCAGCATCACCCCATTTGATGTTGGTAAGGTCTCACTCCTGGAAGATGGAGATGGCTTTTCCATTGATGACGTTTCCTTTTCTCAGCTTTGACTGTGCTGTGGGTAGAATCTCACTAGAAAATGTGAACCATGTAGTTAAAGTCAAGAAAGGAGTCATTGATGGCAACAGTACCTATTTTACCAGAGTTGAAAGCAGCCCTGGTGACCTGGTGCCCAATGCAGCTTGGGGGCTAGAGAGATGGCTCAATGGTTAAGAGCACTGCCTGCTCTTGCAGAGGACCTGGGTTTGATTCCTGGCACCCACGTGGCAGCTAACAATTGTCCATAGCTCCAGTTCCAGGAGAATCCAAAGCCCTTTTCTGACTCCATGGGCACTGGATGACAAGGGTGCACCTACCCACATAAGGAAATACACTCATACACATAAATAAATACATTTATTTATTGATTTATTTGTGGTTTTTTTGAGACATGGTCTCCCTGTAGCCCCAGCTGGCCTAGAACTCACTCTGTAGACCAGGCTGGCCTTGAATTCACAGAGATCTGCCTGCCTCTGCCTCTGCCTCCCAAGTGCTAGGATTAAAGGCATGTGCCACCATGCCCGGCTTAAAGACGGTTCTTAGCTGCCATGTGGGTACTGAGAATCGAACCTAGGTCTTCGGCAAGAGCAGTCTGCACTCTTAACAGCTGAGCCATCTTTCCAGCCCCAATGTTTATTTGTTTGTATATGTGTAGGCACGTCCCATTGCACACATAGGTCAGAGAATAGCTTGCAGGGGTTCGTTCTCTCCTTACACCACCTGGGACCTGGGGACTGAACTCAGGTTGTCAGGCTTGACGCAGGTATTCTCACTTAGCCACTACACTCGAATTTTTTTATTTTTATTTTTGTCAGTGTGATCCTGCTCCTCAGTCGGCTTTTCCCTCACTCGAGGCGGAGTTGTGTCCGCGCACTTCTCTATATGTATGTGCAGGGCTACCAACTCCTCTGGTAAGGGATGAAGGGCCGCTTTTCCCCAGTCTGCTAAGTGGATATATGTTAGATAGGGCCAATTCACAGAAAGGATATGATTTCGTAGAGCTATAAGTCACATAAAAAGTTAGGAAAAGCTGTTAACCAGGAGTCAGAACGCTTAAATTCTAGTTCACTAGAAATGGCTTTACTGCTTTGACCTTGGTCAAATCACATTCAATTCAAGTATTATAGTATTTAAATGGTTTACTCGTGGTGCCTTGGCATTGGATATGGTGGCACAGGTTTGTAACCCCAGCAATTGGAAGACTGAGGCAAGGGATCATCGGGAGTTTGAGGCCAGCCTTAGCTACAATAGGTATTTGAACGGGGGACATGAAACCTTGTCTGTCACACACACCACGGAAGGAGGAGAGAAGGAGGAGGAGGAGGAGGAGAGAGACAGGAAGAGGAGGAAGAGGAGGAGGGAGCAGGAGGAAAAAAAACACATTGTACTTGGAATATCAGTGTTGCCCCATAATCACCTGGATAACTTTTTAGGGTATTTAAAGGCTGACAAAACATTCGCTCACCCTGGCACATTGATATTAGCACTTATTAGGTAAAATACTATGGGGTTGGGGATCTGGACTTCATTTAGTAGGCTGTTTGCTTGCATGCACAGAGGCCCTGGGTTCAAACCACAGAAAGCCTAATTCCGTAATCCCAGCACTAGGGAGCTGAACACACTAAGAGAATCTCAGGTCACAGGCCATTTCATTCAAGGGTTTAACGCTGGGGCTACATGAAACCCCCCCCCCAAAATTAGTTATTATTTGGTGCTAAGCACATATCCTACTGTAGCAGGTCCAGTCCCTTATTATTATTCATTATTATTATTATTATTATTCTATTGGTCCTTTTCGAGACAGGGTCTCCCTGTTTAGCCCCAGATGTCCTGGAACTCACTCTGTTGAGCTTACAAAGCTGGCCTTGAACTCACAAAGATCCGGCTGACTCTGGCCTCCCAAGTGCTAGGATTAAAAGCATGCGCCACCACGCCAGCCTACGTTCCAATTATTTTTTTTATTTTTTTTATTTTTGTATGTGTATGAATGTACTGTCCTGCCGCAGGTTGTGCCACCCGTGTGTGCGATGCCGCGGAGGGTCAGAAGAGGGCTTTGGACTCCCCCTGGAACTGGAGTTCTCCCTGAAATTGGAGTACAGACGTTCTCAGCCGCCATGTGGGTGTGGGGATCGAACCCGGGTTCTCTGCAGAGGTTCGGTGCTCTTAACCGCTAGGCTATCTCTACAGCCCCAGTTCCATTATTTTTAAAACTATTTTTAGCGGGTTGGTGTGGTGGGAGGACGAGGGCAGTGAGGACTTTGTGGAGTTCACTGGCACAATGTCTACGAGTGAGTTCCAGGCAGCTGGGGCACAGGCGGGACCCTGTCTCAAAAAAGAACCCCCCCAAAAAAAGAGATAATGTATGAACTACTGAGTGGATGGTAGAACACTGTCGTTTAATGTGGTTTGGGAGTAAGAGAATATTGGGTTAATATTTGATTAGTATTTGCAGAGATGGAGGAATGTTAGGCAGTAGCTGAGGGACTGAGATTTATTGAAGCAAGACTTGGCAAGGTTTCAGGTTTTCAGGGTATGCAGCTAGGGACTGCGTTGATATTGGGCTAAGTGGAGACTTATTTATTATCTTGTGCTCAGGATCCCCGGGTGCTTGATGCCATGCTTCCGTACCTTGTCAACTACTATGGGAACCCACATTCCCGGACCCATGCATATGGCTGGGAGAGTGAGGCAGCCATGGAACATGCTCGCCAGGTCAGTACAGAGGAACCGAGAGGTCTGGAGGTCAGATTCACTGGCCTGGGTGAGACATTTCCTTCTCTCGCATGTGGAAGGAAATGGTTCTATTTTCTTTTTTCGCAAAACTATTTTATTATCTTTTTTATTATTGATTTATTTGTACTGAACGTACCGTCTGGCATACACGGTTGTGCACCTTGTGTCATGCCAATGCACAGAGGTGAGACGAGGGTCTCGGATTCCTCCTGGAGCTGGAGTTCTCCTGGAATTGGAGTTAGTTACAGGACGGTTCTCAGCGGCTATTGTGGATGCTGGAAATCGAAACCCGGGCTCCTCTGCAAGAGCTGTCAGTTCTCTTCTAACTGCTAGGCCATTCTCTCCAGCCCCAGAAATAGTTTATTTCTATTCAGAGGTTTCGAGAGTAGTTTGGGATTTTACTACAGGAATTGGAATAAGTCAGATTTCTAAGCTAAATACCTTGGACAATATACTTTCTCTCGGGCTGATTTCCTCACATTTCAAAGCAGAGAGGCCAATAGTCTATCTCTAGAGGGTTATACTGGGTCAATTACATGTGAGGCACATGGTGGGCTGGAGAGATGCCTTGTGGTTAAGAGCAACGAGGCGCTCTTGCAGAGGACCCAGGTTTTCGATCCCACCCCCCCACATGGCGGCTGAGAACTGTCTTGACTCCAGTCCCCAGGGGAATTTTGACGCCCTCTTCTGACCTCCTGCCGGGATTGAATGACACGGGTGCCACAACCTACCTGCAGACAGTACACTTCTATACATAAATAAAAAACCAAAAAACAACCTTAAAAATAAAATAATAATGAGGCAACTTGCCAGCAAACTTTCACACTCATATGTAGTTCAATAAGTACATGCTAAGAGTTCAATAAATACATTAAGAAATAGGCCGGGCGTGTCGCGCATACCTGCAATCTAGAATTGGGAGGCAGAGGCAGGGGATTTGTGAGTTTAAGGCCAGCTGTGTCTATATAGTGAGTAGTCCAGCCCAGGCTTCAGGGAGACCCGTCTCAAAAAGACCAAAAAAAAAAAAAGAAATCTATCTTCGGGCCAGAAGATGGCTTAGTGAGCAAAGGTGCCTGCAGCCAAATCCAGCAAATTGAATCTGGTCCTAGTAATCCACTTATTATAGCATGATCACATCCACACCCCAAAATTATTTAAAAATATGTATTTGGGGCATGGGTGTCACATACACACTTTTAATCCCTAGCATTTGGGAGGCAGACGCAGGCCGATCTCCGTGAGCTCAAGGCAAGCCTGATCTACATATTGAGTTTCAGGCCAGCCTGAAGGAAAGCAAAAATCAAAACAAAAAAAAAAAAATATATATACATATATAGTATATATGTGTTTGTGTATATGTGATTGTTATCGCATATATTTTTGTATCTATGTATATAGAAATTGACATTTTGTTTTTTAATTTTTATGTGTTGTTTTTCGAGACAGGGTCTCCTGTAGCCCCAAGCTGTCCCTGGACCTCACTCTGTAAACCAGGGGGCCTTGACTCACAAAGATCGTCTTGCCTCTGCCTCCAGTGCTGGGGATTAAAGATGTGCACCAACACACCACCTGGCTGTTTGTAATTTTTTATAATATTTTATGAGTTCCCAGGCAGTTGTAAGTGCTGGATGTAAAACTGCTAGGTACTGAACTAGCTTCTTTGAAGGGGAGAACACTCTTCGTCATGAGCCATCTTCCCATCTGCCATGGTTTAAATTTCTTTTCATTACATTAATGTATTTTTGTGCTGTGTGTATTGTTTGTATGTATATGTGTGGGTACCACAGCACACAGTGTGAAGGAGAGAGGACAGCTTATAGAACTTAGTTCTCTCCTTCCAAACGAGGGTGTCCTAGGGTTTGAACTCAGATCATCAGGCTTTGAGCAAGTGCCCTTTACCCATGCGCTTTACCATGGTCCCTATTTAGTGTTTTGAGAAAGGTTCTCAGACTATAGTCCCGGCTAGCCTGAACTCACTTGAGCCCAGGCTAGTCTCAAACTCATGGCCATTCTCTTGCCTTGACCACCTAAGGGCTTGGAGTTCTTTTTTGTGTGTGTGTGTTTTATTTTATTTATTTATTATTTATCCTATTTTATTTGGATACTTCTTTTCAATGTGTGTACCACCACTCCTGTTTTGTGTGGTGCTTGGGATCAAGCCTAAGGCTTCTTGAATGCTGGGCAAGCACTCTACAGCTGAGACACAGTTTGAATTCTTTTTCTGGAATATGCAAAATTGTAGACTCTAAGGTGTAAACAGTTGTTTTTTTTTAAATAGTTTGTTTTTTTTTTTTTTCAGTCTTTTTGAGACAGGGTCTCCTTGTAGCCCAGCTTCCTGGAACTCGCTCTTGTAGAATGGCCGGCATGACCTCACAAAAGATCTGCCTGCCCCTGTTCCCCCAAGTGCTAGGATTTAAAGCGTGCACCACCAGCCCGGGCCTTACCACGTTTTTTTAGGTTATTTATTTACTTATTTATTTTTTGTAGGTATGAATGTGTACTGTTGCATGTAGGTTTGTTGGCACACGTGTCATGCAGTGCTGCCGGAGGTCAGAAGAGGGCTTGGATTCCCTGGGACCGTGAGTCAAAGGACCGTTCTCAGCCGACATGTGATTTGTGATGTTGCTGGGGATCAATACAACCTGGTGGTCCTCTGCCAAGAGCGTCACTACTCTTAACTGCTTAGGCCATCTCTCCAGCACCGTCTTTCCCTATTTTAACCCTAGTCACACCTAGTAGGCACTGAATTTCTTTGTGGGCAGTAGATAGAATGTAGTGGGGGTATTACTGCTCTAGAGCTATGTTCCAGATGTGTCTGCAGTCCTGTTCCTGCAGGGAGCTGACATTATATATCTTTGGTTATTGACTTTCAGCAGGTAGCGTCTCTGATTGGAGCTGATCCTCGTTCCTTACTTTTCACTTTGGAGCCCCACTGAATCCACACAACCATAGGCAATTAGGTAAGAACAAGGGGGTTGCGTGGTATGGTTTTATAGTGAGAGGTATTGAACGAAGGAAAGATAGAGGAAAAGAGAAGAGAAGCAGTTACTCTATCTGGGCTTTGTGACTCTGGAGATTAGTGTTCTTCTATCACTTGGGCTCATGCATGTTTTGTACTTCTTCCCCTGTTCTGTTCCTTTAGTTCTTTTTGTTGTTGTTGTTCCAAATTACAACTTTGATAATTTAAGAGAGTGGGTTTAGGCCGGAGGAGAGATGGCTCAGTGGTTGAAATTGTTACTACTCTTTGTTATTTTTTTTAAAATTTATTTATTTACGTAGTGTATTACTGTACTGTCTGCATGCCTGTCTGTGCACCCCGTGTCGTGCAATGCCCGGAGGTCAGACAGATGTTTCGGCCATTCCCCTGGGAACTGGAGTCTACTGGAATTGGAGTTACAGTAGCTTTCTCAGCCGACATGTGGGTGCTGGGGATCGAACTCTGGTTCCTCTGCAAGGCGTCAGCGCTATTAACCGCTAGGCATCTCTCTAGCCCTCAAAATTGTACTACTCTACAGAGGACTGAGGCCAATTCTAGCATCCAATGGCTGGCTCACTCGTCTGTAATCCAGCTCCCTGGGGGATCTAATGTCATCTCCAAGACACATATACACATGTGGACATATACACTAATTAAAAAAAACCATTCTTTAAAAATTAGGGTGACCGCCGGGCATGGTTTAGCACATAGAACATGCCTTTAATCCTAGCCTTTGGGATGGGCAGCAGAGGCAGGTCGGATCTTTGTGAGTTCAAGGCCAGCTGGTCTACAGAGTGAGTTCCAGGACAGCGGGGGTACAGGGAGACATGCCGAAAAGACAAAAAAAAAAAAACAAAATCAGTGCTCAAGTCTAAGAGTCTGGGAATCCTTTTATTTGCTATTCCAAGAATGAGTATTGATAAGTAGATATATCCAGGGTCTCTAGAACATTCTGTATTGACTCTTCTAACAAATCTGCTCCATTTGTGGTAAGGATTTCATTACAGTAATAAAGTACAGGGCTGGACGATCAGCTTCTATGCATTTTTTTTCTTCTAATTTCATTTTAACAATAATTAATAAATTTATGAGTTACAAGCATCCTTCATGTAAAAACAATTTGCAAGACGGTGTGCCCAAAACCCACACAGCTCATGGGTCTCGCCATCCAGCTGGGGGCGGGGCTTGTATGTTCAATCAAGTGATCAAATAAGTGTCCAGCTATTGTTGTGTAGTTTCACCATTCACCCCAATCGCAGCCCTTACATTCTACCACGCCCCATTTTCTGCAGATTATTCCCCAGGCTTAGAAAAGGGGCACGGGTGTTGGAGAAAAACAGTCTACTTTCTCTGGAGCTGTCGTTTTGGACTGTGGTCAACTCTGGCTGTTTCCTTTCATGGGCTGACCATTTGTCCATGAATAACCTTTCAATCCAGCTTCTATGATTTATGTTATAAAACAGACATGGGTTTTAGTTTCCTTGAATTCATGATTCTTGCAGATGAATCTGGATTCAATACCCAGCTGTGCAATTTATAGGGTATGGAAGCTGCAAAATGGGCAATATTTACTTATTTATTTTGGTATGTTTGAGACTGTCTCCCTTTAGTCCCAGCCGACCTGGACCTCGCTCTGAAGACCAAGCTGGCCTTGAACTCAGAGATCCACCTGCCTCTGCCTCCCAAGTAAGTGCTAGGATTAAAGGTGTGCGACAACCCCGGCTATCAACATGACATTTAAAAACTGTTGATAACCAATACACTTAGCACAAAACACTAAGTGCAGAGTAAAAATTTATAATGGGCATACATTCTCCAAATTATTTCCCAAAGAGTGCAGGAGTCTATCTCTGTGGTCGAGCATTTGTGTGCAGAATGCTGAGCTCCTCTTCATAGGATTGAAAAATAGCGCAGCGAGCTTGTTTCATTATAAACCAGGTAGCAATAGCCATAATCCTCATTCCCGCGCGTTTACCACGTGCTAGATGAAGTGCAAAACGTGCAAGGATGATTTTTTTTTTAAGAGTTGGAGGTGGGTGTTACAGTGCCCATCCACAGTTGAACAAACTGCCTCCAACTTGGCTTAAGTCACCGAACTAGGAAGGGTTCAGAGAGCCATTTTGGCTCTAGAGCTCAGATTCTAAGTGCAGCGCTTCCAAGGTGAAAACAGGAAGTCGGTCTCGCTCTCTAGGGGAAGACGAGGCAACGGGAACCCAGTGGGCGCTCCTGTCCGAGGGAGCCGGGAAATCCCGCCCAGAGGTCGCCCGTGCCCCTCACCTGAGACAAGAAAAGGTGCCGAAGAGCGCCCCGGCCGCCATACCCACGGCGCACCCCATGACAAAGCCCATCTTCACGCGGTCGAAGCAGCTGGGCTGGGACTGCCCGTAGGGACCCACGGCCACCGGCATCTGCGGGTGAGAGCACAGGACGCTCAGGCCCCGCCGCCAGCGCAAGAGCCGGCGGGCACGGACGGAACACTCCGGGAAGCCAGGGCCTCCCCAGCCCTCCGACCCGCTCCGCTACCCTCCTCTGGGTCGAGGCCTCGGCCGCGCGGGACACACTCACCTCGCTTTCCGCCTCGGTTGCTCAGCTCCACGTCTCTCCGGAGGGCGGAGGGCGGAGGGCGCTCGCAGCCAATGAGATCGCTTCCGGAGCGCGGAGCAGCTACTTCCGGGAACCTGGGGCTGCGGACGAAAGGGCCGCGGAGGGTGAGCACCGCTGTTGGGAACATGCTGTTGCGAGCTGCTTGGAGGCGAGCGGCTTTGGTGAAGACCGCAGCTGCCCTGCGGAAGCCCGCGGCGCCCACCCGGGGACTGCGCCTGCGCGGTACGCTCCCTGTCGTGGTCGCTCCCTTCCCCTCTGGCGTTGCGAACCGTGTGGTTTTTGGGGTCCGTGCGGTCCTTGCGGCTACGCACTGCAGGATTCCGGAGCCTCCCGGGTGCGCAGCTGCCCAAGCTGACACTTCCTATCGCCTGCAGCCCCCATGTTTCTCCAGGCTGCCCTTTGATTCTGCCCCGCCTGTTTCCTGAGCGCGGGAGGCTCATTCTTCTGACCTCTTCTGCCCAGTTGTTAGTGATAATAGTCGTGGCTCCTATCCAGCCACGAACCTCTATGCAGGAACCTGCTCTTTTCACTTTTCTTCTAAATGATTTTGCCTTTTAGAGCCCTTATGACTCCCGGCATCATCGCCGGCAGCATCCTCTTTCAGGAATCCATGCCTTACCTGGAGTTCTTTTGCTGCGAGCTGGGTTCTCTTGACGAGTCTTTCCCTTGAGATTCTATCCCAGCCTTCCCTCCCTTCTCCTGGAAGCAGCAGCTCTGAGCTTCTGCTGTTTTGCACAAGTCCACAGTTGCATCATTTCTCACTTAGCCACTACACTGCGATTTTTATTTATTTTTGTCAGTTGTAGATCATGCTCCTCAGTCGGCTCTTCCCTCAGAGGCGGAGTCTGTGCTGCGACCTCTCTATATGGATGTGCAGGCTACAACTCCTCTGGTAAGGACTGAAGGGCCGCTTTTCCCAAGTCTTGCTAAGGGGATATATGTTAGAAGGGCCAATTTCACAGAAAGGATAGATTTTCGTAGAGCTATAAGTCATTAAACATGTTAGGAAAAGCTGTTAACCAGGAGTCAGAACGCTTAAATTCTAGTTCACTAGAAATGGCTTTACTGCTTTGACCTTGGTCAAATCACATTCAATTCAAGTATTATAGTATTTAAATGGTTTACTCGTGGTGCCTTGGCATTGGATATGGTGGCACAGGTTTGTAACCCCAGCAATTGGAAGACTGAGGCAAGGGATCATAGGGAGTTTGAGGCCAGCCTTAGCTACATAGGGTATTTGAAAGGGACATGAAACCTTGTCTGTCACACACACCAAGAAGGAGGAGGAGAAGGAGGAGGAGGAGGAGGAGGAGGAGAGGAGGAAGAGGAGGAAGAGGAGGAGGGAGAGGAGAAAAAAACACACATGGACTTTGGAATTATCAGTGTTGCCCCTTATTAACTGGATGAACTTTTTAGGGTATTAAATAGGCTGAAAAACATTGCTCACCCTGGCACATGATAAGCACTTATTAGTAAAATACTTATTGGGGTTGGGGATCTGACTCATTTAGTAGGATGTTTGCTTAGCATGCAAGAGGCCCTGGGTTCAAACCACAGAAAGCCTAATTCCGTAATCCCAGCACTAGGGAGCTGAACACACTAAGAGAATCTCAGGTCACAGGCCATTTCATTCAAGGTCAGCTGGGGCTACATGAAACCCCCCCCCCAAAATTAGTTATTATTTGGTGCTAAGCACATATCCTACTGATAGCAATGGTCCAGTTCCATTATTATTATTATTATTATTATTATTATTATTGGTCTTTTCGAGACAGGGTCTCCCTGTAGCCCCAGCTGTCCTGGAACTCACTCTGTAGAGTTCAAGGCTGGCCTTGAACTCACAAAGATCCGCCTGCCTCTGCCTCCCAAGTGCTAGGATTAAAAGCATGCGCCACCACGCCCAGCCAGTTCCATTATTTTTTTTTATTTATTTATTTATTTATTTTTATTTTTGTATGTGTATGAATGTACTGTCTGCATGCAGGTCTGTGCACCCGTGTCGTGCAATGCTGCGGAGGTCAGAAGAGGGTCTCGGATTCCCCTGGAACTGGAGTTCTCCTGAAATTGGAGTTACAGACGGTTCTCAGCCGCCATGTGGGTGCTGGGGATCGAACCCGGGTCCTCTGCAAGAGCGTCGGTGCTCTTAACCGCTAGGCTATCTCTCCAGCCCCAGTTCCATTATTTTTAAAAATATTTTTAGCGGGGTGTGGTGGGAGGCAGAGGCAGGCGGATCTTTGTGAGTTCAAGGCCAATCTGGTCTACAGAGTGAGTTCCAGGACAGCTGGGGCTACAGGGAGACCCTGTCTCAAAAAGCACCCCCCCCAAAAAAAAGAGATAATGTTATGAACTACCTGAGTGGATGGTAGAACACTGTCGTTTAATGTGGTTTGGGAGTAAGAGAATATTGGGTTAATATTTGATTAGTATTTGCAGAGATGGAGGAATGTTAGGCAGTAGCTGAGGGACTGAGATTGTATTGAGCAAGATTGGCAGGTTTCAGGGTATGCAGCTAGGACTGAGTTGACTATGGGCTAAGTGAGACTTATTTATTATCTTGTGCTCAGGATCCCCGGGTGCTTGATGCCATGCTTCCGTACCTTGTCAACTACTATGGGAACCCACATTCCCGGACCCATGCATATGGCTGGGAGAGTGAGGCAGCCATGGAACATGCTCGCCAGGTCAGTACAGAGGAACCGAGAGGTCTGGAGGTCAGATTCACTGGCCTGGGTGAGACATTTCCTTCTTGAATGTGGAAATGGTTATATTTCTTTTTTCGCAAATATTTTATTATTCTTTTTAATATTGATTTATTTGTATGAATGTACCGTCTGCATACAGGTTTGTGCACCTGTGTCTTGCAATGCCACAGAGGTCAGAAGAGGGTGTCAGATTCCCCTGGAGCTGGAGTTCTCCTGGAATTGGAGTTACAGACGGTTCTCAGCTGCTATGTGGATGCTGGGAATCGAACCTGGGTCCTCTGCAAGAGCTGTCAGTGCTCTTAACTGCTAGGCCATCTCTCCAGCCCCAGAAATAGTTATATTTCTATCAGAGGTTTAGAGAGTAGCTTTTGGGATTTAACTACAGGAATTGGAATAATGTCATATTTCCTAGCTAAATTACCTTGGACAAATTAATTTCTCTCGGGCTTGATTTCCTCACATTTCAAGCAGAGAGAGCAATAGTCTATACTCTAGAGGGTTATTGGGTCAATTAAGTGAGGCAATGGTAGGGCTGGAGTGATGCCTTAGTGGTTAAGAGCACCGAGCGCTCTTGCAGAGGACCCAGGTTCTATCCCCAGCACCCCCACATGGCGGCTGAGAACTGTCTTTGACTCCAGTCCCCAGGGGAATTTGACGCCCTCTTCTGACCTCTGCTGCATTGCATGACACGGGTGCACAGACCTACTTGCAGACAGTACATTCATATACATAAATAAAAAATTAAAAACAACCTTAAAAATAAAAAAAATGAGGCAATGCCAGCAAACTTTCACACTCATATGTAGTTCAATAAGTACATGCTAAGAGTTCAATAAATACATTAAGAAATAGGCCGGGCGTGGTAGCGCATGCCTTTAATCCTAGCACTTGGGAGGCAGAGGCAGGTGGATCTTTGTGAGTTTAAGGCCAGCCTGGTTTACAATAGTGAGTTCCAGGACAGCCAGAGCTACAGGGAGACCCTGTCTCAAAAAGACCAAAAAAAAAAAAAAGAAATATACTGCTTGGGCCAGTAAGATGGCTTAGTGAGCAAAGGTGCCTGCAGCCAAATCCAGCAAATTGAATCTGGTCCTAGTAATCCACTTATTATAGCATGATCACATCCACACCCCAAAATTATTTAAAAATATATGTTATTTGGTGGGCATGGTGGCACATACCTTTATCCTAGCATTTGGGAGGCAGAAGCAGGCCGTTGTCTGTGAGATTGAGGTCTACATAGTTTCAGGCCAGCTGAGGCTACAGAGAGACCGTCTCAAAACATATATATACATATATATGTATATATGTGTGTGTATATGTGTATATAGCATATATTTTTGTATATATGTATATAGAACTTGACATTTTTGTTTTTTAATTTTTTGTGTGTCTGTTTTTCGAGACAGGGTCTCCTGTAGCCCCAGCTGTCCTGGAACTCACTCTGTAAACCAGGCTGGCCTTGAACTCACAAAGATCCGTCTGCCTCTGCCTCCCAAGTGCTGGGATTAAAGATGTGCGCCACCACACCTGGCTGTTTTGTAATTTTTTTAATAATTATTTTTATGAGTTCCAGGCAGTTGTAAGCTGCCTGATGTAACTGCTAGGTACTGAACTCAGCTTCTTTGGAAGGGGAGTACACACTCTTCGTCACTGAGCCATCTTCCCATCTGCCATGGTTTAAATTTCTTTTAATTACATTTAATTTTTTTTGTGCTTGTGTGTGTATGTTTGTATGTATATGTGTGGGTACCACAGCACACAGTGTGAAGGAGAGAGGACAGCTTATAGAACTTAGTTCTCTCCTTCCAAAACGAGGGTCTAGGGTTTGAACTTCAGATCATCAGGCTTGGAGGCAAGTGCCTTTACCCACTGAGCCATACCACTGGTCCCCTATTTAGTGTTTTTGAGAAAGGTCTCAGACTATAGTCCAGGCTAGCCTGGAACTCACTCTGTAGCCCAGGCTAGTCTCAAACTCATGGCCATTCTCTTGCCTTGACCACCTAAGGGCTTGGAGTTCTTTTTTTGTGTGTGTGTTTTTATTTATTTATTTATTATTTATTTATTTATTTTTGGATTTCTTTCCAGTGTGTACCACCACTCCTGTTTTGTGTGGTGCTTGGGATCAAGCCTAAGGCTTCTTGAATGCTGGGCAAGCACTCTACCAGCTGAGACACAGCGTTTGACATTCTTTTTCTTGGAATGCAAACATTGTAGACTCTAAGGTGTAACAGTCTGTTTTTTTTTAAATAGTTTGTTTTTTTTTTTTTTCAGTCTTTTTGAGACAGGGTCTCCTTGTAGCCCCAGCTGTCCTGGAACTCGCTCTGTAGAACAGGCTGGCCTTGAACTCACAAAGATCTGCCTGCCTCTGTCTCCCAAGTGCTAGGATTAAAAGCGTGCACCACCATGCCCGGCTTTAAATAGTTTTTTATAGGTTATTTATTTACTTATTTATTTTTGTATGTGTATGAATGTACTGTCTGCATGTAGGTTTGTGCACCCGTGTCATGCAGTGCTGCGGAGGTCAGAAGAGGGCGTTGGATTCCCCTGGAGACCGGAGTCAAAGACCGTTCTCAGCCGCCATGTGATGTGCTGGGGATCAAACCTGGGTCCTCTGCAAGAGCAGTCAATACTCTTAACTGCTAGGCCATCTCTCCAGCCCCGTCTGTTCCTATTTTAACCCTAGTCACACCTAGTAGGCACTGAATTTCTTTGTGGGCAGTAGATAGAATGTAGTGGGGGTATTACTGCTCTAGAGCTATGTTCCAGATGTGTCTGCAGTCCTGTTCCTGCAGGGAGCTGACATTATATATCTTTGGTTATTGACTTTCAGCAGGTAGCGTCTCTGATTGGAGCTGATCCTCGTGAAATAATTTTCACTAGTGGAGCCACTGAATCCAACAACATAGCAATTAAGGTAAGACAAGGGGGTTGAGGGTATGGTATAGTGAGAGGTATTGAGAAGAAGAAAGATAGAAGGAAAAGAGAAGAGAAGCAGTTACTCTATCTGGGCTTTGTGACTCTGGAGATTAGTGTTCTTCTATCACTTGGGCTCATGCATGTTTTTTGTAATTACCTTCCCCCATGTTATTGCTTCCTTTAGTCTTTTTGTTGTTGTTGTTCAATAAACTTTGATATATTTAAGAGAGTAGGGTTTAGGCTGGAGTGATGGCTCAGTGGTTGAATTTGTACTACTCTTTTTTAATTTTTTTAAAATTTTATTTATTTATGTATGTGTATTAATGTACTGTCTGCATGCATGTCTGTGCACCCGTGTCGTGCAATGCCCCGGAGGTCAGAAGAGGGTGTCGGATTCCCCTGGAACTGGAGTTCTCCTGGAATTGGAGTTACAGATAGTTCTCAGCCGCCATGTGGGTGCTGGGGATCGAACTCGGGTCCTCTGCAAGAGCAGTCAGCGCTCTTAACTTCTAGGCTATCTCTCTAGCCCCAAATTTGTACTACTCTTACAGAGGACCTGAGGCCAATTCCTAGCACTCACATTGGATGGCTCACTCTGTCTGTAACTCCAGCTCCATGGGATCTAATGTCATCTCCACAGACACCATCATACACATGTGGACATATACATAAATAAAAAACCATTTTAAAAATTAGGGTGACCGCCGGGCATGGTAGCACATGCCTTTAATCCTAGCATTTGGGAGGCAGAGGCAGGCGGATCTTTGTGAGTTCAAGGCCAGCCTGGTCTACAGAGTGAGTTCCAGGACAGCTGGGGCTACAGGGAGACCCTGTCTCGAAAAGACAAAAAAAAAAAAAAAAAAAAATTAAGGCTACCTAAGCCCCTCCCTTTCTTCTGAGGGCCCAAGATGGAAACTGAAGGGAGATACTCAGTGTATTGAGGATTGAGTTGAGGAGGGTCTCCTCAGCAGTCAAGGGCCTCTGTCTTCTTTTGCTGGGGTGTTTTTGCTGGGGTGGGCTTCTTACTCTTGAAGGCTATGTGAACCATGAGGTCTACTATCTTCTTATAGCCATTCTATTCCTTTAGCCACATTCATTATCATACCAGGAAATGAGTTTGACAGATTGGTCATCGAGGGCAGTGTCAGCCCCAGCGTCAAAGACAGAAAAGTAGGTATCACTGTTAAAGTTATAGGAGACACCCTGGTCAACAGTATAGCTCAGGATGCAATGTAGCACCTGTTTTAATTTATTTTATTTTATCTCATTCTTTGGTCTTTTTGAGACAGGATCACCCTATAGGCTCAGCTGGCCTTTAATCCCAGCACTCAGGAGGTAAAGACAGGTGGATCTCTGTGAGTTCAAGGCCAGCCTGGTCTACATTGCAAGTTCCAGGACAGTTGGGACAGCAAGGAGACCCTGTCTCAAAAAGACCAAAAAACAAAATTTATTTTATTTTATTTTATTTTTTTGAGATAGGGTCTCCCTATACCCCCAGCTGGCCTGGAACTCACTCTGTAGCCTGGGCTGGCCTTGAACTCAAAGAGATCTGCCTGTCCTGCCTTCCTAGTGCTGGGATTAAGAGCGTGCACTACCAGCCGGGTATGGTGGCGCACGCCTTTAATCCTAGCACTTGGGAGGCAGAGGCAGGCGGATCTTTGTGAGTTCAAGGCCAGCCTGGTCTCCAGAGTCAGTTCTAGGACAGCTGGGGTTACAGGGAGACCCCGTTTCGAAAAGACCAAAAAAAAAACCAAAACCAAAAAAGCGTGCACTACCACAACGGGCAAAATTTTTCTAAAAATTTTTGTGTGTGTATGTGTATTTTGCTTGCGTGTGTAAGTGTATTATGTGTGTGCCTGGTGCCTGATACTTTCAGAGGCTAGAAGCAGGCATTGGATTCCTTGGAACTAGACTTAAGTATGGTTGTTAGGTACTGGGAACTGAACCTGGGTCCTCTGGAAGAGCAGTAAATGCTCTGAACTGCTGAGCCATCTCTCCAAAGTCCTTCACCACTTTTGTAATGTTACTATATTTGTCAGCTTTCACCAGGCATCAGGTCAGGACCACAATAGATACATTGGGGGTCAAACATGGAAGGCCATGCTTGCTAGTTTCCTGTTCAGGCCTGGGATGACCTTGCCACTCTCTTGGCAGCACCAGTGGATGGAGGGATGATATTTTGGGCAGCCCCATAACCATCATGTCAGTTTCCTGGAGGAGCCAACCATAGTCTTCTGGGTGGTAATGATGGGATGGACTGTGGTACTAAGTCCTTCAACGATGCTGAAGTTGTCTTGGATCACTTTGGCCAGGGGGTTAAGCAGTGGGTGGTACAAGAGGTGTTGCTGACTGTCTTGAGTGAATTGTCATACTTCTGTTGGTTCACATCCATCTCAAACATGGGGTCACCAGCAGAAGGGGCAGACCTGATGACCCTTTGGGCTCCACACTTCAAGTGAACCTTCGCTGTCTGTCTCCATGGTAGTAAAGACACCAGTAGACTCTGACATCCTCAGCACCAGCATCACCCCATTTGATGTTGGTAAGGTCTCACTCCTGGAAGATGGAGATGGCTTTTCCATTGATGACGTTTCCTTTTCTCAGCTTTGACTGTGCTGTGGGTAGAATCTCACTAGAAAATGTGAACCATGTAGTTAAAGTCAAGAAAGGAGTCATTGATGGCAACAGTACCTATTTTACCAGAGTTGAAAGCAGCCCTGGTGACCTGGTGCCCAGTGCAGCTTGGGGGCTAGAGAGATGGCTCAATGGTTAAGAGCACTGCCTGCTCTTGCAGAGGACCTGGGTTTGATTCCTGGCACCCACGTGGCAGCTAACAATTGTCCATAGCTCCAGTTCCAGGAGAATCCAAAGCCCTTTTCTGACTCCATGGGCACTGGATGACAAGGGTGCACCTACCCACATAAGGAAATACACTCATACACATAAATAAATACATTTATTTATTGATTTATTTGTGGTTTTTTTGAGACATGGTCTCCCTGTAGCCCCAGCTGGCCTAGAACTCACTCTGTAGACCAGGCTGGCCTTGAATTCACAGAGATCTGCCTGCCTCTGCCTCTGCCTCCCAAGTGCTAGGATTAAAGGCATGTGCCACCATGCCCGGCTTAAAGACGGTTCTTAGCTGCCATGTGGGTACTGAGAATCGAACCTAGGTCTTCGGCAAGAGCAGTCTGCACTCTTAACAGCTGAGCCATCTTTCCAGCCCCAATGTTTATTTGTTTGTATATGTGTAGGCACGTCCCATTGCACACATAGGTCAGAGAATAGCTTGCAGGGGTTCGTTCTCTCCTTACACCACCTGGGACCTGGGGACTGAACTCAGGTTGTCAGGCTTGACGCAGGTACAAGCTGAACCATCCTACCAGCCTCTTCAGCCTTTTTTTTTTTTTTTTTTGGTCTTTTGGAGGCAGGGTCTCTCTGTAGCCCCAGCTGTCCTGGAACTTACTCTGTAAACCAGGCTGGCCTTGAACTCACAAAGATCCTCCTGCCTCTGCCTCCCAAGTGCACACTAAAGGTGTGCACCATCACGCCTGGCTCTTCAGCGTTTTTTAAAAAAGTGTGTGTATGCAGATATATATGTGTGTGTAACATGTGTGCTACAGTGTGTATGTGGGGTCAGAAGACAACCTTGTGGAGTTTTAATGTCCATTAAAAAAGTATTTTATTTATTGTTTTCTGTGTATGAATATATTACCTGCATGTTTGTGTATGTGTGACCTTGTTGTGCAATGCCCAGAGGAGGGCGGTGGATCCCCTGGAACTGGATGGAGTTATGGACAGTTGCTAGCCTCCATGTGGGTGATGGGAAGTGAGCCAAGTCATCTGCAAGAGCAGTCAGTGCTCTTAACCACCGAGCCATCTTTCCAGCCCCCGTCCTTCTACTTAAAAAAATATATATTTATAGCCAGGCAGTGTACTCTATCCTGTCTTTATCTATTGGTCTGAGTTTAGTATGGCAGCTGGATAGGAAAGGTAGTGGTTCTCTGATCAATAATACATGTATCTCTAGCCGGGCGTGGTGGCGCACGCCTTTAATCCTAGCACTTGGGAGGCAGAGGCAGGTGGATCTTTGTGAGTTCAGGCCAGCCTGGTCTACAGAGTGAGGTCCAGGACAGCTAGGGCTACAGGGAGACCCTGTCTCAAAAAGACCAAAAAAAAAAAAATAATAATAATACATATATCTCTATATAGCACATGCTGACCTCAAATTCGGTATGTAGACAGTGCTGGCCTCTATCTCAGAGATCTGCCTGCCTCTGCCTCCCAAGTGCTAGATTGAAGGTGTGCACCCTCATACCCAGCCCAAGAGTTTCATATTTTTTTTAGGATGGCAGCTATTTCAGGGAATGGATAGCAGTGATTAAACCCTCTACTCTGTGCTTTTGTCCTAGTAACAGTGAAGTTCAGGATCAGTTTCACCCTTATACTGTTGAGTTCAAGACCACTTGTCCTTTCACCTTTCCCTTTTCTCTCTGATTACACCTGTTTGCAAAATTCTCTGGATTTTGAGGTGATTGTTGCCATGTTGCCTCTGTCACCATTCATTTGGTCACTCAGTCTGGGATTAGTCATTCTGTCCTTGAGGCATTCAATGCGTTGGGCAAAGGGTCCACTCTTAGTAGTCATGTTGATATTTCATAGAACATAATCCCAGTTGACTGTTAGGATTCCTTACGTAAATGACAAGGCTCTGAGAAACGGGCCTGCTGTAGATTCAGTTCTTTTGTTTCTCAACCAGCCTGTGTTGGCCTTTCTGACCTTGGTCAGAGTGCCAGAGGACTGCAATGGGCTCCAGATTCATCAGCCTGCAGCCCAATCCTGTTAGCAAGAAGTGTCCTTCCTTCAGACTACAGAGACCACTAAATCAAGATGGCCTTCCTTCCAAAAATGGAGATTGTTTATTTAAGAAAGGCATTTTCGGGGCTGGAGAGATGGCCTAGCGGTTAAGAGCGCCGACTGCTCTTACAGAGGACCCGGGTTCGATCCCCAGCACCCACATGGCGGCCGAGAACCGTCTGAGGCTCTGGTTCCAGGAGAACTCCAGTTCCAGGGGAATCCAACACCCTCTTCTGACCTCCGTGGCGTTGCATGACACGGGTGCACAGACCTGCATGCAGACAGTACATTCATGAACATACAGAAATAAATAAAATTAAAAAAAAAA
>VZQC01000091.1:233005-243954 GCA_009823505.1 Rhizomys pruinosus | reverse complement strand
GGGGGGGGGATCCGAGTCACCGGCACCAGAATGTAAGGTTATGGCGCGCTCCCCACGGAATGAAAAGCCACGAGGTCTAAGCTCTTCAGAGCAAAGTTTAATTCAGAGTAGCCGGGACTGGGCTCAGGGGAAGGAGAAAGCAAGCCAAGTACAGAATGGCGTCTGGCTTGGGAATTTAAGGGAGAATGTGGGGGTGGGATTCAGTGAGAGTGGGGGTGGGTCGGAATCTGGAATCTGGCCTCCAGAATGGCGAGGGGCGAGGCGGAAGATTCCTGAGTAATCAGTGGTGGCCTGCTTTAGCATAACCAAAGGCCGTGCCTGGTAGAGCAGGTTTTTGGACCTCTGGTCTTAGGTGTCTTTGCATCCCAATGGGTTTCTGGATCTAACAACCTGACACACATATGAAAATAAATAAAATTTAAAAAAACTTTAAAAATTGCAAGTGGAGAGACCACTCACTTAACCACGTGGAGTTGTTTTGTTTTATTTTGTTTTGTTTTTGGTCTTTTTGAGACAGGGTCTCCCTGTATCCCCAGCTGTCCTGGAACTCACTATGTAGACCAGGCTGGCCTTGAAATCACAGAGATCCACCTGCCTCTGCCTCCCAAGTGCTGGGATTACAGACATGTGCCACCACACCCAGCACCACATGGCGTTTTAAAGGAGGTTTTAATTTAATTATGTCATCAGGCCTTCCAGGTACAGGTTACAGGGCTTTTTATAAGTATAACAGCCAATCAGAGCTTAACACCACAGTTAAAGTTACCAATCAAGTGAAAGAGCAGGAAGCAAGAAAATCAGTCATCCCTAGAAAAACTCAGGGAAAATGGCTCACTGGTATCTGAGAACACTATCCCTGAGTTTTTGTAATCCTCTATCTCAGGGCCAAGGGTACAGATCAGTGGTAGATATTTGCCTAGTGTATAGGAGGCCCTGTGTTTAGTTTCAAGTATATTACAAAACACAATACCAAACAAAAAGAATAGACTCTTCTGAGGGAGAAATTGGAGGAATGGGAAAATTCAAAAGGGCAGTGATAGAACAGCCAAGAAGTACCAAGAAAATTGCAAGTGACACACTGAAAAGAAGTCAAACCAAACCCAGTTCTAGAATCCTGGTGGGGGAAAGAAGCAGAAGTCTCATCCAAAAGCAATTTAGTTTCCTCACTGACTGGTGTTAGAGATTGTGCCCTCAAGAGTACAAGAACATCCCCCAAATAAACGGAAGAGATACCTAGACCAGCCAGTGTGCAGATTGCAGAGCAGAAGTATAAGGACCATGATGAGAAAGAAGGCAACATGCCTTCTCACCACTTTATCAAGACACCAAAATAGTTTAAATGCTAGACAAAGCTTTTAACAAATTTTAATAGGAAACATTCTCAATAACCTTGGTTTCCTTTTTTTTTTTAATGTGTGTATGTGTGTGTATTCATGTGTATATGGGTACATGTGTATGTACATAAATGTGGAGTCCAGAGGTTCACCTGAGGAAAGCTGTCTACCTCCTTTCAGACATGGTCTCTCATCACCCTGGAGCTCACCAATTAGGTTAAACTGGCTGGCCAGTGAGTACCTAGGGTTCTCCTGTCTCTGCCTCCCCTGGACTGGGATTACAGAATTGCCAGGTTTGTTTTAACAGGAGTTCTGGAGATTTGACAACACGAGTTCTTGGATTTGTAGGATCAAATGATCCTTCTTCAGTCCCTGAAGTAGCCTTATTACAAGCAATTACAGCCTCCCGCCCTCCTTCCTTCCCTCCATTAGTTCCATTATATAAAGATAAGGTCTTACTTTATAACCCAGCCTGACTATGTAGACAAGGATGGTCTCAAATGTCCGATCAATCCTCTTGAAGAAGACCTAAGCACTGGAATTATAGGAATGCCTGGCTATGCCTTTTTTCTTTTTATGAGTTTAATGGTTCTTTTTTTTTTTGTCTTTTTAAGACAGGGTCTCCCTGTAGCCCCAGCTGTCCTGGAACTCACTCTGTTGATCCCAGCAACTTTTTTTTTTTCTTACATTTGAAATTCCATCCGGGCGTGGTGGCGCATGACTTTAATTCTAGCACTTGGGAGGCAGAGGCAGGCGGATCTCTGTGAGTTCAAAGCCAGCCTGGTCTACAGAATGAGCTCCAGGATAGCTGGGACTAAAGGGAGACCCTGTCTCAAAAAATAAAAAAAAAAAAAAAAAAAAGAAATGAAATTCCAGGAAATTTTTTAGCCTATCCTTACCATTCCTTCTGATAATTAGAAGTATTACAGATTTGCCTGGAGATGTGGTCAGTGACAGAGAATGTGGCATGCTGAAGACCTTAGGCTCAGTCCTTAGCACATGCATGGGCGCGCACGCACGCACGCACGCACACGCGCGCGCACACACACACACACAGAAAAACCGCTTTAAATAGCATTCAAGTTGTCACCTCTCAGAGTATGCTCTCCTTTTTTTCTACTATCATCAATTTTTAGGGAGTGGCCAGGTTTTATAGATCACGGAAAAAGCACTTGATCACCACCCAGACTGAGCACAAATGCGTCTTGGATTCCTGCCGTTCACTGGAAGCTGAGGGCTTTCGGGTCACCTACCTCCCAGTCCAGAAGAATGGGATCATTGACTTAAAGGTAAGAGTGGCAGGTATGAGGGACAAAATAGGAAGAGCCTGGCTTTACAGTGTAAGTCTGTCTCTTCAGCTCTGGCTGGAGCCCAAGGGTTGACCTAACAGTAAGAGGGACTTAGCAAACCAAGCCTGGCTGGGAGGGAGATGACGTTCTCCTAAGTGTGCAGTGTCCTTCTCTCTGGACAATTTGTATGAGAGCCACTGGACAGGGTATAGGTTCCCAGAGACTGATACCATGGCAGAGCTCTGGACATGGGTATAGGCTCCCAGTGACTGATACCACGGCAGAGCTCTGGTCTCCTCCTTCTCTGCACTGATGTTTCTTATCTCCATGTAAAGGAAGTATAGTGGCTAGAGGTGTACCTCAATGGTAGACTTTTTGTTTTTTCTTTTGTGTCAGGGTCTCACTAAGTAGCCCTGGCTGGCCTAAAATTTGTTATGTAAGCCAGGCTAGCCTTGAGCTCACAAAAATTGACCTGCTTCTGCCACTTGAGTGGTAGAGTTCTTGCATAGCATCGGCAAGGGTATAGGTTTGATCCCTAGCACCACAAAAACAAAGCATGTTTAATATAGGCCCGGCTTGAGATATCTTTAAAAAAAAAAAAGTTGATCTAGGTATGGTGCATCTTGCCTTTATTCCCAGAATTTGGGAGGCAGAGGCAGGTTGATCTCTGAGATCAAGGTCAGCCTGGTATACACTGTGAGTTCCAGGTCAGCTAGAGCTTCAGGGAGACCCTGTCTCAAAAAACAGACAGAAGCCAGGCATGGTGGCACACGCCTTTGATCCTAGCACTTGGGAGGCAGAGGCAGGCGGATCTCTGTTTGTGAGTTCAAGGCCAGCCTGGTCTACAGAGTGAGCTCCAGGCCAGCTGGGACTTAAAGGGAGGCCCTATCTCAAAAATGCCAAAAAAAAAAAAAAAAAAAAAACCCAGACAAAAAAAGAATTGAACATACCTTTCTATTCTATTTACAAGTCTATACTTAGGCCATTATTGCACTGTAGCTTTGTAGCAAGCCTGAAGTCAGAAATTGATTAATCTTGCTTACTTTATTGATTATTTTATGGGTATGAGTGTTTTGCCTGTATGTATGTAAGAGCACCTATGTCATTTAGTGCCCGTGGAAGCCAGAAGAGGGTATTGGATCTGCGATGTGGGTACTGGGAACCAAACATGGGTTTTCTCAAGAGTAGCCAGTCCTCTCAAATGCTGAGCCATCTCTCTAGCCCTAGAATTCATTTAATTCTATGAATCTAAGTAGGATATCTTGTAAGATTTTCTTTTTTTTTTTTTGAGACCGGGTCTTATGAATTCTAGGCTGGGTTAGAACTGGATATGTAGCCAGGTAAAGGATGGCCTTGAATCCTGATTCTCCTCCCCTCTCAATTGATGGTATTACAGGTGTGGGCTACAATGCCTACTCAACATAGCTTTCAATATTGAGTTTGTTTCCTGTTTTCTGAATTTGTTTATTAGATCCAATAGTGGGTTTTTGTTTTGTTTCACTTGTAATAAATTCTATAGAATAATGGGGTGTTTTATTTTTTATATTCATTATTTTTATTCTATGTATATGAGTGTTATGCCTGCATGTGTGTAAGTGTACTTGTGTCATGGAGTACCTGCAGAGGTCACAGAGGGTGTTGGATTTCCTGGAACTGGAGCTATGGATGGTCATTAGCCACCATGTGGATGCTGGGATTCGAACCTAGCCAGTACTCCCTAACTGCTGAGCCATCTCTCTAGCCCTTATTTTTTATTTTTATGAGACAGGTTCTCAGGTAGTCCAGGCTGACATTGAATTCCTGATCCTCCTGCCTTTACCTCCTAAGATCTAGGTTACCACACCCAGCTTTGAAAGGTACTCTATTTTTTTTATTTTTATTTATTTATTTATTTATTTTTGTCTTTTTGAGGCAGAGTCTCCCTGTAGCCCCAGCTGTCCTAGAATTTGCTCTGCTTTGTAGACCAGGGTGGCCTTGAACTCACAAAGATCCACCTGCCTCTGCCTCCTGAGTGCTAGGATTAAAGGCGTGCACCACCACGCCCAGCTTGTTTATTTGTTTTTATTTTATGTGTATTATTGTTTGCATTTGTGTATGTATGTAACTGTACCATGTGCATGCAATGCACATGGCAGTCAGAAGAGGGTGCCAGATCCCCTGGAACTGGGATTATAAACAGTTGTTAGCCACCATGTTGGTGTTGGAAAAGAATAGCTAGTTGTAGCGGGGCGTGGTGGCGCACACCTTTAAACCTAGCACTTGGGAGGCAGAGGCAGGCGGATCTTTGTGAGTTCAAGGCCAGCCTGGTCTACAGAGTGAGTTCCAGGCCAACTGGGGCTACAGGGAGACCCTGTCTCGAAAAGACCAAAAAAAAAAAAGAACAGCCAGTTGTAAGAGCAAGAGCAGCCAGTGCTTTGTTGTTTTTTTGTCTGTTTTGTTTTGTTTTTTTGGTCTTTTTGAGACAGGGTGTCCCTGTAGCCCCAGCAATCCTGGAACTCTCTGTGTAGACCAGTGCTTTTAACTTCTGAGCCATCTCTCCAGCCCCTGTTGTTGCTTTGAGAGAGGTCTCTCAATATATTCCTAGCTGACCTGGAACACACTATATATACCAGAATGGTTTTGAATGCACAGAGATGAGCATGGCTTAGGCTTCTGAGTACTAGGTTTAAAGTTATGTCCCACCACACCTGGTGAAAAAAATGGGTTTTATTCTGGCATGCTTATACATGTGTGTGGCCATATCCACACACCTGTTACCATCATTTATTTTTTCCTTCTGCCTCCTCTGACCCCCTTATATGCTAGAATATTGAAAATTCAGGGAAGTCTCTACCTTTAGAAATCTTACATTCTAGTCAAGTCAATATGTAAACAAACATACAAATGAAATAATTAAAGGTGGGCATGGTGTAATCCCAGCACTGAAGAGGTAGAATCAGGAGGATCAGGAGTGGAAGGCCAGCATCTGCTGTATATGGTAAGTTCTAGTGTCTGCTATATATAGTAAGTTCCAGTGTCTGCTATATATAGTAAGTTCCAGTGTCTGCTATATGTAGTAAGTTCCAGTGTCTGCTATATATAGTAAGTTCCAGTGTCTGCCATATATAGTAAGTTCCAGGCTAGTCAGGGTTACTATATATAGTAAGTTCCAGTGTCTGCTATATATAGTAAGTTCCAGGCTATTCAGGGATACTATATATAGTAAGTTCCAGTGTCTGCTATATATAGTAAGTTCCAGGTTAGTCAGATACTATATATAGTAAGTTCCACTGTCTGCTATATATAGTAAGTTCCAGTGTCTGCTATATATAGTTAGTTCCAGTGTCTGCTATATATAGTAAGTTCCAGCGTCTGCCATATATGGTAAGTTCCAGTGTCTGCTATATATAGTAAGTTCCAGTGTCTGCCATATATAGTAAGTTCCAGTGTCTGCTATATATAGTAAGTTCCAGGCTAGTCAGGGATATTATAAGACCCTGTCTCAAAAAATAAAAACCAACAAAGCAAAGTGGCCATACCAATTTACAGTTCTACCATCAACAAATGAATGATATTGCTTCTCTACATTCTTATGGGCATTTTGTGTTATCATTTTGTTGTTGTTGTTGTTGTTATTGTTTGTTTTAACCCGTAGTACTGAGGATTGAACCTAGTACCTCACACATGCGAGACAAGCACTCAGCTACCATTGAACTACATCTCAAGCTCCAATAGGGTCGTAGGGAAAGACCCCTTTTGTAAACTAAGATTGTCTGCATTTTCATTTATATAGTACTCACAGCACTCTGTAGACTCCTTACTCCTGTATACTCTTAGGAACTAGAGGCTGCCATCCAGCCAGATACCAGCCTGGTCTCTGTTATGACTGTGAACAATGAAATTGGAGTAAAGCAGCCTATTGCAGAAATAGGTGAGTATTGTAGGTTAACAGTAACTCTGGGGTAAACCCTGACACTGGGGTTAACCTACTGGGGTTAACCATTGGGATCTATCTAAGGGAACTGGTGTAGACTGAGAGTTCTAACCTTTTAATCCACAATGAGAAAATCAAGGGAAAGAGGGCGTTAACAACCTTATTTACCCACATGTTAAGTAGAACAGCTACTATTTGTAATTTTAAGTTAAATTCTAATGTAACACTTTATATTATTATTACAGTGTGTGGGAGTGGCCTGTGCCATGGTGCGATTGTAAAAGTCAGAAGACAACTTTGTGGATTCTGTTCTCTCCTTGTACCTTTATGTGGGTTTGGGGGATTAAACTCAGGTTGCTAGATGCGCACAGCTAATGCCTTTACCCATTGAAACACAAGTCCCTGAACTTTAAAAAAAGATTTATTTTTATTTATGTGTATGTGTGTATGAGTATATGCAGGTACCTGGAGGAAGCCAGAAGATGGAGTTAGATCCCCTCAGCTGGAGTTAGAGGTGGTAGTGGTTGGGACAACCCAATGTGGGCTGGTAAGGCTCCCATGAAAAAGCAGCAAGTGCTCTTAACCACTGAGCCATCTTTGCAGTCCCTACTACTTGAATTTTTTGAATTTAGGTCTAGTGCCCTTGATTTTTTATTGCGGTTTTTGCCCAAAATGTCAACAGAAGTAGAAAAAAGTCAACAAACCCTTTTTCCCTTTAGAACTTACATTATCCTCACTTACAGTTCACCATGTAGTAACTTTATACATGTTAAAGGCTCTGTTAATCTTTCCTTTTTTTAAAATAAAAAAGTTGTTCTGGGCGTGGTGGCACGTGCCTTTAATCCTAGCAGAGGCAGAGGGGGGCAGATTCTGTGAGTTCAAGACCAGCCTGGTCTACATAGTGAATTCCAGGCCAGCTGGGGCTAAAGAGAGACCCTGTCTCAAAAAGACCAAAATAAAATAAAATAAAATAAAATAAATGAATAAATAAATAAATAAAATAAAAAAGTTCTAAAAGGTAATGTTAAATATCAAAAGGCCCAGTGCTTATCAGGCAAAATAAAGAATCTAGCCAGTCATAGTTCTGCACCCCTTTAATCCCAGCACTGTGAGGCAGGGACAGTCAGATCTCTTGAGTTTGAGGCCATTTAGTCTACATAGTGAGTTCCAAGTCAGCTGGGGCTATAGGGAGACCCTGTCAGAAAAACCAACAAACCAAGAATCTTAGCTATCAGAATATTGTGAGTTTTTTGTTTATTTTTGTTTTATGTATGAGTGTTTTGCCTTCATTTATGTAAATGTACCATGTGTGTGTACAATGCCCTTAGAAACCAGAAGAGATTGGTGGATCCTCTGGAACTGGATTTTTTTTTTTTTTTCAGACAGGCTCTCCCTGTAGCCCTATCTGGCCTGGACCAGGGCCTTGAATTCACAGAGATCTGCCTGCCTCTGCCTCCCCGGTGCTGGGATTAAAGGCATAAACCACTACACTTGGCTGAAATTGGATTTAAGGACAGGAACTGAATTTGTGTCCTCTGGAAGAGCAGCCAGTGCTCTTAACTGCTGAGCCATCTCTCTAACCCCCATGAGTGTTTTTTTGGTTTTGTTTTGTTGGTCTTTTTGAGACAGGATCTCCCTTTAGTCCCAGCTGGCCTAGAGCTCGCTCTGTAGACCAGGCTGGCCTTGAACTCAGAGAGATCTACCTGCTTCTGCCTCTGGGATTAAAAGTGTGTGCCACCACACCCAACCCCATGAGTACTTTTGATTTGGTGTTTTGCCCTTGATCTGCTGAGTAGTAGCAGAGGCCAGGCAGCAGGGAGAGAGATATGAAGGGAAGGGAGTGTGGAAACGCATGAGGCAGGTAGAGAGGACTTACTTGTAATATTAGTAGGCACTGACTATGGTTAGAGATAATTTGTGGTACCTGTGGGAACACTTCCAGTTTGCTTTCACTATACTATTCATCTTCCCCTCTGTTATTTTCTCAGGGCAGATTTGCAGTTCCAGAAAGGTCTATTTCCATACTGATGCGGCCCAAGCTGTTGGAAAAATCCCACTTGATGTCAACGACATGAAAATCGATCTCATGAGCATCAGTGGTCACAAAATCTATGGTCCTAAAGGTACCAACTGCTTCCTCTTCTCTGAGCTTCCCATAATAGATGTTCTTCACAGTCATTCGAGACTGATAGCTCTGGGAGGAAGTTGTAAGTTTAGAGTGGCCTGGAATATACAAGGGTCATTCAGCAGTAGTCTAAAACATTTGCCTCTTTGTAGAATCAAGAAGTTGTTACATATCTAGCAGGCCATCTTGCTTCATCCCTTTAAAAAAAAATTCTTAAGAGGGATAGGGATATTATTTTTTCTATGAAAAGTAGGGTTTTGTTATAAATAGAAACAGAGGCAGAGACAGGCAGATCTCTGAGTTTAAGGCAAGCCTGGTCTACAGAGCGAGCTCTAGGACAGCTGGGACTAAAGGGAGGCCGTGTCTCAAAAATACCAAAAAATAAATAAATAAATAAATAAATAGAAACAAAGAAAAAAACCAGATTTCATTAGTTGGGGTGCTCTTTTGTCTGCTCTACCATGCTGGCTTCCCAGAAGTTATAATAGTATTCTTGTGTGCTTTTCTTTCAGATAACAACATGTACTCTATAAGTAGCTTTGTTTTTGGATAATTTCTTTTCCTAAGGACTCTTTCTCTCTCCAGGGTCTTGCTGTATAGACTAAGCTGGTCTTTTTTTTTTTTTTGGTGTTTTTGAGACAGGGCCTGGAAGTCACTATGTAGACCAGGCTGGCCTTGTAGATTTTTTTTTTAAGAATTATTTTCTGGTCTGGAGAGATGGCCTAGCGGTTAAGAGTGCCGACTGCTCTTGCAGAGGACCCAGGTTCTATCCCCAGCACCCACATGGCGGCAGAGAACCGTCTTTAACTCCAGTTCCAGGGGAATCCGATACCTTCTTCTGACCTCCATGGCATTGCACAANTTTTAAGTGATAATATTTTTGATGTTGAATAATTTTGCTTAATATTGTGCCTTTCTTTCAAATTTCTTTCTTTCTTTCTTTCTGCTATTTCTTTTCCTTGATTTTTTAAATTTAGAAATATATAAATGTGAAATTTCAAATAATATTTTGGTTCCTTTAAAGTTATATTTTGTTTAATCCATGTCTCTTTTTTTTTTTTTTTGGTCTTTTTGAGACAGGGTCTCCCTGTAGCTCCGGCTGTCCTGGAACTCACTGTGTAGACCAGGCTGATGTTGAAGTCACAGAGATTCACCTGCCTCTGCCTCCCAAGTACTAGGATTAAAGACCTGCGCCACCAGGCCCTGCAGGTGTCTTTTTTTATAACAAACTTTGTTTCCCAGGTGTTGGTGCTATTTACATCCGCCGTAGGCCTCGAGTGCGTGTGGAAGCCCTGCAGAGTGGAGGCGGGCAAGAGCGGGGTATGCGGTCTGGGACAGTGCCCACGCCCTTAGTGGTTGGTCTGGGAGCTGCATGTGAGGTGGCACAACAAGAGATGGAGGTAGGTATGGGGAGATGTGTTCCCTCTCAGTGTTCTCCTACACAGGGTCTCCTGTCTCAGCATAGCTGAGTCAGAGCACTGTTGAAGAGGAGGTCTCAGAAAGCCCTACTCCGGTGCTGGGTGTGGTGTCCTAAGCCTGTAATCTTAGATATTTTCAAGGCTGGGGCAGGAGAACATGGAGGCCTTCCCTGTCCTACGTAGCAAGAAAGACCCCATGTCAAAATACAAAATAAAGGGCTAAGTCAGTAGTAGAATATTTACTGAGGATGTACAAAGCTCTGGCTTCAATACTCAGTGCATAAGTAAATTACTTAAATTAGATCAAACTGCCTTGTCCACATCTTGGAGGCCCCTTGGTCTGAAGGAGATGTTAGCTGCTCTTGAAACCCTTTCCTGTTAGGAGTTAACAGTCCACTTGTTTGTAGGTTGTTGGAACCTCATATTCATTCCTAAGCACCAGGCACTATACTCAGTGCTGGAGATCCAGTAGTCTCCACAAGTAACATAGGGTAATACAAAGGCCTGTGTAATACATAGTGATTCCTGGCTAGAGAAGGGCTTCTGGAGCTCTCTTTCACTGAACCGGTTGGTGATACTGTGTTTAATCCTCCCCTGCCTGCTCCTTAGTACGATCACAGGCGGATATCAAAGTTAGCAGAACGGCTGATACAGAAGATAATGAAGAGCCTTCCAGAGGTGGTGATGAATGGGGACCCTGAGCAGCACTACCCTGGTATGGACTTGCGCTTTCAATCCCCATTATTATTATTATTATTATTATTATTATTATTATTATTTTTGGTCTTTTCGAGACAGGGTCTCCCTGTAGCCCCAGCTGTCCTGGAACTCACTCTGTAGACCAGGCTGGCCTTGAACTCACAAAGATCC
>VZQC01000091.1:158786-226329 GCA_009823505.1 Rhizomys pruinosus | reverse complement strand
TGTGTGTGTCTTTTTGAGAGAGGGTCTCCCTTCAGTTCTAGCTGGCCTGGAACTCACTTTGTAGATGGGGGTGGGGGGCGGGGGGAGCCTTGAACTCCCAGAGATCCGCCTGCCTCTGTCTCCCAAGTGCTGGGATTAAAGGTACACACACCACACCCGCCTAAAATGGTTCTTAGCTGCCATGTGGGTAATGGGAATCAAACCTGGGTCCTCTGTAAGAGCAGTTGGTGCTCTTAACTGCTGAGCCATCTCTCCAGCCCTGCAAGTGTTATTTTTGACCTAACAAGATAATTTGACTCAAAAGAAGCTAGGTTCTACCTCCCTGAAGGAGCTGGGTATAGTCCAGAAGGAAACAGTTTGAATGAGTTTGGTAATCCCTATCATCTTATTTCCTGTCTTTAGGTTTGTGATATAACTCCTGCTTTTTGGGGAGAACTATAAATCAGGATATGGGGGTCTGGGAAAGACATTGTAAATTATAGTAAAGAATTTTCATTTAGCTGGGCATGGTGGTGCACACCTTTAATCCTAGCACTTGGGAGGCAGAGACAGGCAGATCTCTGTGAGTTCAAGGCCAGCCTGTCTACAAAGTGAGTTCCAGGCTAGCTAGGACTGAAGGGAGACCCTGTCTCAAAAAGACCAAAAAAAAAAAAAGTTTACATTTAAAATAGGCCTGAAATTGTTTAATTCTCGTGGGCTATGCCTGCTCAACCTGTGGTGTTAAATTTCTCTTCTAGTCAGTGTTATACAAGGCTGCTTGAGCTTTTGTCCAAGCCTTACCTAAAATATTATACAATAAATAAAAGTATCAGGCTGGTGTAACTTAGCCTTTCTGGGTGCTGAATCACCATACATATTAACACCCATACCAATTTGGCTGAGGGACTTAAGGGGTAACTTTGTTACTTGCCCTCAGAGGTCAACTAAACCCCACGGGACTATGCATGGGGGCATCTCTTGAAATGTGCTACAAATGTGAGTCACCAGTCTTCCTGTTCAGGGAGGTCTTAGAGATCCATCAATGGGACTCTAGCCAGTGTCCAGTCTATAAAGAGGAAAGTCTGCTCATGCTTCAAGAAAGGAAGCCTGGCTGGGTGTGGTGGCGCACGCCTTTAATCCTAGCACTTGGGAGGCAGAGGCAGGCGGATCTTTGTGAGTTCAAGGCCAGCCTGGTCTACAGAGTGAGTTCCAGGACAGCTGGGGCTACAGGGAGACCCTGTCTGGAAAAGAACCAAAAAAAAAAAAGGAAACCGTGAGCCGGCGGGGTGGCGCACGCCTTAAATCCCATAAGCCTTGGAGGCAGAGGCAGGCGATCTTTGTGAGTTTCAAGGCAAGCCTGGTCCTATAGAGTGAAGGTTCCAGACAACGGGGGGCTACAGGAGACCCTGACTTGAAAAGACGCAAAAAAAAAAAAAAAAAGAAAGGAAGCCTTGTCTAGCAAGACCTGACTCTGTCCTCCAGTGGATGAAACTGGTAAATGAAAAGCCAGAAGGAGCCAGGGGCTTCTCCTCCCAAAACCCTAGTGACCCTGATGACCAGATCCTCAACTGACCTTGAGAAAACAAAAATCTTGGTTAATCTGGGCTAACTGTGTAGCCCTACACATCCAAAAGGAAAATATAACCAGAAATAATCAGTAAGGCCTGAAAAATTGTACTTCAGGTATAAAACTTAGATCTTACAAAAAAGTAGCTAGTTTCTTGAGTTTCTTAGCAGCCTGGTCTGTGTCAAAGGCTGGGGATGCCAAAAACTGTGCCTTCCCCCAGGCCTCAGAGTGGGAATCCTGAACAGCATAACCCCCATGGCTGTATCCCCTAATTGGACCCCTAAGTAACCTTAGGCTTGATCCCTTATGCCAGTAATAGCTCACTGCCTTATCTGGTGCTTTTAAGACCCTATCCAAGCCGGGTGTGGTGGCACTTGCTTTTAATCCTAGTACTTGGGAGGCAGAGGCAGGTGGATCTTTGTGAGTTCAAGGCCAGCCCGGTCTACAGAGTTCCAGGACAGCTGGGGCTACAGGGAGACCCTGTCTAGAAAAGAAAAAAGAAAAAAAGAAAAGACCCTATCCAACAACTGACCTGTTTTAATCAATTTTTGCTTGCTGTCCCTTCAGATAAATATGAACTCATTCCTGCTGACAACGGTTAAACCCAGGTGTAAAGCATCTCACCTTCTTGCGTCATTAGCCCCCTCTTCATTGTCCCACATCAGCTCAAAGCAGCTAGAATGAAAAATGTAGCCCCCTATCCCTATGGCATAAAAGGGTGGAATGTAAGGTCATAAGCCCACCTAAGTTGGGGATTTTCCAGGAAGCCAACTAAGGTAGAAGTTTCTAGAATGTTGCTCCGATCAGGCTCCTACTGATAGTGGTTACAAGCCTCAGTTTACGCCTTAGAGATGCTTCTACTGATGCCAGCCACAGAACCACCTAAGCCCATTCCCCTATCTTCCCATACCCATTTCATTGTAAGCCCACTTCCTTGTGTGCTTGGGTATAAAAACTGCCACTTTGTGGGCTGGAGAGATGGCCTAGCGGTTAAGAGCGCCAACCGCTCTTACAGAGGACCCGGGTTCGATCCCAGCACACACATGGCGGCCGAGAACCTTCCGAAACTCCAATTCCAGGAGAACTCCAGTTCCAGGGGAATCCGACACCCTCTTCTGACCTCCGCGGCATTGCACGGCACGGGTTCACAAACTTGCATGCAGACAGTACATTCATACACATACGGAAATAAATAAAATTAATTAAAAAAATTAAAAAAAAAAACTGCCACTTTGGGGCATTCTGTTGGCTGGTCATCCTAATCCTAACACAGGCAGGCCAGCTGCCATGCCTGAAATAAGCCTGACTTCCTTCTCATTGGAATCCTGACATTTTCTCCTCTCTGCACTGAGTCTCCCCTCAAAATGAACCTAACAGTGAGGAAATAATAGGGAGCACCTGTGAAAATAGATGTTCTAGCAAAGCTATTCTGGGCAAAGTTTAGTAAAAAATGTGAAGAGCTTAGCTAAATGAGAAGGAACAGAAAGAGCCAAAGAGCCTGAAATACATAAATGTGTGTGTTTGAGAAACCTATAGCATGCCAGTGTAGTTACCATAGATTTCCCATCTGCAGCCTGAACTCAAGTGTAGTTACTAAAAAAAAAGAGAAAAGCTGAGTGTGGTGTCCCAAACTTTTAATTCCATTCATAGACCAGGCTGGCAGAGTACTGGGATTAAAGGCATGTGCCACCATGCCCAGCTCTGTTTTTTTTTTTTTTAGATAGTATCTCCCCATAGCCCAAGCTGGCCTGGAACTCAACAGAGATCTACCTGCCTCTGCCTCCTAAGTGCTGGGATTAAGGGCATCTCCCACCAGGCCCAGCCATATCATCACATTTTTTAATATAACTATTTTGCTCCTAAAATAATACAAATCAGGCTGGAGAGATGGCCTAGCAGCTAAGAGCACCAACTGCTCTTGCAGAGGACCTGGGTTCAGTCCCCAGCACCCACATAGCAGCTGAGAACCTCCAGTTCCAGGGGAGTCCGATGCCCTCTTCTGACCCCCACAGCATTGCATGATGCGATGCACAAACCTACATGCGGACAGTACATTCATACACATAATAAAATAAATTAAAAAATTAAAAAATGGGGCTGGAGAGATGGCCTAGCAGTTAAGAGCGCCGACCATTCTTGCAGAGGACCCGGGTTCGATCCCCAGCACCCACATGGCGGCCGAAAGCCGTCTGAAACTCCAATTCCTGGAGAACTCCAGTTCCAGGGGAGTCCGACACCCTCTTCTGACCTCCGCGGCGTTGCACGTCACGGGTGCACAGACTTGCATGCAGACAATACATTCATACACATACGGAAATAAATTTAAAAAAAATTTAAAAAAAATTAAAAAATACAAATTAAAGTATTTCATTTACAGTTCATGTCCTCCTAAACATACAGCTTTTATGTTATTATAACCTTGATCTAATGAGCTTTCTTTATCTACTTTATTTATTTATTTACTTATTTATTTATATGAATGTACTGTCTGCATGTAGGTCTGTGCACCTGTGTTGTGCAAAGCCACAGAGGTCAGAAGAGGGTGTCAGATTCCCCTGGAACTGGAGTTTCCTGGAAGTGGTTATGGATGGTTCTCAGCCGCCATGTGGGTGCTGGGGATCGAACCCGGGTCCTCTGCAAGAGGAGTCGGCACTCTTTTTTTTAATTTTTTTTTTTAATTTTATTTATTTCGGTATGTGTATCAATGTACTGTCTGCATGCAGGTTTGTGCACCCGTGTCGTGCAATGCCGCAGAGGTCAGAAGAGGGTCTCGGATTCCCCTGGAACTGGAGTTCTCCTGGAATTGGAGTTTCAGACGGCTCTCGGCCGCCATGTGGGTGGTGGGGATCGAACCCGGGTCCTCTGTAAGAGCGGTCGGCGCTCTTAACCACTAGGCCATCTCTCCAGCCCCTCTTTATCTACTTCTTTGATTATATTTATTTATTTAAAAACCATTTATTTTTTATGTGTATGAGTGTTTTGCCTATGTGTCTATAAGTGTACCTTTGTGTGCAGTTCCCATTAAGGCCAGAAGAGTTGTCTAGTTCCCTAGAACTGGAGTTACAGTTGGTTGTTAGCTACCCATGTGGGTGCTGGGATCCAAACTGAGTCATCTGCAAGAGCAGCCAGTGTGCTCAATTACTGAGCGATCTCTCAGTAGTTAATACCCTATTTGATCACAGAATATCCCCCCCTCCAGAGAGAGAATCTAAAATGTTGATTGAATTATTTGTTTTTTACCTTATATTATTTTATTTTATGTGTATGAGTGTTATGCTTGCATGTGTGTTAAGTGCATCTGTGTCTGCAGTTCCCTAGAACAGCATTGGATTCCCTAGAATTGGAGTTACTAGTACCTAGGTCTTCTGCAAGAACAGCCAGTGCTCTTAAGTACTGAGCCTTCTCTCCAGCCCCAGTTTGGTTGTTTTTTGAGACCAGGTCTGACTGTTAAACCATGGCTGGCCTGGAACTCCCTATGCAGATTAGGTTGGTCTCTGAACTCAGCTTCCTGAGTGCTGCTGGAATTAAAGATATACCAACCACTCCTAACAGATTGAATGAAAAAAAATTTTGTTTGGTCAGGTAAAGAATGTTTTATTATAATCATCATGCATTAACAAAATGACAAGAGAGGGGCTAGAGAGATGGCCTAGCGGTTAAGAGCGCCGACCGCTCTTACAGAGGACCTGGGTTGATCCCCAGCACTCACATGGCGGCTGAGAACTGTCTGAAACTCCAATTCTAGGAGAACTCCAGTTCCAGGGGAATCTGACACCCTCTTCTGACCTCCACGGCATTGCACGACATGGGTGCACAAACCTACATGCATATAGTACATCTTATATCTAAGTTTTTAAGCAGACTATCACCCGTAGGTCCAAATTTTCTGGAATAGTCTGCAGTGCTAATCTTTTTTTTTTTTTATTGATGCTTTGTGTATTTCATACATCATTTTCCAATTCAGTTCAGGCATAAGCTCTGTTTTGACTTGATGGGATAGAGATTGACATTTTGTTTGCAAACATGTTTTGAGGACTACCCCCATAACCCACCGCTGATGCCACAAAGCTTACCATCCTCTAATGGTTAGGAGATGTTATAAGCCACAGTAAGACCCTGTTCATATTAACAAAAAAAAAAAAAAATGTAATTCGTAGATTAAAGCCATCCAGCCGTTGCGTGGGCACACACCTTTAATTCCAGCACTGGGGGGGCAGGCAGGCGGATCTCTGTGAGTTCAAGGCCAGCCTGGTCTACAGAGTTCCAGGACAGCTGGGGCTACAGGAGACCCTGTCCCTCAAAAGACCAAAAAAAAAAAAAAAAAAAACATACCATCCAAACATCTGTGTCTATACCAAAGTAACCTACCATAACATTAGTACTGTTTAAATAAATACCCTATATATCTAACTGCTTGTGCTGTGCTTCATTAGTAGGATCGAAAGGTTATTCCGGACAAACTGTCAGCCATGAAAGGAAACAGCCAAAACTTGAGCAGAGTCCAAGAAGCAACAGCTCAGAGAAAGTAGAGTGTTTTGCTTCTCATCCAACTGGTGCCCTTTTCCTAAGCCTAGGGAACAATCTGCAGAAGAGGGGGCGGTGGTAGAATGTAAGGGCGTGATTGGAGTGAATGGTGAAACTGCAATAACGCAATATAGTCTGACACACTCCTTTGATACAACTTGATTGAACATACAAGCACCCCCCCCACTGCTATGGTGGGCCATGGGGCTGTGTGGGTTTGGCCACAACTGCCTGCAAATTGTTTTACATGAAGGATGTCTTGTACTCATAAGTTATCATTTATTGCTAAAAAAAAAAAAAAACACAGAGAAAGATGCAGGACATTATGGCAGAATGCATGATCTGGGGGAAGGGAAAGGGAAATATGCCTAACTGAATGGAAATGATGTCGAAATAAAAAACAAAGCATCAATAAAAAAAAAAAAAAAAAAAAAAAAAAAATTAGCACTGCAGACTATTCCAGAAAATTTGGACCTACGGGTGATAGTCTGCTTAAAAACTTAGATATAAGATGCATAAGAAGTCTTAATGGTATGTCAACAAGCCTGCTTCCTTTTGCATAAATTGGAGGGGTTTTTTTCCATCAAATATTAAATAATTATTTTTAAATTCATGTTTTGTAATGAAGCTCTTGTCTTTTTTTTTTTTTTCTGTATGTGTATGAATGACTATCTGCATGTAGTTTGTGCACCCCCAATGCCAAAGGTCAGAGAGGGTGTCAGATTCCCCTGGAACTGGAAGTTGTCCTAGAATTGGAGTTTCAGACAGTTCTCAGCCGCCATGTGAGTGCTGGGGGAGCCAACCCAGGTCCTCTGTAAAGAGCGGTCGGGCGCTTCTTAACCGCTAGGCCATCTCTCTAGCCCCTCTCTTGTCATTTGTTAATGCATGATGATTATAATAAAACATTCTTTACCTGACCAAACAAAATTTTTTTTCATTCAATCTGTTAGGAGTGGTTGGTATATCTTTAATTCCAGCAGCACTCAGGAATCTGAGTTCAGAGACCACCCTAATCTGCATAGGAGTTCCAGGCCAGCCATGGTTTAACAGTCAGAGACCTGGTCTCAAAAAACAACCAAACTGGGGCTGGAGAGAAGGCTCAGTACTTAAGGAGCACTGGCTGTTCTTGCAGAAGACCTAGGTACTAGTAACTCCAATTCTATGGGAATCCAATGCTGTTCTAGGGAACTGCAGACACAGATGCACTTAAAACACACAATTAACACACATGCAGCATAACACCATACCTAAAATAAAATAAAATAATATAAGGTAAAAAAACAAATAATTCAATCAACATTTTAGATTCTCTCTCTGGAGGGGGGGATATTCTGTGATCAAATAGGGTATTAACTACTGAGAGATCGCTCAGTAATTGAGCACACTGGCTGCTCTTGCAGATGCAGATGACTCAGTTTGGATCCCAGCACCCACATGGTAGCTAACAACCAACTGTAAATAACTCCAGTTCTAGGGAACTAGACAACTCTTCTGGCCTTAATGGGAACTAGCACACAAAGGTACACTTATAGACACATAGGCAAAACACTCATACACATAAAAAATAAATGGTTTTTTAATAAATAAAAAATAAATTAATCAAGAAGTATAAAGAGGGGCTGGAGAGATGGCCTAGTGGTTAAGAGCGCCGACCGCTCTTACATAGGAGGACCGCGGGTTCTGACCCCACCACCCACATGGCGGCCGAGAGCCGTCTGAAAAACTCCAATCCAGGAGAACTCCAGTTCCAGGGGAATCCGAGACCGGACCTCTCTGACCTCTCGGCATTGCACGACACGGTGCACAAAACCTGCATGCAGACAGTACATGTGATACACATACCGAAATAAATAAAATTAAAAAAAAAAAATTAAAAAAAAAGAGTGCCGTGCTCCTCTTGCAGAGGACCCGGGTTCGATCCCCAGCACACCCACATGGCGCTGAGAACCATCCATAACCACTTCCAGGAAACTCCAGTTCCAGGGGAATCTGACACCCTCTTCTGACCTCTGTGGCTTTGCACAACACAGGTGCACAGACCTACATGCCAGTACAAATTCATATAAATAAATAATAAATAAATAAATAAAGTAGAAAAGAAAGCTCATTAGATCAAGGTTATAATAACATAAAAGCTGTATGTTTAGGAGGACATGAACTGTAAATGAAATACTTTAATTTGTATTTTTTTATTTTTTTTTTTTTTTTAAATTTATTTCCGTATGTGTATGAATGTATTGTCTGCATGCAAGTCTGTGCACCCGTGACGTGCAACGCCGCGGAGGTCAGAAGAGGTGTCGGACTCCCCTGGAACTGGAGTTTCTCCAGGAATTGGAGTTTCAGACGCTTCGGCTGCCCCCATGTGGGTGCTGGGGATCGAACCCGGGTCCTCTGCAAGAATGGTCGGCGCTCTTAACTGCTAGGCCGTAGACTCTCTCCACCCGGCCCCCATTTAATTTTAATTTTTTTTATTTTTTTTTTTATTTTTGTATGTACTTTTCGCATGTAGTGTTTGTTTATCATCGCACACATCATGCAATCTGTGGGTTCGAAGTAGGTTCATCTGATCTCCGGACTATCTTAATGAGTTTCTCACTGCTATGTGGGTTGGCTGGGGACTGAACCCATGTCCTCTGCAAGATCAGTTTGCCTTACGCTGCTAGGCCAAATCTCTCCATCGCCCAAGCTATTTGTTATTATTGTAGAGGATCAAAATATAAAACAGTTATATTAAAAAATGTGCGATATGGCTGGGGCCTGGTTGGGAGTATTCCCTTCATCCCAGCACCTTATAGGCAGGAGGCATGTAGATCCCTGTGAGGTTCCCAGGAACAACTTGGGCTATTGGAGATACTAAGCTTAAAAAAAAAAAAAACAAGAGCGGGTCATGTGTCACTGCCGTTAATTTAAAATTAAAACCCATTTACTTCTGGTCTGCAGCCTGTCTATAATGCGAGAATTAAAAAGTTTTGGGACATACCACACCTCAGCTTCATCTTTTGCTTTCTTCTTTTTTTTTGTTAGTAACTACACTTGAGTTCAGGCTGCAGATGGGGAAAATCCTATGGTAACTACACTGGCATGCTATAGGATTTTTCTTCTGCTCAAGACACAACACACATTTATGTATTTCATTNGATAACTGGTACAAATGCCTCTTCAACAGCTCTTAAGACTTTTACTTCTTCCTGTAATTCAACTTATCATAGAATGAGGTGAAAAAGTCACTGCGATCAACTGTCTTGGTGCAACACACAACGCATCAATGTCAGCACCTTTTGTATGTACTCCTAGGGGTCTTCCCCTTTAGCCCCAGCTGTCCTGAAACTCACTCTGTATAGACCCGGCTGGCCTTGAACTCACAAAGATCCGCCTGCCTCTGCCTACAAGTGCTCGGATTTAAGACGTGTGCCCACCATGCCGGGCCGACTGAATTGACATTTTTCTTTAAGTAAGTGCATTTTCAGGGGGCTGGAGAGATGGCCTAGCGGGTAAGCGCGGATGACTGCTCTTACAGAGGGACCCGGGTTCTTATCCTCTTCGCCACCCACATGGTTGGCCGAGAAGAACCGTCTGAAAACTCCACTTCCAGGCGAGACTCAGTTCCAGGGGACTCCGACACCCTCTTCTGACCTCCGCGAGGCATTACACAAAACACGGGTGCACACACCTGCATGCAGACAGTACCTTCCTACACATACCGAAAATCAATCAAATTAAAAAAAAAAATGAATGCATTTCATGTTTGCTATTTGATTGAATGTGTTTAATGTATTGTAATTTTCTTTTTTTTAATTTTTATTTATTTTTTATGTGTATGAATGTACTGTCTGCATGTAGGTTTGTGCACCCGTGTTGTGCAGTGCCTCGGAGGTCAGAAGAGTGTGTCGGATTCCCCCGGAACTTGAGTTAAAGAAGGTTCTCAGACGCCATGTTGGTGCTGGGGATCGAACCTGGGTACTCTGCAAGAGTGGTTGACACTCAACTGCTAGGCCATCTCTACAGCACCCAATTTTCTTTTTCTTAGAGAAGGTCTTGCTTTTTTTTTTTTTTGGTCTTTTTGAGACAAGGTCTCCTTGGAGCCCCAGCTGTCCTGGAATTTGCTCTGTAGACCAGGCTGGCCTTGAACTCACAAAGATCCGCCTGCCTCTGCCTCCCAAGTGCTAGGATCAAAGGCGTGTACCACCACGCCCGGCTGCTTTGTGGTGGTGGTGGCTTTTTTTTTTTTTTTTTAAGAATTAACTCACTGCATTTGACAAGTCTTTTTTTAAATTATTTATTTTTTTGTATGTGTATGAATGTACTGTCTGCATGTAGGTTTGTGTACCCATGTTGTGCAATGCCGCAGAGGTCAGAAGAGGGTCTTGGATTCCCCTGGAACTGGAGCTCTCCTGGAATTGGAGATACAGATGGTTTTCAGCCACCATGTGGGTGCTGGGGATCAAACCCGGGTCCTCTGCAAGAGCAGTCGGTGCTCTTAACCACTAGGCTATCTCTCCAGCCCCTAGAAGGTCTTGCTTTGTAGACTTGGCTGGCCTATATAGGTCAGATTGGCCATCAACTTGGGGTGATCCTCCTGCCTCTATCCAGTGCTAAAATATAGGTATGAGCCACCATACCCAGTGTTCATGCTCCTTATTTATTTATTTATTTATTTATTTATTTATTTTTGGTCTTTTTGAGACAGGGTCTCCATGTAGCTCTGGCTGTCCTAGAACTCAGTAGAACAGGCTGGCCTTGAACTCACAGAGATCCACCTGCCTCTGCCTCCCAAGTGCTAGGATTAAAGGTGTGGGTCACCATGCCTATCCACAAGTTTGTTTGTTTGTTTGTTTGTTTGTTTGTTTGAGACAGGGTCTCCCTATAGCCCTAGCAACCAACTCTGTAGACCAAGCTGGCCTGAACTCACAGAGATCTATCTGCTTGCCTCTGCCTCCCGAGTGCTAGGATTAAAGGCATGTGCCACCATGCCCTGCTTAAAGTAGGTTCTTGGCCGCCATGTGGGTGGTAGGAATCAAACCTGGGTCCTCTGCAAGAGTAGTCAGCTCTCTGAACCACTGAGCCATCTCTCCAGCCCCTACAAGTAAACTTTGCAAAGGTTAGGGATGTAGCTCAGTGTTAGAGTACTTACAGGCCTTGAGTTCAGTCCTTAGTCAGGCAAACAAATGAACAAATCTTTTTTTGTTGTTGGTTGGGTGTTTTGAGACAGGGTCCCCTAGCAGTCCCAGCTGCCCTGGAGCTTACTATGTAGAACAGGCTGGCCTGGATATGCCAGAGATTCTCCTGCTTCTTTCTCCATAGTTTAGGATTAAAGGTGTGTACCATTACACCCTGCATGAATAAATCTTTTTATTTTGAATGATTTTAAGCTAAGCTTGGTGGTTTATACCTATAATCGTATTTTTTTTTTAATTTTTTAAAATTTATTTTCATATGTGTATGAGTGTACTGTTTGCATGTAGGTTTGTGCACCCATGTCGTGCAATGCCGTGGAGCTCAGAAGAGGGTGTCGGATTCCCCTGGAACTGGAGTTAAAGATGGTTTTCAGCCGCCACGTGGGTGCTGGGATCGAACCTGGGTCCTCCACAAGAGCAGTAAGCGCTCTTAACCGCTAGGCCATCTCTCCAGCCCCTATCCCTATAATCTTAACATAGGAGGCAGAGGCAAGGTGATCACTGTGAATTCAAATCTACCCTGGCCCACATAATGAATTCCAGACCAGACAAGACCTGCAGTAACACCCTGTCTCAAAAAAAAAAATGCGGCCCTTAATCCTAGCACTCAGGAGGCAGAGGCAGGCAGATCTCTGTGAGTTCAAGGTCAGCCTGGTTGATAGAATGAGTTCCAGGACAGCTGGGACTTCTTACAGAAGACCCGGGTTCGATCCCCAGCACCCACATGGTCTGACACCCTCTTCTGACCTCTGAGGCATTGCACAACACGGGTGCACACACCCTGCATTGCAGACAGTCCATTCATACAAACAAACAAAATAACTACATGCTGAGTGTGGTGGCCACACGCCTTTCCTTTAATCCCTAGCACTTGGGAGGGCAGAGGTGGTACTCGGATCTCTGTGAGTTTAGGGCCGGCCTGGTCTAAAGAGTGAGATCCAGGACAGCCCGAGCTTAAAGGGGAGGACACCTGTCTCAAACAAGACCAAAAAAAAAAAAAAAAAAAAAAAAACAAACTTCGGCTGTGGCTGGGCGTTTTGATTAACACACTTACCTTTAATCCTATCACTGGGGATGCAGAGTCAGGTGGATTGTGAGTTCAAAGGCCAGCTGGGGCTACAGGGAGACCCTGTCTCAGAGAACAACAACAACAAAAAAATGCGGCCTGTTATTTGAATTTTACCACTCTGGGCATGTTAGAGTAGCACCACTATTCTACTAATACAGACACAGATTTCCTCACAAGCTTGTTAGGGTTCTGAGAATCTAGGCACTGGCTTTGTTAATCAGTTGATTCTTCCCTTTCTGGTCAATGGGAGAGATACATTCATTCAAGATATTGGGTACAGGGCCAGGAATATAGCTCAGTGGCCCCGTTACTTGTCTAGTATATTTAAGGCTTCTTGAGGTTCACTTTCCCAGTTTTTTTTGTTGTTTTTGTTTAATATTTTTTTATTATTTATTTATTTATTTATTCGTCTGTGATGAATGTACTGTCTGCATTGAAGGTCCTGTGAACCCGTGTCGTGCATGCCTTGGAGGCCAGAAGAGTGGGTTTTAGGATTCCCTGGAAATGTAGTATTTCTACTGGATTGACAGTTTAAGAAGGTTTTTGGCAGCCACTGTGGTCTGGGGATGGAATCCAGGTCCTTGTAAGAGCGGTCGGTGCTCTCTTCATCGCTTAGGCCATCTCTCTAGCCCCATAGACGTTACAAAGCCTGGTTTAACGCCGCCCCTTATCCCCCCCCAATACTTGAAAGGTGGAGGCAGAAGGACCAGAAATTCAAGGACATCCTGTACTACAGAAAGAATTCCAGGTCACAGCAATCAGATAGCATATGTGCATGGAGAACAAACAACACGTCATCGGGGAGAGTCCAGGGATGAAGGGAGTGGATGTGGTGAGGTTTGGTTAGGACTGGGAATGGAATGTGATTATTTGCATGAAAATAGTTCTGTTTAATCCAAAAAAGTTAATTATAGTGAACGTTAGTAAGGTGTATTTTGATTATTGTTTGTTGGTCTTTTTTTATTTTTAGATCTTTTTTTGGTTCTTTGGCAAACAGGGTCTCCCTGTAGCTTTTTGGCTGCTTGGAAGTTACCTCTGGTTAGACCGACTGGCTGGCCTTCGGAACTTACTACGACAGGACGTTTTTGCTCAGCACCCTCTGCTCTCAAGTGCATAGGATCAAGGTGTGTACCACCACGCCATCCCTCGTAAGGTGAATAATTTGTGGTTAAATTAGGGTGAATAAAACTTTCTTGTCTAAAAAAATTTTTTTTGGGTGTTTTTGAGACAGGGTCTCCATATAGCCCCAACTAGCCTGGAGCTTGCTCTGTAGACCAGGCTGGCCTTGAACTCACAGAAATCTGCCTGCCTCTGCCTCCTGTGTGCTGTTCATTTGAGACAGGGGTCTCATGTAAGCTACACTGCCCAATTAAACTCCCTAAGTAAGTAGCCAAAGGGGATCCCTTCGGCGTGGGGCTTGCTGGTAGGTGGCGCATGCCTTAACCTAGCACTTGGAGCAGGGCAGGCAGGGCAGAGGCAGGCAAGATCTTTGTGAGTCGAAGGCCGGCCTGGTCTAGAGTGAGTTCCAGGGACAGCTGGGGCTACAGAGCGACCCTGTCTCAAAAAAAGACAAAAAAAAAAAAGAATTTTTTGTTTGCCAATCATGGTGATGCACACCTTTAAAATCCAGACACATTGGGAGGAAGAGCAGGGGGAATCTCTGAGAGTTCAAGACCGCTTCGGCCCATCTCTCAGCCCCGGCACACTGAGTTTCTAACAGAGGTGGTTTTGTGCATGTAGGGAAGCTTCTACAAACTGTGCCATACCTCCAGCAGTGAATAAACAAAAAAATCCTCGAATCCCAAAACTTTTTCTTTTTGCATTTTTTTTTTTTTTAAAGACAGGTTCTGTAGCTCTGAACGTCACGTGGAACTTCACTCTGTAGACCAGGCTAGCCTTGAACTCCCACAGAGATCCGCCTGCCTTTGCTCCCAAGTGCTAGGATTATTAATGGCTCTGCAACACCACATCACTGCATTAAAGATGTTCTTGGCCGCCATGTGGGTGTTGAGAAATCGAACCCAGGTCCTCTGCTTGAGCAGTTTGTGTCTTAATCCCTGAGCCATATCTCTCCGCCCCTCTTTTTCCCCCCCTCTTTTTTTCCCCCAAACTAGGGTCTCCATGCAGCTCGAGCTGTTGATGCCTGGAGTAGTTCCCTAAGTAGCAGAGGATGAGTGAAACTTGATTCTTCCTGACTCCACCTTTCAAGTTATGGAATTATGTGGGCCATCCTACAGGGTCTGTAATTTTTTTTGGGGGGGGGGTTGTTTTTTTTTTTTTTTTTTTTCCTTTGAGGACACGGTCTCCCTGTAGCCCCAGCTGGTCTAGAACTTGCTATGTAGACCAGACTCCTTGAACTCACAGAGATCCTCCTGCCTCTGCCTCCCGAGTGCTGGGACTAAAGGAGTGTACCACCACAGCAGGCTTTTTTTTTTTTTTTTTTTGAGAGAAAGAGACAGGTTCTCCCTGTAACCTCAGCTGGCCTGGACCTCACTATGTAGTCAAGCTAGCCACAATCTGTCAAAGATCTGCCGGCCTCTGCCACCAGGCCGGAATTCAATGCGGAAAAAAGGATCCGGATTTTGCTCTTGTCAGTACGTTAATAATAAAACTACTTTCCGTTTAATCCTCAAAGAATTCTGGGATTTAGCATGGTTTAACTCCTTTCACAGAGGCTCAAAAAACCAAGGCAATTTACACAAGGTCCTGCGTTGAATGGTGGGATCTTCGGACACTCTCAGGAGGCCTAGTTTGGAAGAAGTGGAAAACCTGGATTAAAATGCCCGCGTCCGGGCCGGCACCTGCAGCTTCCGAGAGCGTCTCCCAAGCCTCTGCGCCTGCGCCGCCCTCCAATGACGCAATCGCCCCGCCTCCTGCTGGAACGCGGAGCGGCTGAGCGGGCTGGCGGCCATTTTGTGAAGCGGCAGCGGAGGTGGTGGCTGCAGAGGGCGCCGGCAAGCCGTTCCAGCTGGGGCTGTCGGCCGCGGGGCAGAGGCACTCGCGCGGGGGGTAACTCGGGTCTGGGTTCTGGTGCCGCGCAAGCTCTCCCCGGTAAGACTCCCGCAGCCCCGGACGGGCAGGGCTGTACGGGGCTCGAGCCACCTCCTTGGTGGCTTGGGGCGGGGCCTTCCCAGGCCTCGGAGTCCGCGGCCGCGAGCGCCGCACACAAAGGGCCAGGGCCTGGCTGCGGGGCTTCTGGGGCGCCTCCCGCGCCTCTGCGGCCTCACAGGATGCGAGAGGAGGAGCCCGCGGGCCGCCGCTGGGACGCGCGGGTGGTCTGAGCTGGGAAAGCGGCCCGCCCTCGGTGGCCCCTGATCTTGCGACTACGGGTGTGTGTGTGAGAGTGAGTGTGGCAACACCTACACGTAGAGTGGGCCAGGAATGCCAGGGCTCCCGCTCCCGGATGGGCCGAGTCTTTAACTCACGCCTCTGCCGGAAGTGGAGAGGAGAGGCCCTCTTTGGCCTACTACTAGCAGAAGGGAGATACCTGGTGGGTGGGGGATGTTTCCTTGGTGGCCTGAAGGTGCGGGGGGGGGTGCGAAGTGATGCGCACGCCCAGGTCCCTGCGCGTGAAAACCGGGGGGGGGGCGGGGCGGGGGGGGCGAGCTCGGGAGTGTAGACTATCTGGGAATCCCCCTGAAGCTAGGTGAGACTCGGAGAATTGTAGCGAGGATGGCAGGTCCTTGGTCTCCAAGTCGGGAAGGGGCTGCTGTGAAAAGCACCTTGACTGCTCCCTTGGGGAGGAGATGCTGGGAGGATGGACGCCTCAGATAGCGGAGTGTCTGGGAAGGTTGGCGGCGCCAGTTTGCAGCTACGTGAAATGGCTGGGAGGGGAGTGCCTTTAAGGATCCACTGGCTAGTGGCCTTGTGTTGACCATAGTGTAGTGGGTTCAGGTGCCCCTTAGTAAGTGCATGGATTCAGTGTATGCTTTAATGAAAGATTTAAAGAGCTCCTGTGTGGGCTGCTCAGGGTAAATTAGTGCTAAAGATAAATTCTTTCTGGTAGGTAGTGTATGTTGAGAATTGCTGGCCGTACTGGAGAGATTTCTGGGTCCTAAAAGCCTTCCCGACTCCGAGATTCGTAGAGTTCGCTTAAGGTGGGCCGGCGGTAAGGAACCATTTTGTGTTATGTTGATGCCAGCCTGTCTAGCTTACTGGGACAGTAACCGAAGGCTTGCTGAAGGGAGAAGCTGTTGAGTGGACTTTTTCTCGGAGCTTCTTGGACGGGTTGATATGTAATTTTTTTTGCGAAATACAGTCTTCGCAACAAAAATGTGCTGGGGACTTTGTTAACCACAGTATACTGTTAAAAGTATTTCAGAGCATTTGTAGTTGGGAAAAAAAAAACTTCAATTAATAGAAATATAAGACCTATGTACTTGTCCTTAAAATTTGGTATTTTTTATGAGATGGAAATTTTTGGATTTGGTGGAAGGTGATTGTGTTCAGGCATTTTTGTAATAATACTTAAAGTTTAGTAGAACTGTTCACAGTACTTAATGTAATTTTTTGAAGGAAATGAACTGTTCAGTTTGAGTTTACAAAGAGATGCTTGGTATTAGTATTGGGCAGTTTATCTAGACGGATTGCATTTTTGTATTACTTTCTTATGCTTGATTAAATGTTGGTCATTTTATGGGTTGCATAAAGTTTTATGTTAAATCTATCAGGTGGAAATGGGAGGCCCTAGAAAACATGGTGGGCGCTGATTGTACATGCCACTAGCAGTGCACTTCAGGCCGATTTATTCTTTTACAGGTTAAATGTTTTGCTTGACTGCATATTTAAAGTTTGAGGCTTGTTGCTACTATTTTCCGGTGTAAAACTCCATTTTATGGGTCTCCGTGGATCAGATGCTAGAATCCAGTGCCAATATTGATAGGTCTTTTCCTCCATGTTGCAGAGAGCCACTCCATATTTCATTTGTTGTTTTTTTCATCGTTTGAGATGGGGTCTTATTAGGTGGCTCAGGCTGGCTTTGAACTTTGGAGCCTCAGAAGTCACCAGATGGTCTTCATCAGAAGACCATCCCAACATTCAGTTTGAATAAATGCTTTTCTCCGTAGATGTTCTGTTAGTAATTTGTCACACAGTGTGATAGATATATCGCCCTGAAATGTAGGGTCCAATTTTAAATCTTAATTCGAATGACATAGTCTTAGGAAGTATTCATGAAAACCTGTTGCTAAATGTTACAGGTCGACTACACAGAAAAACAATTTCTTTACAACTGTAGTTTTATCAGATTTTACTACCAACCACCAATGATGTACCCTTTGGTTTGCACAGTTTTAGGTTTAAAATTAGCTTTGAATATTGAAAATCATAGTGAAAGTAGATGTGGATGCTTAGGTTAGAAGTAATATTTTTGCTTTGAAGTATAAATGAATATAAAGAACATTTTTGTGGTATCAGAAATAACAATATTAAAGTCTTGGCAGGAGGAGCATCTTATTTACAAATGTCTCTTGATTTGCTGGCTTTGAGTACTGAATGGGAAGTTAATGGGAAAACTAAGCGATGTATCACACATCATCAGTGTCAGAAGAATCTATTCATTAAAAATGGTTCCAGGATCTGAAATCTGTTTGATTTGGTGATGGGGACAAAATCAAGTGGATGAAGCTGTGGTTTTTGTAATGTCTGTGGTGATGTGATTATACTGTGAATAACATTGTGCCCATTGAAATTATTGTTCATCTCCAAGGTGAACCCCTTTGAGGGGTTGCTAGGTTTTTTTGTCTCTTTTGGCTCTGAAGTACCTAACTCTGCTGTACCCTGATTCTTGTCCAGTAAAGACTGATAATTAAACAAAATACAGATTCAGTTCTCAGTGTTTATTGCCAGATGAAATGTTTATATGCTCAAGTTTTAGTTAGTGCTTTGTCTTTGTAATAAAGAGGTCTATTGTCAGACATTTTATCTTGAAGTTTCAAATAATTGGAGTGGCTAGTAAATAAGAAAGCTTATTTTGTCATAACATGTAAAAAATTTTTTTTGGGGGGGTCTTTCGAGACAGGGTCTCCCTGTAGCCCCAGCTGTCCTGGAACTCATTCTGTAGACCGGGCTGGCCTTGAACTCACAAAGATCTGCCTGCCTCTGCCTCCCAAGTGCTAGGATTAAAGGCGTGTGCCACCACACCAGGCTGTAAATATTTGTAATAAAGAAACTTGTTTTAGATCTTTTGAAACATATTAATGGATCAGTGGTGAACCATGGCCCATTTTCTCCTTGCCTTCCTCTATACTTGTATGTGTAGATAAAATACACACGTAAAATATTTTGAGATAGACTGTAGCCCAGACTGACCTCAAGCTGGTCATCTTCCTCCTGCTACCTCCTAAATGCTAGCTAGCATTACTCTTTTTTTTTTTTTTAATTTATTTTTTCTCTATGTGTATGAGGGTACTGTCTGCATGTAGGCTTGTGCACCCATGTCGTTCGTGCAAGGCCGAGGAGGTCAGAAGAGGGCGTTGGATTCCCCTGGAACTGGAGTTCTCTCAGATGGTTCTCAGCTGCCATGTGGGTGCTGGGGATCGAACCCGGGTCCTCTGCAAGAGCAGTTGTTGCTCTTAACTGCTAGGCCATCTCTCCAGCCAACATTACTAACTCTTAAGTGTACCATGTCCAGCTAAAAACTTTTTTTTTTTTTTTTGGTATTTTCAAGACAGGGTTTCCCTTTAGTCCCAGCTAGCTCACTCTAGATCAGGCTGGCCTTGAACTCCACAGAGATCCACCTGCCTCTGCCTCCCAAGTGCCAGGATTAAAGACATGCACCACAATGCCCGCCTAAAAACATAGTAAAAAAAATTTTTTTTTTGAATGTACTGTCTGCATGTAGGTTTGTGCACCCGTATCGTGCAATGCCGTGGAGGTCAGAAGAGGGTGTTGGATTCCCCTGGAACGAGTTCTCCTGGAATTGGTGTTACAGACCGTTCTCAGCCGCCATGTGGGTGCTGGGGATCTAACCCAGGTCCTCTGCAAGAGCAGTCGGTGCTCTTAACCACTAGGCTATCTCTCCAGGCGCGCTCCCCACCCCCAATTTTTTTTAATGTGTGTGTTTTGCCTTCATGTCTGAATGTGCACCACGGTGTGGCTTGGACCCCTGAGATTCCAGAAGAGAGCATTCATTGGATCCCCTGGAACTTCGAGTTACAGGAGGTTGTGAAATTCTGTATGGGTACTGGGAATCCATCCCCAGTCCCCTGAAAGGGCAGTTACTGCTCTTAACTACTGAGCATCTCTCCAGCCCCTAAATCTGTATTTTTAGATATTTTGTTGATTAGAATTGTTTCAGTCTTGTCCTTCTGAAGCTCACCAGAGCTTAAGGTGAGTAGGTTAGATTTTCAAATTTGGGATCTGCGTTCAACATGCTAGCTGACATATTTTAGCTTACAGGAATGAGCATTCTGTGGAAAATGGTGCTACCTTTGTTAAATTATTGTGGACTTTAAAAAGTGAGGAGTTGCAACAAAAATGTTTCAGTTTCTGTTACCTTATTTATTTATTTATTTATTTATTGTGAAGCAAGAACTCTAGTATCAAGGTTCTGCAGTTCTGGTATTTAGGCTTGATATAATTTCCTTGTGTGTGGATTTATTCTGTGCTACAAATCGAACACAAAATTTGAACTATACATTTACCAAGCTCAGCGGGCTTTCAGCCTTATGGAATAAGAGTTTTCTTCATTGTAGACATTTTTTCCTAGACTTAGGGTGTTCCCTCCCTTGGGGCTTAACTGGCTCATCTAAATCTGACCCTCTCAATATGGACATAGGATGGTTCCTTGTGTCTGAAAGGACCAAGACTGAGGAACCCCAATTCCTATCATTTCAGAGCATTATGCTTGCGGTCCATATCATGCGCTTTGTTCCAACTTTTGTTTATTTTTGTTTTTCTTGGAGACTGAGTTTGACAAAGTATCCAGGCAGACCTTGAACTCATTGTGTAGTGCAGACTGGCTTTGAATTCTGAATCCTCCTGTTTCTGCTTCCTGGAGTATTGAGATTACAGGCAAACAACACTACACCCCACTATATCAGACCTTTTGTTTTTGTTGTTTTGAGACAAGGTCTCACTTTGTAGTTTTGGCTGCTCTGGAATTCACTGTTGGCATCAAACTCAAAGAGATCTACCTGTTTCTGCCTCCCAAGGGCTGGCATTAAAAGTGTATGCCTCGGGGCTGGAGAGATAGCCTAGCAGTGCTACTGCTCTTGCAGAGGACCCGGGTTCGATCCCCAGCACCCACATGGCGGCTAAGAATCGTCTGTAACTCCAATTCCAGGAGAACTCTAGTTCCAGGGGAAACCAAGACCCTCTTCTGACCTCCGAGGCATTGCACGACACGGATGCACAAACCTACATGCAGACAGTACATTCATACACAAACATAAATAAAATTTTAAAAAAGTTTATGCCTCTATACCCACTATACCAAAAACTTGATTTATTTATTTGTTTGTGTATTTGTTTTTGAGTCAGGGTCTCCCTGTAGCCCGAGCCTGCCTGGAATTCATTCTGTAGACCTGGTTGGCTTTGAGCTTTGCCTCCAGAGTGCTGGGATTAAAGGCAAGTGCCACACCTGGCCTATACCAGAACTTTTGGAATCTCTAATAGGTGCTGCCTGGTGTTTAGCACAAGAATTAACTAGAAAATTACCCTGGTTCTGTGGCTCCTAGGGCTGACTGCCTCCAGTTAAAGTTGCAGTAATTCATGCCCTTCCTTGTTTCTGTATTCAAAGCAAGCTGTTTGTTTTGGTTTTCCCTTTGTGACTAGTTATAGAAACTATTGGGGGGGGGGTCTTTTTGAGACAGGGTCTCCCTTTAGTCCAGTTGGCCTGGAGCTTGCTTTGTAGACCAGGCTGGCATTGAACTCACAGAGATCAGCCTGCCTCTGCCTCCTAAGTGCAGGGATTAAAGGCTTGTGCCACCACATCTGTCCTACCTTTTTTTTTTTTTTTAATGTGTATTAGTCTGTTGCCTGCATATGTGTAATTGCAGCCACGTTGTGCAGTGCCCATGGAGGCCGGAAGAGCGTGTCATCCCCTCGAGTGGAGCTACAGGCAATTGTTAGCTTATGTGTGAGTACTGGGAATCTAACCCAGATCCTCTGCAAGAGCAGCCAGTGCTGCTGAGCCATCTCTCTAGTCGCTAGATAAATGAAGAGTTTGAGCCTGCAAGATGACTGATTCGTCAGGTAAAAAGGCACTTGTCACTGACCACCTTTCCCCTGGACCTGGTGGAAGGAGAGAACTGATACCATAAATTTTCCTCTGCCATCCACATACAAGCACTGTGAGTCCTGTTTGATAGACAACAGACAAAATAAGTGTTTGTTTTTTTCTCTTTTTTTTGCGACAGGGTCTCCCTATAGCCCCAGCTGGCCTAGAACTTACTCTGTAGACCAGGCTGGCCTTGAACTCAAAGAGATCCACCTGCCTGTCTCCCAGCTGGCCTAGAACTTACTACGTAGACCAGACTGGCCTTGAACTCACAGAGATCCACCTGCCTGTCTCCCCGAGTGCTAGGATCAAAGGCATGTGCCACCACGCCCGACTTAAAGGCAGTTCTTAGCAGCTGTGTGGGTGCTGGGAATCGAACCTGGGTCCACTGCAAGAGCATTCTGCACTCTTAATCACAGAGCCATCTCTCCAGCTCAGGTTTAAAAAAGCTTTTGTGGCTGGAGAGATGCTTAGAAGGTAAAGATCTTTCCGTACAAGCCTGATGACCTGAGTTCTGTTTCTGGAACCAACATAAAGGTAAAAGGGAAGATTGGATAGTACAGAGTTGTCTTCTGACATCAAAATGATGCCATGGTGCATGTTCCTACACATACATTGTGTACACACCCCAAATCTAATAAAACTTTTTAAAAAACTCTTTAGATTTAATAAGGATAGATTTGTACAACACGGTAAAGATGAATCCAATGCTCTGGGAGAGCTTTTTGTTGCAAAACTCACTGTTGTATAGTAGTTTAATGATTTAGTTGACCAGATGTTTACTTTGTCCTTTAGACAATTTTAGCTTAACATTTAGGATATTAAGCTTGATCTTGACAGATACTAAAATGAGTATCATTCATATAAGTAGTATTCCACTGGTAATACCAAACAGTGGTCATTTTTTTTTTCCTTTCATTCTCTGAATTTAAAAAATGACTGGCCAGATGTGGTGTCTCACACTTTTAGTCCCAGCATTTATGAGGCACATGATTTCTGTGTTTGAAGTCAGCTTGGTCTACATAGTTCCAGAACAGCCAGGGTTACATGGAGACCCTATAATCCCCAGAGCCCACTTAAAGACAGGCTAGTGCACATCTGTAATCCCAGTGCTCCCATGGTGAGATGGGAGGTGGAGATAGAGAATTCTGCCTGTTGCAGCAGGACAAAGAGACCTGTCTTAAGGTGGAAGGTGGGGACAGCTGTGATTGTCCTCTGACCTCCACACATTTGTACACCACCCCAAGTTTTTTGTTGGCGTTTTGTTTTGTTTTTGACAGGGTCTTCCTTGTCCTAGCCCACATGGAAGTCATGATATGGACCAGGGTGGCCTCCCTCTTGCATAGACCCACCTGCCTCTGCCTTCAGAGGCAGGCTTAGTAGAAGTTGTTCTTTGTTTTTCTTTTTACCTTTTTTTTTTTTTTTCTTTTCGAGACAGGGTCTCCCTGTAATCCCAGTTGTCCTGGAACTCACTCTGTAGACCAGGCTGGCCTTGAACTCACAAAGATCCGCCTGCCTCTGCCTCCCAAGTGCTAGGATTAAAGGCGTGCGCCACCACGCCCGGCTCTTTTTACCTTTTAAACCACACGTTTGTGCACGTATGGAATCTCTGCATTCAGGCTCTATGGCAGTAGAATCTTGAGTTCAGTGCCAGCCTGGACTCTGGTGTGAGAACTTCTCTCAAAGTAAATAAAGCTGCTCATTGGAGCCTGGTGACACATACTTGCAATTCTAGCACCTCGGAGGAGGAGACAGGAGTTAAAAGGTCAGTTGCTAAACTGGGCTATATGACACTTGTCTTAAAGAAATGCAAGATCTTTTTGAGCCTGGTAGTAGTGGCACCCAGCACTGAAGTGACTGAATCAGGAGCATCATCAGCCTGATTAAAAAATTATATAGGCCCCATGAGATGATTCAGCAGGTATAAAAATCACTTGTTACTGAGCCTGACCTGAGTGAGTTCCTTCTCTTGGTGTCATGCACATACCTAGACACACATCCATACACATACAACATAAGTGTAATAAAATTAAAAAAAAAATACTGAGCTGAGGATGAAGCTCAGTAGTAGAGGATTTGCCTAGACTATGTTAGGACTAGATTTAATCCCCAGGACAGCCCCTCACTCTCCAATAAAGGTTAATATGTTTTAAAATGGTCTTATAATTAAGCATTTGGTCATATGTATTGCCTCTGAATTGTTCATAACTAGTTTGGGAAAAATTCCCCTGAAAGATAAGTATCTTATTGTCACTCTAACTTTGCAGAGTATCTATATGCTTGATATTCCAGTTTTTTTTTTTGGTCTTTTCAAGACAGGGTCTCCCTGTAGCCCAAGCTGTCCTGGAACTCACTCTGCAGACCAGGCCAGCCTTGAACTCACAAAGAACCGCCTGCCTCTGCCTCCAAGTGCTAGGATTAAAGGCATGCGCTACCGTGCCCGGCTACGAGAGGGGTATTTTTGTTGGTTTGAGATAGTGTTTTGTTGTCGGCTTGTGTTGGACTTAAAACATAGTATATAATATAGGCTAGTCTCAAACTTGTGGTCTTCCAACTTCTGCCTTTTGAGTGCAGAGATAACAGATGTACTTAAGGGAACTTTTTTAAACAACTTTTTTGGAATTGTTTTTTGATGTTAGAAGAATTTTTCCTTAATATGTTGAATAACCATGGAATTAGCCTTCATAGACAGAATTTTGATTTGTTGTTTTATGATGTATGATACTTCATTGAAAAGGTGAATGTATTCGAAAGAGTAATAGCTTACCTTTGTATTGATGGCAGTTTGTCCAGGACTTGTTACTGCTGTACCTTTTCATCAGAAGTTTGGTTGGAACTTAAAGAAATAAGTTGAGATTGTACTTGTTTGTAGACACTTATGGAATTTTCTGGGTTGGTATAATTATCAAGTGATGAAAGTGATTATCAGCTGTGAAGTTGCTTTATTACTGTTTGTTTTCAATTTATTGATTAACTTGTGGCATGTTCTTGATGTGTTCTTGGTGGTTTTGATACATAAATACTGGAATGATGCTCAGACTTTAAGGCAATACCAAATTAAAAGTGTGTGTGGGATTTCAGTATATATGTTGTCTTTTCTTTCTTTTCTTTTTTTTTTTTTTTAAGAGCACTCTAATGAAGTACTCTGGTGCTTTCAGACTTTCATTTGTAATGTACAGTTCAGTGTGGCCTGTTCGTGTTGTTTTGTGTTTCCTACATTGATTTTTGCCTCCGTTTATTCTCTATTGCAGTCTAAAAGTTGGTTTTAATTGGTTGCCTACAGGATTGACTTGGCCTCTTCTACTTAAGAAAATACAGCTCTTGTTTTACAAGGTAAGAGATTTTTGAATAGGTTTGTTTATATACAAAATAAAATTATTAAGAAACATGAAAATATAACAAATTATGTGATTCTCTTAGGGAGTAGGATCGGGTGAACAGGTGTTTCCTGTGAGAGTTATATCAATGCATTTCTTTCTTTTTTTTTTTTTTTTTTTTGAGACAGGGTCTCCCTTTAGTTCCAGCTGGCCTGGAGCTCATTATGTGGACCAGGCTGGCCTTGAACTCACAGAGATCCACCTGCTTCTGCCTCTTGAGTGCTGGGATTAAAGTCGTGTACCACCATGTCTGGCATCAGTGCATTTTATTTATTATTATTATTATTTATTTATTTATTTATTTTTTGGTGCATTTCTTGCTGCTAGGTAGTGAGTAGGTGGAGCTTTCCCCTCAATATTCTAAATAGGTTGTAGATTCATTCAGGTGCTTATTATTCAGATGGTTATTTATATCTCCTAAGATACAGGTATAGCTGGTAAGTGATAGATTTTATTTATTTATTTATTTATTTATTTATTTATTTATTTGTATTTTTGAGACAGGGCCTCCCTTTAGTCCCAGCTATCCTGGAGCTCTTTAGACCAGGCTGGCCTCGAACTCAGAGTTCGCCTGCCTCTGCCTCCCAAGTGCTAGGTCAGGCATGCGCCACCATGCCCGGCTTGATTTTAGAATACACATTTTAGACTTTAGGTGGAAACTCAGTGACTGAATTTAATCTTTTATTTGTTTGTTTATTTATTTTTGAGGCAGGGTCTCCCTTTAGCCCCAGCTGGCCTGGAACTCACTCCGTAGACCAGGCTGGCCTTGAACTCACAGACAGAGATCCGCCTGCCTCTGCCTCCCAAGTGCTAGGATTAAAGGCTTAAAGATGGTTCTTAGCTGCTATGTAGGTACTGGGAATCAAATCCTGGTCCTCCCTCTGCAAGAGCAGTCAATGCTCTTAACCGCTGAGCCATCTCTCCAGCCCTGAATTTAATCTTTTAAGTGAATAAGCTAGTTTAAGATAGTTTGAAATTATTTGCCCTCAAGCAGATATTTAGTATCAAAATAACTTGCCACCTCATATATTTCAGACCCAAGAAAGTTTTTCAGGTTGCTTTTTGAACAAATCTTACACTCTACTTGGTTTATTCCTCAGCCCTTTTCTAGTTGGTAATTTGAGGCAGGTTTCTTTGTAGACTGTGGTTTTGAAACTTGTTATGTATGTCATTTAGGCTTGTGTTTAATTTGTGTTCCTGGGACCATTTCAAGTTCTCTCTCTTTTTTTTTTTTTTTTTTTTTTTTTTTTTTTTTTTGAGACAGGGTCTCCCTGTAGCTCTAGCTGTCCTGGAACTCACTTTGTAGACCAAGCTGGCTTTGAACTCACAAAGATCTGCCTGCCTCTGCCTTCCAACTGCGTCACCAGGCCCGGCTGTTTTTTTGGTCTTTTTAAGACAGGGTCTCCCTATAGTCCCAGCTGTCCTGGAATTCCGTAGACCAGGCTGGCCTTGAACTCACAAAGATCCACCTGCCTCTGCCTCCCGAGTGCTAGGATTAAAGGCGTGTGCATTCAAGTTCTCATTCTTAAAATGCAAACTAAAGTATCTTTCTCCTCTCAGGTTGCTTTGAATCTCTGGGAAAATACCTACAATGTTTCCCTCATAGGAAATGATTAAACATTTTTGTGTTGAACAGGATGCTATCATAATTTGCACATAAACAAGTTTCAGATTCAGTAAGGAATGTGAATTTGGCTCATTTATTTTGATGTGCTGATATACCTTTGCCTGCTAAATAGAAAGTAATCTGTTGGTGATGGTATTCCTTTTTCCTGTTTTGTACTCCATGTGTACATGTGCGATCAAGAGTTCAGTTTTCTCCTTCTACTGTGTGGGTCTTGTGGATCCAGCTCAGGTCGTCCTTATCTGCTGAGCCATCTCACTGGCCCTCTTGTTGACTCTTGCAGTCCTTAAGTGAAAAGCTTTGCTCAACCTCCAAATTTCCAGTTCTTTATGATGGTCTTCAAAAATATTTTCTGTTTGCTAATCTATCTTTTTGGGTTAAATTTGAAGATTGCTTTTATCTTTGTGTATAATTATGTAAGGAAAAACTTTCAAGGGACTGGAGATAATAGCTCAGTTGGTGGAGTGTTTACCTAGCATGCATAAAATCCTGGTTCTGTCCCCAGCACCGTGTAAACTGGGCGTGATAGGTAGCACTTGCCTACAATCTCAGTGCAGGGGAAGATCCACAGTTCATTGTCTTAAAAAAAAAAAAGGAAGAGGGTTGGGAAGATGGAACCCTTGCCTAGTCAAAGAGGAAACATCAAAGAGTAAAAAAGGGGTTTGTTTTGTTTTTGTTTTTCTAAATATTTGTGTGTTTGTATGTGTCTCTGTGTGGGTATGTCCATGTGAGTACAAGTTCCCTCAGAGGACAGAGTCTTCAGATGCCCCTAGAGCTAGAGTTACAGGCATTATGAACTGCCTGATGTAGCTGCTGGGAACTGCAGTCAGGTCGTTTGGAAAACTCCTGAGCGTTTCTCCAGCACCAAAAGTAAAAATTTTAACAGTACAGAATTTGCCATTATTTCATTGTTTTGATAAAATTTGTGTCCTAAGATGCAAAAGAAATCAGGGGCATTTAACCATTTACAAGTAAAACATGAATGTGACTGTACAGTTTGGTTGTGCTTGAATTACAAATTTTCTTAAGATACAATAAACTTAAAAAAAAAAAAGAGATAATATACTGATTTCTTTTGGCTCCTCAAAAAGGAACAAATGGGCTGGAGAGATGGCCTAGCGGTTAAGAGCGCCGACTGCTCTAACAGAGGACCCGGGTTCGATCCCCAGCACCCACATGGCGGCCAAGAACCGTCTGAAACTCCAATTCTAGGAGAACTCCAGTTCCAGCGGAATCTGACACCCTCTTCTGACCTCCGCGGCATTGCACGACACAGGTGCACAGACCTACGTGCAGACAGTACATTCATACACATACAGAAATAAAAAAAAAAAAAAAAGGAACAAATAGAAAAACTATCAAAATCAAACAATGTATTTCTATTTTGCTTGTAGTAGTTACCATGTTATGATACAGTCATAGACTCCATTACATTAAATTAGGGTTCCAAAAAAGGGCATTGGATCCCCTAGAACTGGAGTTATAGACTGTTGTTAGTCGCCATGTGGTTGCTGGGAATTGAAACCCGGGCCCTCTGCAGGCACAGCTAGTCCTCTTACCCTCTGAGCTATTTCTAACAGCCCCTATTTTATTTTTCAGAAAAGGTCTCATTTATCCCAGGTTGGCCTTAAACCTGCAGCTATGTAGCCAAGGATGATCTTGAAGTGGTCTTCCTGCCTCTATCTCTTCAATTCTAGGATTACAGGTGTGTGCCTCCATGTCCAGTTTATGTATGAGTATTGGGAATTGAACCCAAGGCCTCTTAGGCATGCTAGACAATGGTTCTATCAACTGAGCTACATTCCCAGCCCCTATATTACTATTATTATAATTTTTTTATTCATGTATGTATGTGAAGGTACACATGTCGAAGTCAGGACAAACTTGTGGGAGATGTTCTCTTGTATCTACCCTGTGGGTCCTGGAGATAGAACTTAAGTCTTGAGGCTTGCTTAGCAGCAGTTACCTTTGTCTACTGATCTATCTTGCTATTCATATTCTCTCTCTCTGTCTCTCTCTCTCTCTCTCTCTCCTTTTGATTTTTTTGGGAGAGACAGGTCTTCATGTGTAGCTAGGGCCAGCAGACAAAGGACTTAAGTTTGTCAGAGGTTCTAACAGTCAGTGAGTTAAACCTTAAGCAATCTGTGTAGTCCATGATTTTTTCCTCAAATTCAGGATCCTGCTGTTTCAGCCCTTCAAGTACTGGGATAATTGACATTCACCACCACAGCTAGTTTTTGTGTGGAACTGGGGATCAAACTTTGGACTTGTGAATGCTAAATAAGCATCCTACCAACTGGTGATCTATGTCCCCTTCCCTTATTTAGCTAGTTTTTGTTTTGTTTTAGAGACTGCGTAGCCCTTGCTGTCCTGGAACTCCCTATATAGACCAGACTGGCTTTGAACCCACAGAGATCCTCTGCCCCCCTGTGTACAAAAAGCTATGGCCCTCACCCCACTGCTGGGATTAAAGGCAAACACTACCAGACCTAGACTTGTTGCTTTGTCTTTTTGAGACAAGGTCTCCAGCTGCCTGGAATTTAACATGTAGACTGTGGCCTAGAACTCACACAGAGATCCACCTGCCTCTGCCTCCTAAGTGCTGGGATTAAAGGTGTGGGCTACCATTCCCTGCATTTTTAGTTGTATTTCTTTTTCTTTCTTTTTGGTTTTACACTTTTTTTGGTATTTTTGAGACAGGGTCTTCCTTTTAGTACCAGGTGTCCTGGAGCTCGCTCTGTAGATCAGGCCGGCCTTGAACCCACAGAGATCCACCTATCTCTGCCTCCCGAGTGCTGGGATTAAAAGTGTGCACCACCACCCCTGGCAGTTGTATTTTTCAATGGAAGATTTAGTAATATAATGAGTCAGTGGACCTGAGCTTTGATTAAATGGCCAAAATGAATAGTGTTGTAAATAGGTTCCACTTTGGAGTGATAAGTATAGGTTAACACAGATTTTGGCTATCCTGTTTCTAGTATTTCTTTGGATTCTTAATATGTATTTGCTTTGTTTCTGTTAAGAAGTTCATAGATAGTGGGTTTTTTGTTGCTGTTTTTTTTTTTTGAGGTTTGTGGGGGTGGTGGCACATATGTGTTTTAAGAAAGGGTCTCCCTGTTAGTCCCAATAGACTTGCTATGTAGACCAGGCTGGCCTCAGTCTCACAGAGGTCTGCCTAGGAGTGTTGGTATTCAAGGCGTGCATCACCTTGTCTGGCTTTTTGTTGTTGTTGTTGTTGTTGTTGTTGTTGTTGTTGTTTCTCTGTGTATACATGCATGTATGGACCTATGGGTGCACCCAGAGGCCAGAGGAAGACTTTGGTTATCTATCCACAGTCCCATTCTATCTATTATTCCCTTGAGAAGGTCTCTTTGCTGAACTTGGAGCTAAGCTGACAACCAGCAAGTCCCAGGGATCTGCCTGTCTCTGGCCCCTATAATGCTGAGGTTACAAGCTCAGGCAAAACCACACCCATGTGGGTGCAGGGGGCCAAACTCATGGTTGAATAAGTGCTTTTTACCCACTGAACTGTCTTCCTGCCACAAATAATTTTATTTAATAAAGCTATAAAGTGGGGTAGGATGAAATATGGAATCAGTTCTCATTTGAAATTTCTGGTGCTGAGGATTGAATTCAGGGACTTGTCAACCATTCACCTGTCTATTGGAGGTTTGAATCTATTTTTAGGTATTTTCAATCTAGGAACATTACAGTTTTGTCTTTTTTTTTTTTGAGACAAGGTCTCCCTGGAACTGGCTCTGTAGACCAGGTTGGCCTTGAACTCACAAAGATCCACCTGCCTCTGCCTCCCAAGTGCTAGGACTAAAGGCGTGCGCCACCATGCCCGGCTCAGTTTTCTCTTTCTTTTGGATTTTTGAGACTGAGCTTTATGAAGTACCACTGCACTAATTGTGTGAAGTTAATTTATAGAGATGCTAAGCCAGTTTTTTTGTTTGTTTGTTTGTTTTTGTGTTTTTGAGACAGGGTCTCCCTGTAGGCCCAGCTGTCCTGGAACTCACTCTGTAGACCAGGCTGGCCTTGAACTCACAAAGATCCCCCTGCCTCTGCCTCCCAAGTGCTAGGATTAAAGGCGTGCGCCACCACGCCCGGCTACCAGTTTTAAATGTTAACTTTGAAGGAGCCTTTATGATTTTCCTCTATAGGTAGTTAAACTTTGTTTCCTAATTTGACTTACACATTAAAAAAAAAAAACTTCCTGGCTGGGTGTGGTGGCACACGCCTTTAGTCCTAGCACTTGGGAGGCAGAGGCAGGTGGATCTTTGTGAGTTCAAGGCCAGCCTGGTCTACAGACTGAGTTCCAGAACAGCTGGGGCTACAGGAGACCCTGTCTCGAAAAGACCAAAAAAAAAAAAAAAACTTCCTGAAAGCTTAGTGCTCTGAATCTGTGGTAATTTTGCTATCCAGTAGTTTTTCCTGAGTCTTTTGAGTCATGAAACTAACTTTATAATTGATTACAGAATTAATGCCTTTGGAAGTTGAAATTGTCCAGGTTTTCCATTTGAATGGCATTCAATGTTCACTTTTTAGACTATCTAAATTAAAGGTATTGTGATATCTGGAGGGAATGTTTGTGGGGATAATATGGTAGCTGGTCATTCTTGCAACTAAGAATTTGGTGTGATTAAAAAGGAGTCTGACATGGCCGTTGCCTTTTCTCATCTGCAGGTGTGTGTGGTTTCAGCGCAGCATGGCTGTAGTCATCCGTTTGCAAGGTCTCCCAATTGTGGCAGGGACCATGGACATTCGCCACTTCTTCTCTGGATTGACCATCCCTGATGGGGGCGTGCATATTGTAGGGGGTGAACTGGGTGAGGCTTTCATCGTTTTTGCCACTGATGAAGATGCAAGGCTTGGTATGATGCGCACAGGTGGTACAATTAAAGGGTCAAAAGTAACACTGTTGTTGAGTAGCAAAACAGAAATGCAGAATATGATTGAACTGAGTCGTAGGCGTTTTGAAACTGCCAACTTAGATATACCACCAGCAAATGCTAGTAGATCAGGACCACCACCTAGCTCAGGAATGAGCAGCAGGGTAAATTTGCCTACAACAGTACCCAACTTTAATAATCCTTCGCCAAGTGTAGTTACTGCTACCACTTCTGTTCATGAGAGCAACAAAAACATACAGACATTTTCCACAGCAAGTGTAGGAACTGCACCTCCAAGCATGGGGGCTTCTTTTGGGAGTCCATCGTTCAGCTCTACTGTTCCGAGTACAGCTTCTCCAATGAACACAGTCCCACCACCACCAATTCCTCCAATTCCAGCAATGCCATCTTTGCCACCGCTGCCATCCATTCCCCCAATACCAGTTCCTCCTCCAGTACCTACATTGCCTCCTGTGCCTCCAGTTCCCCCTATTCCTCCTGTCCCTTCTGTGCCACCCATGACCCCATTGCCACCCATGTCAGGCATGCCACCCTTGAATCCACCACCTGTGGCACCTCTACCTGCTGGAATGAATGGCTCTGGAGCACCTATGAATCTGAACAATAATCTGAACCCTATGTTTTTGGGTCCATTAAATCCTGTTAACCCTATCCAGATGAACTCTCAAAGCAACGTGAAGTCACTTCCCATCAATCCTGATGATCTGTATGTGAGTGTGCATGGAATGCCCTTTTCTGCAATGGAAAATGATGTCAGAGAGTTTTTCCATGGGCTCCGTGTTGATGCGGTGCATTTGTTAAAAGATCATGTAGGTCGAAATAATGGGAATGGATTGGTTAAGTTTCTCTCTCCTCAAGATACATTTGAAGCTTTGAAACGGAACAGAATGCTGATGATTCAACGCTATGTGGAAGTTAGCCCTGCCACAGAGAGACAATGGGTAGCTGCTGGAGGTCATATCACTTTTAAGCAAAGTATTGGACCTCCTGGACAAGCTCATCCCCCTCCTCAGACACTTCCAAGGTCTAAATCGCCCAGTGGGCAGAAAAGGTCAAGGTCAAGATCACCACATGAGGCTGGTTTTTGTGTTTACTTAAAAGGGCTACCATTTGAAGCAGAAAACAAACATGTCATTGATTTTTTTAAGAAGTTGGATATTGTAGAGGATAGTATTTATATAGCTTATGGACCCAATGGGAAAGCAACTGGTGAAGGCTTTGTAGAATTCAGGAATGAGGCTGACTATAAGGCTGCGCTGTGTCGTCATAAACAATACATGGGCAGTCGCTTTATTCAAGTTCATCCAATTACTAAAAAAGGTATGCTAGAAAAGATAGATACGATTCGAAAACGACTCCAGAACTTCAGCTATGACCAGAGGGAAATAGTGTTAAATCCAGAGGGGGATGTCAACTCTGCCAAAGTCTGTGCCCATATAACAAATATTCCATTCAGCATTACCAAGATGGACGTTCTTCAGTTCCTAGAAGGAATCCCAGTGGATGAAAATGCTGTACATGTTCTTGTTGATAACAATGGGCAAGGTCTAGGGCAGGCATTGGTTCAGTTTAAAAATGAAGATGATGCACGTAAATCTGAACACTTACACCGTAAAAAACTGAATGGGAGAGAAGCTTTTGTTCATATAGTCACCCTAGAAGATATGAGAGAGATTGAGAAAAATCCCCCAGCCCAAGGAAAAAAGGGGTTAAAGATGCCTGTGCCAGGTAATCCTGCAGTACCAGTAATACCTAGTACAGGGATGCCGGCGGCTGGAATTCCTGCTGCTGGAATACCAGGTGCTGGGATGCCTGGTGCTGCAATGCCAGGTGCTGGAATGCCTAGTGCGGGTATGCCTGCTGCTGGAATGCCTGCTGCGGGAATGCCCGGTGCCGGAATGCCCGGTGCTGGAATACCTGGTGCCGGAATGCCTGGTGCCGGAATACCCGGTGCCGGAATGCCCGGTGCCGGAATGCCCGGTGCTGGAACACCTGGTGCCGGAATGCCTGGTGCCGGAATACCCGGTGCTGGAATCCCTGGTGCTGGAATGCCGGGTCCCGCAATGCCTGGCCCTGCAATACCCAGTGCCACGATACCTGGTCCCGCAATGCCTGGTACCGCAGTGCCTGGTACTGGCATACCCAGTGCGGGAGGTGAAGATCATGTCTTCTTGACTGTAGGAACAAAGGAGGCCAATAATGGCCCTCCATTTAACTTCCCTGGCAATTTTGGTGGGTCCAGTGCCTTTGGGCCACCACTTCCTCCTCCAGGCTTAGGAGCGGCCTTTGGTGATGTTAGACCTGTTATGCCTTCAGTTGGAAACAGTGGTTTGCCTGGTCTAGGACTGGAAGTTCCAGGTTTTGGAGGTGGACCAAATAGTTTAAGTGGGCCATCAGGTTTTGGGGGGGTTCCTCAGAATTTTGGAAATGGCCCTGGTAGTTTAGGTGCTCCCCCTGGTTTTGGAAGTGGCCCTCCTGGTATTGGAAGTGTTCCTGGGCATTTGAGTGGGCCTCCAGCCTTTGGCCCTGGCCCTGGGCCTGGCCCAATTCATATTGGTGGCCCCCCTGGCTTTGGAGCTAGTTCTGGAAAACCAGGGCCTACAATAATTAAGGTGCAAAACATGCCCTTCACTGTATCTATTGATGAAATTTTAGATTTCTTTTATGGTTATCAAGTAATCCCAGGTTCAGTATGTTTAAAGTACAATGAAAAAGGTATGCCTACAGGTGAAGCCATGGTGGCCTTCGAATCTCGGGATGAAGCCACAGCTGCTGTCATTGACTTAAATGATAGGCCTATTGGTTCAAGAAAAGTAAAACTTGTATTAGGGTAGTCATTCACATCATTTCTCTATAGGATATATCTTAATATTGCTGTGATTAATGCATCCAGATTGTTTTTCTAGTATTTTCAGGTTAGAACCTGTGGATTGTTTCAATTGCATATAGATTGGTTTCTACAACACAGAGCATTGGTTGACTGTTTCCAATTCACAGAATAAACACTGCTATATATTATAGTAAAGCTGTCTGGAGAGAACACAAAAATAATTTTGGCATACCATTAGAAACCGTTTGTAAAACCCAATGATCATATAAAGCTTATCAAGGAATCTAGATTGGTTTTGTTTTATACCACATGGGATGAAGAAAATAAGAGATGTGAGTAGAGCTCATTGAGGGTGCTCTTGCCAGCTGCTGACAAATAGAAGTTGGCTACTTAGTAATTTGATTTAAAGTTGGACAAATTTGCTTTGTTACAGGGTCAAAGCTTTGTCTAAAACTTTCATTTTATTTTAAAATTGAATAAAGTCTCTGTATACAGATTCCTTGTATGTACTTTTATTGCTTCTTGAGGTTCTTGCTGTATAGACAGTCCTGTTTCAGATATAGCTGCTTTGTTTGCATAATTGACTCATTTGCAAATGAGCACAACTACTTCGTTGGTTTTTAATTTCCAATATAAAAACTCCACATTTGGTTTGTGCTATAACCCTGAACATTGATTTCTAATGTCACACTTAAAATTGTGTGGAATGTCTTTGCCATAAAAATAAACTATGGAGTCTTCTACTTAACCTGTTTTGGCTTGACCATAAAGTTTTATTTAGTAAGTTTAAGAATTGTTCATATTGTTTGGATGGCATTGAAAAACCAGACACCACTTTTAGTAGTTTTAGTTAGTTTAGGTGTTTGATTTGTAGTACTGTCTATGATGGACTAATTATTTTAGCAGTTTCCTTTTGTCCCTACTTTGGTGAAAGCCTGGCCTATAAGTAAACAAGGAGGAGTCCATTCATAAGACAGCATTATCTCTTGGCTTTTAAAACTGAAGTTGAAACCGTTAGTTTTGTTAGCAGTAGTATTGTAGGGTGAAAGATCCATAAGTTGTATGATAGGTTGCTATGTGTTTAATCCTCTTAGGTTGGAGGCTTTTGGTGTAGTTGTTTGATCATGAGCCCATTCACGAACATTCTCTATGTAGAGTACAAATATAGCTGTTAGAGGAAAGAATTGAGACTCCTTGCATTTTTATGTTCTTTGGCAGTCAGGACACCAAGGTAAGAGGACTGCATAGGTTTTGGTTGGTTAAATGACCTTGTCAGAAGCATTCGGCTTATATTTTATTCATTGGCACTAAAAACACTAGGGTTTTATTTCCTTAGTTAAATGCTTGAAAGCTGTGTCACATTTATAAACATTTAGGACTTTACTAAATAATCATGGGAAATAAATTTTATCTCTTACATGGTCCTCTAGCTTTGTTTGGTTTGAAGCACACCCAGCATTTTCTACGAGTCTGCATTTTACTTACAAAAAGAAGCATTTCCTACTAATAATTATATACATACATGTATATGTAGTGCCTTTTTGGTGTTCCAAAGCAGGGGAACACTGAAATGTGTGTCGTCGCTTAATTACATAGTTAAAAGTGGCAGCAGTTTCTTCTGTGTGATAAAGGTTGGAAGCTTATTCATTGCTACAGTCTTAGAATATTGACTGGTATTTTTTTAGGGAAAGGATTGTGTAGACTTGAAGTAAATGGCTACATTGTGAATCGTTTGGTAATTTACAGATACAAATTTGCTTGACAGATAACTGCCTCAAAAAGAATATATATTTTTGTTAAGTAATCATTTCTCATACTAAAACCAGTGTGAAAATGAAAACTTCAGCATTGCTTGGCCATCTTATTTCAACTACTGCAGATTTTCCCCATTGGGAAGCTTTTTTTTTTTTTTAAATGAAAATTGGTCATTTGAAGATGAAAATCTTTTATCCTTTCTCACAATTTGGTTGTATGTTCGTTCATTCTTACTAAATATTTCATTAATTTTATTGCAGCTACTTTATTTCTACATCTTAGATAAATGCCAATAAGGAAAACTTGGATCACATTGTTTATTAAATTAAGAAAAGAGTGGTTGCTGGTGAAATTGGAGAGAATTGTGTTTCTTCATATTCCTTTGAATCACAACAGTGCTTGTTGTGAAAGTGTAATTAAATGCTTTGCCCTCTGAAACTCGATTTTTGTACATATGAGACTATTAACATAGAGGTAACTGCTAAGTATGTTGTTCATCTTGTTCTGGGCATTGGAGTTTGAGGTTTTTTGTTTTGTTTTAAACACCTTCAAAATGTGTTCTGTGAAACATTCGTACCTCTTAAGATGTTTTCTTCAGAACTAGATTTGGAATAGATTTGAATTCACTTAACTTTCTCATTTGTATGGTTTGAAGGCTTTGCTTTGTAAAGCTTTGCTCAAAGTGCACTTGTCAATGCTATCATGGTATTCTCAATTTTGTGTGTAAATTTTGTCTGTTTTAGGTGACTTTGACATTAATGGAAGAGAATTTCTTCCATTTTTTTCGCTTCTGAATTTTTATTGGTGTTTCTTTTTCTTTTGGTTTAAAGTAGTAGAGAAACCTACAAATGTATTTTTAATAAGAAAACTTGTAAATTTTCCTGAGCTTCAGTGACAGATTTAGTTCACAAGCATAATTTGGAAGTATTTTGTGTGTTTATACTAGTTTGGATTGTCTAATTATTAGTGGCTCTTTGGAGTTTTTGTTTTATTTTACTGCAACAGTGTTAGGTGAAATGTAGTTTCTAACTTTGTATTCCAAGTTGTCAAAGTATTGACAAAGTCCCATTAGGAAACTTCCACTTTTTTATAGTAATAATTAATGAAGTTAAGGTCAGTCTTAAGCTACTTTATGGAAATATGCAAACATGTATGTTTTTAGGTGGAAATAATCACCTTGCATAAAAATAAGGAAGCACAAAAGCTTTGCTCAGACTCCATTTTGCTGGGTTCTGTGATTGTACAGATGTGGGTCAAGTGTGTAAAAGTATACTTCATTTGAAGAGCACTTGAAAAATAAGTAAAGAGCATGTAAAATAACTACTAGTCAAATTTTGGGGGAAGAATTTTCTGGTGATCACTTTCAATACTTTCCCCACTCAAAAAATTGCCATGTTTAAATTGCTTCACAATTGTTTTACCGGCAGTTCTGTAGTAAGTCCAAACATTTGAAACCAAACACAGTAAAATGGCCGTTGACAGTGTGTCGACAACATTGCCAGAGTCATTTAGCAGTTTTTGTTTATAAAGATGAAGTCTTGAATACTGTTCAATAAACTTGTCACAAAATAAAGGCTGATGCTTTTAATGCTTTTAACTGCACAAAAGAACCTCACTTGAGCTTTAACATCACTTTTTGTTTTGTTTTTAACTCCTGAAAATATTTTGTGCCTTTGGAAATGTAGACTTGGTGGTCTTAGAGGTAACAATTGTTGCTTCTCTTTGTCACTTAATGCTGAAGTGTGGAAAGAAGAGGATGCCTTGGAACGGCAGGGAGGAAACATGATTTTAGGTCAAATCTGTGTTATCTCTTCAGAATTTTATTGTGTGTGTTTTGCTAACTAACGGGTTCATTATGTGGATTTGGAAAGAACTAGAGATGAGATACTCCTTTTCACCAGGAGTCTCCAAGGGGGTCTGTGAATTCCCATTTTCAAATATTGATTACAGTGGAAAAGAAATGTTCAGAGTAGACTTTCAATTTCACACAACTATAAAGCTTTTTCCATTACTATGTGCACTAAGGTGGGGAAAAAAGTGGAACCAAAAACACTGCTTCTGTGTGACATTGATGTTCTAGGTTTTGTCCCTTTTTTATATTGGCTCAGCTAATGAAAATTAGTAAAAAGTTACCAAACTATAAATTTAAAAATCTAGATTAAGAGTTGCAAGAACTTTAAGTTCTTGAAAAATGCTTATGTGTTTATTGTTATCATATAAGAGTTTAGCTTGTATTTGAATGTTTAGTTGTTTGAGGAGGTTTGAGCAGGCAGTCTACCACTTAGCTACAGCTCTAGCTTCAGATAATTCCATGTAGCAAGTGAGTCCATAGTCTTACTATATATTTCCCAGGACAACCTAGAACTGGGTATAAGTAGTATTTTTTTGCTTCAGCTTTTGGAGTAACTAGACAACAGACACATGCCACCTGTCTGTGAGCCTTTAAAAAATTATCAAGGTATTTGAAAAGAGAGTGAAATCATTCCACCCACACTTACACAGTGTGGCCCTTATCATCTGAAAGGAGTGGACTCTGATAATGTTTTTCTTGTTCAAGAGAGATCTCTTCTATAATTGTTTTATACAAGAAATACTATATCGATTATGTACATCTATTACTATTTTCCCAAAAGTAGACCTTTTTAAGGGGATGTTGTAGAATCTGAACTTAGCTTTTGCCTTTCTGTTTATTTATTCTGTTTTTTTTTAAGTGCTCAGTTTCGGTATCTTCTTAGTATAAAATCTGATAGATGATGAAAAGATAACAGTAAAATATTTTGAAGAGTGTATTGTGGTAGCACAATTGCTGTAGTGACTTCTGAGAAAAAGCCTTCTGTTCAACAACATAAGCAACTTCATCTTCTATTGGCAAATAATTCTTCAATGCACTCTTTTGAGCCTGTTGGTGGTGGTTGAGCTACTTAGTGCCTAAGAATCTCAAAAGCATCCTCAAGTATAGCTCCTTTTTTGGATCAGCGTGATTTGCAATAAGCAACCAAAGTGGCATACTTTGCCACATACTGTTCTACCACTGAAGAGTCCATGAGGAGAAATACCCTAACATAAACATTCCAGCCCTGGTTACAGGAGAGTTAACACCTCAAAATATTGAGGCAGTATATAATTAGGGAAAGAAACCTAATTATCCGTGTCCCTTGGTTTCTGTTGCACTTCAGAGACTTCCCTCGAGGAAGTGTTAATGGTTAGTTAGGACAGATTGACTTCAGCAAGTAGTTGTAGAGAAGTGGTAAGTGGCACTGCACAGTATTGGTATTGGCACCCCCACTGTCAGACACTGATCTTGGTAACAGTTGTTTCAAGTCCCCTTTTTGTAATCTGATGGTTTACTGTTTCTTTTTGAAGGGAAGCAAAGATAAGACCATAATAAGTACTCTCAGATATATATAGCATCAGCTTAACTCATCCCAGGAGTGGCTGGCTGTGTTATGTACAAACTGACTGCCTCTGGGTGTGTCAGTCTCCACACTACCTCCAGTTTTCCCCTTTTACTTACTTCCATAGTAAATCTGCTGGTAACCAGGATAATGATCAGTTCCATTTAGATTACAGCCTCTTAATGAGTGCTTGTTAACTTGAGTGAGTGAGTGAGTGAGTGAGTAATAAAAGCCTAGTTATCTAGGGTTCATATTAAATGGTAACCATGTGGTCTGCTGTGAATCATGTGTTAAATCTTTCACACTTCATGAGGACTAAGAAGGATAAAGAATGAGTGCTGGGATTAAAGGCATGCACCACCACGCCTGGCACCTTCATAGACTTAAAGAAAATTTCACATAACTATAGCTGAGTCATAGCTGTATCTTACACTGACAAAATTTTTGAGTGGTGGTGTACACTGAGAACATAGTATAAAAGGAAACAAGCAAACAAAATGCTTGTTTTTCAAGAGATTAAGTGCTTAGTTGTAGTTGTACTTAGAACTTAATGAACCACAGAAACTGGGTAAAGGATTTCATGGTCACTTGCCAAATGATGGCCAGACAGGAACAAGTATAAACCAGTTTGTGTTTGTACTGAAGTCTTCTGTTGACATTTTATCCATTTCCTAGACACATTTTGGAGGGACCTCCATATATCCCAACCAAATGAGTCATTCCAGTGAAGGGAACTGTGTATTCTGAACAATAGTTTGCTTTCCCACAGGCTCTGGTTTGCTGTATTTCTCTCAACTTGTGTACTGGCACACTGGAGATGTAAAGGTTTTTGACAATGCCCCTGACCTAGTGGTGGTCTGGTATTGCCTCACACGCCCCATGTGTGACAAGTATTAAATGTATATAAATTCTTCCAGGATAGGATAGTGATATAAATGACTATACTAGAGATACTTGGTATTTGTCCCCCCCCCTTTTTTTTTCCTCCGATGAAGTCTACTGTATTTGTGCTTGCTGCTCAAAGTTTATCCCCATGGTGAAATTGTATAGATATGGAGTCCATCAAGTTCTCCCTGATCAATAATCAAATGAGAATGTATTATGGATGTAGATTTCTTCCATCAGTGTACAAGTAGAGTTTGTGTAGATCTTGGAGAAGAGGCCACAGTGAACTATTAGTGGCTACCTGGGACTTCAGAGTGGACTGAGTTATGGAATATGAGCTGTTGACAAAACGAGGGGAACAGAGAAATCTCCTTTGTATCAGTTCTAGTTGCCCATGACAAATTTGCCCTTTGGCCTCTGTTCTAGAAAATGAAATTCAGATTATCCTATCTAGTGCTAAACTTCTGGTGAACCACATTCCACTTTCTGGAAACCTAGATTGAGTTTGGATCTTAAGAGAAGCTTGGAACTCAAATGGTTTTCATGTAGCTCCTTTTCCTCTACTTTTTTTTTTTTTTTTTGAAACAGGGTCTCCCTTTAGTCCCAGGTGGCCTGGAGCTCGCTATGTAGACCAGGCTGGCCTTGAACTCAAAGAGATCTGCCCGCTTCTGCCTCCTGAGTGCTGGGTTTAAAGGCATGGCTATCACACTGGGTTCTGCTTTTTTCAGTGTGGTAGATGCTCCACATTACAGTTTGAGAAGAGGGAAAGTCATTACAGCCTGTCATTTAAAGATTTTATTTTTATGTGTATGAGTGTTTTGCCTGCATGTTTGTAAGTGTACTGTGTGCGTGACTAGTGCCTATGTAGGCCGAAACAGCAACACCCCCTGGAACTGGAGTTAAGGCTGGGTATTTATTAGCTGTCATGTGGGTGCTGAGAACCAAACCCGTCTTCTGCAAGAGCAGCGAGCTAAGCCATCTCTCCAAACCCTGTACTGCCATTTAAATTCTCTGGAGCAAGTAGAGCAGTGGCATTTCTCCTGAGTGTCCCATGAAGCATGATATGAATGAAATGATACTGTGCCAAGACCCACTGGTGCATTTATTTGTGAGCATTAAAATTAAAAGACCAGTTAATGCACCTAAACAGGGTTCCTTCCCATATTTGGAGTGTCTGTCTCCTCTTTCTCTTTCTGGAGAGGGTCTGCCTCTATACTCCCATCTTAAAAAAGGCCAAGAAATGATGAGAGGGTCTATCTCTAAGCCAAACTGTCATTGGCTTGTAACCTACTATATGGCCTAGTTTGGCCTTGAAAACAGTAATCTTCCTGCCTTGGTACTGGGATTTCAGGTATGAGCTATGAGCTTGCCTGGCTACTTTGGAGATGTGCTGCTTGCCTCTCCAAGATACTGGTGGGAAATAGGGGAAGTCACTGGCAGCAACTCTAAGTAAGTGTGGAGAAAAAGCATTGTTTGTTGGAAGGACTTCTCCAGGTCCATGAACTTGTTATATAAAAAATTTTTTTGGTTTCTATATTATTTTGTGTGTTTTACATAAATGTAAGTCCACCATATTCATGCATTGCTTGTAGAGGGCAGGAGAGGGCATTGGGTTCCCCTGGAACTGGAGTTAGAGATGAATATTAGCCACAATGTGGGTGTTAGCAACTGAACCCAGGCCCTCTGCAAGAGCAGCCAGTGCTCTGAGCCATCTCTCCAGTGCCAAATGTAAATGATTTTGAAGTGAGCAGGTGAAGTTTTGTTTAGGTCTCTGGTGGAGATCCTCCTTGAATGCCAGTATATCCCTCTTCATATGGAGGTCTTTTTAGGTTAGTTTCTTGTCTATGAAGGGTTGGTTAGAGATTTGTTCAGCTTCATCTAAGCCTTCAGGGATGCTGGAGTTGGATTAGTGGCTTCCAGACTTCTGATCATCACATTACAACAGGATGGGAAACTTGTTTTCTTTGCAGTATTTTCCTACTTTACACGTGTCGCCAGATTCCGTGGCTTCTAGGCTTCTTAGAAGTACATGGATCTAAATAAAATTAATGTTCTAAAATTTTACTTTATGAGCACAATTACTAGTCCTGAATCAAATGTGAATAAAGACACTCACTATGAGGATTTGGAATTGGTTGTGTTGGGGCACACCTTTAATCTAAGTACTTGAGAGACTGAGGCAAGGAGGATCTAGAGTTCTAGGCCAGCCTCCACGACACTGTCTCAAAATTAAAAAAAAAAAGTTTCATTTGTTTGTGACTTATGAGAAACATTTTTGGAATTGCTGATTTAAATTTGGAGAATCCTTAAGTTGGAGATGTAGGGTAAGAACTGGGCTCCCTTCTCCAAATGCCTGGAGGACATGAGATGGGAAGGAGTGGTGTTGGTGGGCATAGTCTTCAATTGGCTATTCAGTGGGAGGTGGTGCTTCCTTTGGGAACCTCTGGAGGATTCCCTGATTGCCTTTCAAGACTTGATCCAGCATCTGTGTGAGCTGCTCCAGCATGCCAAGGTAGGCAACTACAGGTGTGAGAATGACTGGTTTGCTTGAAGAAAGATTCTGCTACACAGACACTTCTGTCCTCTTCCTCTTCCTTGCAGCCTCTCTGTTGCTTCTGTACCATGACCTTGGGAGGATAAAGGGAGGTGGGGATTATAGTCCATTGCCTGGTTAGGCTTTTGTATGTGAAGAGGGTAGTGTTAACTCCAGAGCTTAAAGGACTGGCAAGTGAGTTTCAGGCTATCTGGCACTGAATTGCATGCAACAACCCAAGAGGAAAGATCTGTTCTTGTATTTTGGAAGAGCAGAGTTAGAACCTGCCAAGGCAAGGCAAGGAAAACACTGAAAAATGAAGGGCATATCACTTTCTGTTAGCAGATTTGATCTTTTATCAACAGTGGTTATGTGGTAACCTTTCTTCCAGGATAAAGAGTAAGCTTTTTAGCATTTAGTCTTATTCCTTAGTTTTAAACTTACAGAGGCCACCTACATCATTACTCCAGATTCCTTATAAGCCTGGTTCAGCGCAATGATGGAAACCTCTCAGGTGTTTTGAGTGTCCATGGTGTATAGATGTCTGCCGTCTCTCAGATAAAGGGACATTCTAAAATTTGACATTTAGATGGGTGTGATGTATAATTGAGGCAGAGGATGGAAGATAAGTAGATAAGGCTAATCTTGACATCCTGTCTACTTTGAGGTTAGCATGGGCTATTTGAGACACTTTCTAAAAAGGCAAGGAGCTTGGGAAACAATACAACTGTGTTATAAACTATACTTAAAAGTAAAAAGTTAAGTGCAGGAAAGAACATTAAAAAGGTAGCATATATGAATTAGGCCTGAAAGATGATAGCCAAGGTGCTGATAGCAATTCAAGCACATGTGCTAAGCACTCTATCAAGGGGGCATACATTATTCACATTAATCTTGAGAACTCTGAAAGCTGAAGAACTTGAGAGGCTTAATTATTGTGCCCAAGTTATATAGTCAAGATGTCTGTCGGGTGCATTAATATCTTGACTAGGAAGAAGTAACAGTGGTCACTGTTGAACCCGTCTAAGAAACATGGCGAATATAAAAAGGTTCATGAGAGAAGAGTTTTACTACAATCCACAGCATTGTAAACTAGATGGGGAATCCAGATATTTGTACTCTGGTTGTCATTATTAGCCACATACACGGCATTACCAAGTTATGTCTTTCGTCTGCCTTGGGTTGAGGAATGTGGACTAGAGGATCACTTGGTTCTATTTTACAAATTACTGAAGTGAGAATGGATTTTTGTCTTTGTGTGTATGTGTCTAACAATCTTCATTATGGACTTGAAATTCTGCCTCAGCCTCCCAAGTCCTGGAACTGCAGGTTTGCACTGCCATATCCAGGTATTAGTCCACTTCTTTAAGGATATGTAAAAGTACCTTTCATTTAGGGCTCACAATTTTTTGTGATTGGCTGTGGGAATAAATACAGGAAAACAAGATAGAATGGAATGAGACTCCCAAGTGATAGAAAACAAGGCAGAAAATGGAGCTTTTATACTCATCTAGTAGTATTCCTTACTAGTTCTAAATGGAAGAGGATAATAGAGCTGTTGGGTGTTCCCAGAAAGCTCATCTCTCCTTTGATAATTTAGACCCAGCTCAGGGCTAGATGTGATTTTTTTTTTATTTATTTATTTATTTATTTATTTTTTTGATACAGGGTCTCCTATAGCCCCAGCTGACCTGGAACTCACTCTGTAGACCAGGCTGGCCTTGAACTCATAGAGATCCGCCTGCCTCTGTCCCCCAAGAGCTAGGATTAAAGGTGTACGCCACCATGCCTGGCCTATAAATAATTTTTGAGAATCCTTGGCTTAATCTAGTAATTGATTCAGCAGGAATTTTGTACATAAAGATCTAGCAAGTATAAACCAGGCCTCTATTAATGATAAAGTTACTCTTATTGATTCACTTCACTGTGGTATTTAAGGGGGCTAAAAGCCAACCTCATGTAGTTGAGCTATGAAAAATGAGTCTGGTTTTAAAATACATAGCTGTTTGCATGGCATGGTGGTACAGGCCTGTAATCTGAAGGCCTTAAGGCAAGAGGAAAGTGAATTTGAGGCCACCCTATCCTATATGGAAAGATACTTTTTAAAAAAAGGGGATTTGTAGTTGTGAATTACAAAAGAGTAACCAGGATTTTTAATCACAGATTTCCAAGCAGAAAAAGGTTTAGTGGTTTTTTTTGTTTTTTTTTTGGTCTTTTCCAGACAGGGTCTCCCTGTAGCCCCAGCTGTCCTGGAACTCACTTTGTAGACCAGGCTGGCCTTGAACTCACAAACATCCGCCTGCCTCTACCTCCCAAGTGCTAGGATTAAAGGTGTGTGCCACCACGCCTGGTGGTTTGTTTTTTTTTTTTAAGATTTGAAAGAGGAATAGTTTCACAGATTACAGGTAATTTAAAGAGAACTTGCTTGACTCAGAAGGTAGAACCCTGAAGGTAGTCATAGTGGTATCCAGCACTTGGGAGGCAGAAGTAGTACAATATGAAAATACCTTGTCTTTAAATTAAAAAGAAAAAATTTAAGCCAGGTGTGGTGGTGCAAGCCTTTAATCCCAGCACTTGGGAGGCAGAGACAGGTAGATCTTTTTGAGTTCCAGGCCAGCTGGGGCAGACCCTATCTCAAAAAGAACAAAAAAATTCCAAAGGTTCAGGATGTAGCTCATTGATAGAACACTCGTGTAGCATACACAGGATCTGAGTTTGATTGACTCTCAGCACTACAGAAAAGAATATTGTTTTGGGTTCTTTTTGAGGCAGGTTCTCTCTGTAGCCCCAGCTAGCCTGGAACTCCATCTATAGACCATGTTGGCCTCAGAGATCTGCCCGCCTCCACCTCCTGAGTGCTGAGATTAAAGGTGTGTGCCACTACACCTTACTGGTTTTTGGTTTTGAAAGGGGATCTCATGTAGCCCAAACTCACCTTAAACATTAAAAAAAAAAAATTTGTGTGTATGATTGTATTGCCTGCATATATGTAAGTACACCCATGTCGTGCAGTATGCAGTACCTGCAGAGGACAGAAGAGGGAATTGGATCCCCTGGAACTGCCATGTATGTGCATGCTGGGAATTGAACCTTGGTCTTCTGAAACAACAGCTAGTGTTCTTAACCATTGAACCATCTCTTCAGCCCTTGTACTTAAACTCTTGATCCTGTAGGCTCCACCCAGGTGCTGGAATTAGAGATGTCAGATCATCCCCTGTAAATACTCCCAATTATTAAGCCCCTCCCCCCTCATTAAAGTGACTTTCCACTGAAAAGGAAAATGAGACAGGTGAGGGGTGGGGGTCTTGAGTCTGGGTTCTAAAAGAAATGGATGGAATACAATGAGATAAAATGGTACCAGTAAGGAAAGAATTCTATATAGTCCACCAGAAAATAGGGTCTAGCACAAGAATCTGCCTGTGTTTGGCCCACATCATTGGCCTTTATGGGAGAGCTTTAAGAAGCCAGGGCTCTCTACGTTAATGAGCACTGCTGATGCTTTTGTCAGGGAAAGGGCCTGTAGATTTCATTTCCTATTTTATTGTGAAGCTCAGTAAGCAGAAGTTTTAACAGGAGTTCAGTACTTATGTAATTTGTGTGTGTGTGTGAGAGAGAGAGAGAGAGAGAGAGAGAGAGAGAGAGAGAGAGAGAGACCTGGTCTCCTTGGTCTCCTTGTAGCTTCAGCTGGCCTGGAACTCAAAGAAATCCGCCTGGCTCTGCCTCCGAGTGCCCAGTACTGGGATTAAAGGTGTGTGCCAACACACCTGGCTAGTATGTACACTTTAAGTGTACTAGAGAAAAGTGTATTAGATAAAAATAGGTGCAAACCCTCTGGCCTAGGTTCCTACCATGATAAAAAACTTGCCCATTTGTTCTTTCCTAGAGTTCTCTGCCTTTCCTCAAGTCAATATCCACCTCTCCTTGGTGGAAGAGAGGACACCTGAGATTAGTTTTTGTCTATTCTAAAACTTTGTAAGCAGAATCTATGTACTTGACCCTTCAGATCCGTCTGTGTTACAGATGCTATCTGGTTGCTGACTAGTTTTCTATAAATTCCATTCTGTTGAGGTACTCTAGAGGTGTTTCAAGATTTTGGCTATGTTGAATAAGACTGCTATGTATATTCTTAAGCAAATCTTTGCAGCCATGAGGTCTTCAAACTTTTAGGTTAAAATCTACCAGTTGGATTACTCTTGGCCACGTCTGTATGGTTTTCTGATAACTTAGGAAGATTATTTTCCAAGGTAGTAGTATATATAGTGCTTTCACTATTGGTGTGTGTGTGCCACATCCCTGCCAACATAGCCTTGCTGGTCTTTTGTATTTAGCTGTTGTGGTGGTGGGGGGTTGTTTTGTTTTTTCATGTGTAAGAGTACTATCTGCATGTAGGTTGGTGCACCCGTGTCATGCAGTGCCGTGGAGGCCAGAAGAGGGCGTCGGGTTCCCCTAGAACTGGAGTTAAAGATGGTTCTTAGCCGCCATGTGGGTGCTGGGAATCGAACCCGGGTCCTCTGCAAGAGCAGTTGGCGCTCTTAACCACTGAGCCATCTTTCCAGCCCCGTGGTGGGTTTTTAACTATGTCATTGTAGTGTTGTTTCTTTCCTGCATTTCTCTAGTGTTGGCTGTTTATCATTTGCTTATTCCTTAAACATCTATGAATTGTCTAATCAAGTCTTTTATCATTTTAAAATTGGTCATCAGTAATGTGGAATTGTAGGTATCATACATTGAAGTTTTTTTGTCAGGGGTTTATTTGCTTTTTGGAATGCTAGGGGTTGAACCCAAAGCCTTGCTTGCTTTCACTTAGGCAAACACCACAACTAAGCTACATCTCAGCACTGCAATTAAACCTCAAAACTCAGTTGTTACGAGAATGACCACATTGCCCCCTGTCTTTGAGCCTTAAAAAATTATCAAGTATTTGCAAAGAGAGTGTAATGGAAATCATTCCCCCCACACTTACACATGTGCCCTTATTCATTGGAAAGGAGTGGACTCTGATACTGTTTTCTTGTTAAGGAGAGGATCTTCTCGTCAATCTGTTTTATACAAGAAAATACTATTATCCGATTATTTACCTCTATTATATTTCCCACCGTCGATCCTTTTAAGGGGATGTTGTAGAATCTGAACTTAGCTTTTGCCTTTCTGTTATTTCTCTGTTTTTTTTTAATTGCCTCCGTTTCGGCTCTTCTTAGTTAAAAATCTGATAGATGATGACACGCTAAAGTCACACTCTTGCCGCGTGTCTTGTGGTCGCACCATTGGCTTGTCGTGACTTGAGAAAAAGCCTTCTGTTCAACAACATAAGCAACTTCATCTTCTATTGGCAAATAATTCTTCAATGCACTCTTTTGAGCCTGTTGGTGGTGGTTGAGCTACTTAGTGCCTAAGAATCTCAAAAGCATCCTCAAGTATAGCTCCTTTTTTGGATCAGCGTGATTTGCAATAAGCAACCAAAGTGGCATACTTTGCCACATACTGTTCTACCACTGAAGAGTCCATGAGGAGAAATACCCTAACATAAACATTCCAGCCCTGGTTACAGGAGAGTTAACACCTCAAAATATTGAGGCAGTATATAATTAGGGAAAGAAACCTAATTATCCGTGTCCCCTGGTTTCTGTTGCACTTCAGAGACTTCCCTCGAGGAAGTGTTAATGGTTAGTTAGGACAGATTGACTTCAGCAAGTAGTTGTAGAGAAGTGGTAAGTGGCACTGCACAGTATTGGTATTGGCACCCCCACTGTCAGACACTGATCTTGGTAACAGTTGTTTCAAGTCCCCTTTTTGTAATCTGATGGTTTACTGTTTCTTTTTGAAGGGAAGCAAAGATAAGACCATAATAAGTACACTCAGACATATATAGCATCAGCTTAACTCATCCCAGGAGTGGCTGGCTGTGTTATGTACAAACTGACTGCCTCTGGGTGTGTCAGTCTCCACACTACCTCCAGTTTTCCCCTTTTACTTACTTCCATAGTAAATCTGCTGGTAACCAGGATAATGATCAGTTCCATTTAGATTACAGCCTCTTAAGAGTGCTTGTTCACTGATGTGAGCTGAGTGAGTGAGTAATAAAGCTACGTTATCTAGGGTTCATATTAAATGGTAACCATGTGGTCTGCTGTGAATCATGTGTTAAATCTTTCACACTTCATGAGGACTAAGAAGGATAAAGAATGAGTGCTGGGATTAAAGGCATGACCACCACGCTTGGCACTTCATAGACTTAAAGAACATTTCACATAAACTATAGCTGGTATAGCTGTATCTCTACACTGCACAAAAATTTTGGAGTGGTTGGTGTACATGCTGAACATACAGTCATAAAAGGAAACAAGCAAAACAAAATGCTTGTTTTTCAAGAGATTAAGTGCTTAGTTGTAGTTGTACTTAGAACTTAATGAACCACAGAAACTGGGTAAAGGATTTCATGGTCACTTGCCAAATGATGGCCAGACAGGAACAAGTATAAACCAGTTTGTGTTTGTACTGAAGTCTTCTGTTGACATTTTATCCATTTCCTAGACACATTTTGGAGGGACCTCCATATATCCCAACCAAATGAGTCATTCCAGTGAAGGGAACTGTGTATTCTGAACACTAGTTTGCTTTCCAACAGGCTTGGTTTGCTTGTATTTCTCTCAACTTGGTGTACTGGCACCTGAGATGTAAAGGTTTTTGAACAATGCCCCTGACTTTGGTGGTCTGGATTGCTACACGCCCATGTGTGACAATATTAAATGTATATAAATTCTTCCAGGATAGGATAGTGATATAAATGACTATACTAGAGATACTTGGTATTTGTCCCCCCCTTTTTTTTCTCCGTATGAAAACGTTCTACTGCTTTTGTGCTTGCTGCTCATAAGTTATCCCCATGTTGAAAATTGTAGAGATATGAGTCCATCAAGTTCTCCTGATCAATAATCCAAATGAGAATGTATTATGAGATGTCGATTCTTCCATCAGTGTACAAGAGCAGTTTGTGTAGGTAGATCCTTGAGAGAGGCCAAGTGAATATAGTGGCTACCTGGGACTTCAGAGTGGACTGAGTTATGGAATATGAGCTGTTGACAAAACGAGGGGAACAGAGAAATCTCCTTTGTATCAGTTCTAGTTGCCCATGACAAATTTGCCCTTTGGCCTCTGTTCTAGAAAATGAAATTCAGATTATCCTATCTAGTGCTAAACTTCTGGTGAACCACATTCCACTTTCTGGAAACCTAGATTGAGTTTGGATCTTAAGAGAAGCTTGGAACTCAAATGGTTTTCATGTAGCTCCTTTTCTCTACTTTTTTTTTTTTTTTTTTTTTCTTAAGTCTTTTTTTTTTTTTTTTTTTTAGCCAGGTGTGGTGGCCTGGAGCTCGCTATGTAGACCAGGCTGCGCCTTGGAACTCAAAAGAGATTGCCTCCGCTTCTGGGCCTCCATGAGTGCTGGGCTTAAAGGCTATGGCTATCACACTGGGTTCTGCTTTTTTCAGTGTGGTAGATGCTCCACATTACAGTTTGAGAAGAGGGAAAGTCATTACAGCCCGTCATTTAAAGATTTTATTTATTGTGTATGCGTGTTTTGCTGCATGTTTGTAAGTGTACTGTGTGCGTGACTAGTGCCTATGTAGGCCGAAACAGCAACACCCTGGAACTGGAGTAAGGCTGCGTTATTTATTAGCTGTCATGTGGGTGCTGAGAACCAAACCCGTCTTCTGAAAGAGCAGCTGAGCTACAGCCATCTCTCCAACCCCTGTACTGCCATTTAAATTCTCTGGAGCAAGTAGAGCAGTGGCATTTCTCCTGAGTGTCCCATGAAGCATGATATGAATGAAATGATACTGTGCCAAGACCCACTGGTGCATTTATTTGTGAGCATTAAAATTAAAAGACCAGTTAATGCACCTAAACAGGGTTCCTTCCCATATTTGGAGTGTCTATCTCCTCTTTCTCTTTCTGGAGAGGGTCTGCCTCTATACTCCCATCTTAAAAAAGGCCAAGAAATGATGAGAGGGTCTATCTCTAAGCCAAACTGTCATTGGCTTGTAACCTACTATATGGCCTAGTTTGGCCTTGAAAACAGTAATACTTCCTGCCTTAGGTACGGGATTTCAGGTATGAGCTATGAGCTTGCCTGGCTACTTTGGAGATGTGCTGCTTGCCTCTCCAAGATACTGGTGGGAAATAGGGGAAGTCACTGGCAGCAACTCTAAGTAAGTGTGGAGAAAAAGCATTGTTTGTTGGAAGGACTTCTCAGAGTCCATGAAACTTGTTATCTAAAAAAATTTTTTGGTTTATATATTTTTTGTGTGTTTTCATAAATGTACGTCCACCCATATTCATGCATGCTTGTAGAGGGCAGGCTGAGGGCATGAGGTTCCTGGAACTGGAGTTAAGATGCATATTAGCCACCAATGTGGGTGTTAGCAACTGAACCCAGGCCCTCTGCCTAAGCGCAGCCAGTGTTGAGCCATCTATCCCAGTGCCAAATGTAAATGATTTTGAAGTGAGCAGGTGAAGTTTTGTTTAGGTCTCTGGTGGAGATCCTCCTTGAATGCCAGTATATCCCTCTTCATATGGAGGTCTTTTTAGGTTAGTTTCTTGTCTATGAAGGGTTGGTTAGAGATTTGTTCAGCTTCATCTAAGCCTTCAGGGATGCTGGAGTTGGATTAGTGGCTTCCAGACTTCTGATCATCACATTACAACAGGATGGGAAACTTGTTTTCTTTGCAGTATTTTCCTACTTTACACGTGTCGCCAGATTCCGTGGCTTCTAGGCTTCTTAGAAGTACATGGATCTAAATAAAATTAATGTTCTAAAATTTTACTTTATGAGCACAATTACTAGTCCTGAATCAAATGTGAATAAAGACACTATGAGGATTTGGAATTGGTTGTGTTGGGGAACACCTTTAATCCTAAGTACCTTGAGGAGAATGAGGCAAGAGGATCCTGAGTTAAGGCCCAGCCGCACAACATTTGTCTCAAACATTTAAAAAAAAAGTTCCTTTGTTTGTGACTTATGAGAAACATTTTTGGAATTGCTGATTTAAATTTGGAGAATCCTTAAGTTGGAGATGTAGGGTAAGAACTGGGCTCCCTTCTCCAAATGCCTGGAGGACATGAGATGGGAAGGAGTGGTGTTGGTGGGCATAGTCTTCAATTGGCTATTCAGTGGGTGGTGGTGCTTCCTGGGAACCCCCCACCCCCCCCCTCTGGAGGATTCCCTGATTGCCTTTCAAGACTTGATCCAGCATCTGTGTGAGCTGCTCCAGCATGCCAAGGTAGGCAACTACAGGTGTGAGAATGACTGGTTTGCTTGAAGAAAGATTCTGCTACACAGACACTTCTGTCCTCTTCCTCTTCCTTGCAGCCTCTCTGTTGCTTCTGTACCATGACCTTGGGAGGATAAAGGGAGGTGGGGATTATAGTCCATTGCCTGGTTAGGCTTTTGTATGTGAAGAGGGTAGTGTTAACTCCAGAGCTTAAAGGACTGGCAAGTGAGTTTCAGGCTATCTGGCACTGAATTGCATGCAACAACCCAAGAGGAAAGATCTGTTCTTGTATTTTGGAAGAGCAGAGTTAGAACCTGCCAAGGCAAGGCAAGGAAAACACTGAAAAATGAAGGGCATATCACTTTCTGTTAGCAGATTTGATCTTTTATCAACAGTGGTTATGTGGTAACCTTTCTTCCAGGATAAAGAGTAAGCTTTTTAGCATTTAGTCTTATTCCTTAGTTTTAAACTTACAGAGGCCACCTACATCATTACTCCAGATTCCTTATAAGCCTGGTTCAGCGCAATGATGGAAACCTCTCAGGTGTTTTGAGTGTCCATGGTGTATAGATGTCTGCCGTCTCTCAGATAAAGGGACATTCTAAAATCTGACATTTAGATGTGTTGTGATGTATAATGAGGCAGAGGATGGAAGATAAGTAGATAAGGCTAATCTTGACATCCTGTCTACTTTGAGGTTAGCATGGGCTATTTGAGACACTTTCTAAAAAGGCAAGGAGCTTGGGAAACAATACAACTGTGTTATAAACTATACTTAAAAGTAAAAAGTTAAGTGCAGGAAAGAACATTAAAAAGGTAGCATATATGAATTAGGCCTGAAAGATGATAGCCAAGGTGCTGATAGCAATTCAAGCACATGTGCTAAGCACTCTATCAAGGGGGCATACATTATTCACATTAATCTTTGAGAAAACTCTGAAAGTGAAGAACTTGAGAGCTTTACATTTGTGCCCAAGTTATTATAGCACGATGTCGTCGGGTGCAGTAATATCTTGCACTAGGAAGAAGTAACTAGTGGTCACTGTTGTGAACCCCGTCTACGAAACATGGACGATATAAAAAGGGTTCATGAGAGAGCGGAAGAGTTTTTATACAATCCACAGATTGTAAAACTAGATGGGGTTTTTTTTTTTTTTTTTTGGGAAAATCCAGATATTTGTACTCTGGTTGTCATTATTAGCCACATACACGGCATTACCAAGTTATGTCTTTCGTCTGCCTTGGGTTGAGGAATGTGGACTAGAGGATCACTTGGTTCTATTTTACAAATTACTGAAGTGAGAATGGATTTTTGTCTTTGTGTGTATGTGTCTAACAATCTTCATTATGGACTTGAACTTCTGCACTCTAGCCTCCCACGATCCTGGAACACTGCAGGTTTGCCCTGCCCATCTCCAGGTATTAGTTCCACTTCTTATAGGATATGTAAAATACCTCATTTTAGGGCTCCACAATTTTTGTGCCCCCCTTGGTGTGGGAATAAATACAGTAGAACCAAGGATAGAATGGAATGAGGACTCCCAAGGATAGAAAACAAGGCAGGAAAAATTGAAGCTTTTATACTCATCTAGTAGTATTCCTTACTAGTTCTAAATGGAAGAGGATAATAGAGCTGTTGGGTGTTCCCAGAAAGCTCATCTCTCCTTTGATAATTTAGACCCAGCTCCAGGGGCTAATGTGATTTTTTTTTTATTATTTATTTATTTATTTATTTCTTTGATTACAGGGGTTCTCTATAGCCCCAGCTGACCTGGAAATCACTTGTAGACCAGGCCGGCTGGAACTATAGGAGATCCGCCTGCCCTCTGTCCCCCAAAGGAGTTCTAGGATTAAGGTGTACGCCACCATGCCTGGCCTATAAATAATTTTTGAGAATCCTTGGCTTAATCTAGTAATTGATTCAGCAGGAATTTTGTACATAAAGATCTAGCAAGTATAAACCAGGCCTCTATTAATGATAAAGTTACTCTTATTGATTCACTTCACTGTGGTATTTAAGGGGGCTAAAAGCCAACCTCATGTAGTTGAGCTATGAAAATGATGTCCTGGTTTTTTTAAAATAATAGCTGTTTCATGGCATGGTGGCACAGGCTGTAATCTGAAGGCCTTAAGGCAAGAGGACAGTGAATTTGAGGCCACCCTATCCTATATGGAAAGATACTTTTTAAAAAAAGGGGATTTGTAGTTGTGAATTACAAAAGAGTAACCAGGATTTTTAATCACAGATTTCCAAGCAGAAAAAGGTTAGTGGGTTTTTTTGTTTTTTTTTGGTCTTTCCAGAAGGGTCTCCTGTAGCCCCCCACCCCCAGCTGTCCTGGAACCTCACTTTGTAGACCAGGTGGCCCTGAACTCACAATATACTCCGCTGCCTCTACCCAAGTGCTAGGATAAAGGTGGTGCCACCACGCTCTGGTGGTCTGGTTTTTTTTTTTTCAGTAGACTTGAAGTAAATGGCTACATTGTGAATCGTTTGGTAATTTACAGATACAAATTTGCTTGACAGATAACTGCCTCAAAAAGAATATATATTTTTGTTAAGTAATCATTTCTCATACTAAAACCAGTGTGAAAATGAAAACTTCAGCATTGCTTGGCCATCTTATTTCAACTACTGCAGATTTTCCCCATTGGGAAGCTTTTTTTTTTTTTTAAATGAAAATTGGTCATTTGAAGATGAAAATCTTTTATCCTTTCTCACAATTTGGTTGTATGTTCGTTCATTCTTACTAAATATTTCGTTAATTTTATTGCAGCTACTTTATTTCTACATCTTAGATAAATGCCAATAAGGAAAACTTGGATCACATTGTTTATTAAATTAAGAAAAGAGTGGTTGCTGGTGAAATTGGAGAGAATTGTGTTTCTTCATATTCCTTTGAATCACAACAGTGCTTGTTGTGAAAGTGTAATTAAATGCTTTGCCCTCTGAAACTCGATTTTTGTACATATGAGACTATTAACATAGAGGTAACTGCTAAGTATGTTGTTCATCTTGTTCTGGGCATTGGAGTTTGAGGTTTTTTGTTTTGTTTTAAACACCTTCAAAATGTGTTCTGTGAAACATTCGTACCTCTTAAGATGTTTTCTTCAGAACTAGATTTGGAATAGATTTGAATTCACTTAACTTTCTCATTTGTATGGTTTGAAGGCTTTGCTTTGTAAAGCTTTGCTCAAAGTGCACTTGTCAATGCTATCATGGTATTCTCAATTTTGTGTGTAAATTTTGTCTGTTTTAGGTGACTTTGACATTAATGGAAGAGAATTTCTTCCATTTTTTTCGCTTCTGAATTTTTATTGGTGTTTCTTTTTCTTTTGGTTTAAAGTAGTAGAGAAACCTACAAATGTATTTTTAATAAGAAAACTTGTAAATTTTCCTGAGCTTCAGTGACAGATTTAGTTCACAAGCATAATTTGGAAGTATTTTGTGTGTTTATACTAGTTTGGATTGTCTAATTATTAGTGGCTCTTTGGAGTTTTTGTTTTATTTTACTGCAACAGTGTTAGGTGAAATGTAGTTTCTAACTTTGTATTCCAAGTTGTCAAAGTATTGACAAAGTCCCATTAGGAAACTTCCACTTTTTTATAGTAATAATTAATGAAGTTAAGGTCAGTCTTAAGCTACTTTATGGAAATATGCAAACATGTATGTTTTTAGGTGGAAATAATCACCTTGCATAAAAATAAGGAAGCACAAAAGCTTTGCTCAGACTCCATTTTGCTGGGTTCTGTGATTGTACAGATGTGGGTCAAGTGTGTAAAAGTATACTTCATTTGAAGAGCACTTGAAAAATAAGTAAAGAGCATGTAAAATAACTACTAGTCAAATTTTGGGGGAAGAATTTTCTGGTGATCACTTTCAATACTTTCCCCACTCAAAAAATTGCCATGTTTAAATTGCTTCACAATTGTTTTACCGGCAGTTCTGTAGTAAGTCCAAACATTTGAAACCAAACACAGTAAAATGGCCGTTGACAGTGTGTCGACAACATTGCCAGAGTCATTTAGCAGTTTTTGTTTATAAAGATGAAGTCTTGAATACTGTTCAATAAACTTGTCACAAAATAAAGGCTGATGCTTTTAATGCTTTTAACTGCACAAAAGAACCTCACTTGAGCTTTAACATCACTTTTTGTTTTGTTTTTAACTCCTGAAAATATTTTGTGCCTTTGGAAATGTAGACTTGGTGGTCTTAGAGGTAACAATTGTTGCTTCTCTTTGTCACTTAATGCTGAAGTGTGGAAAGAAGAGGATGCCTTGGAACGGCAGGGAGGAAACATGATTTTAGGTCAAATCTGTGTTATCTCTTCAGAATTTTATTGTGTGTGTTTTGCTAACTAACGGGTTCATTATGTGGATTTGGAAAGAACTAGAGATGAGATACTCCTTTTCACCAGGAGTCTCCAAGGGGGTCTGTGAATTCCCATTTTCAAATATTGATTACAGTGGAAAAGAAATGTTCAGAGTAGACTTTCAATTTCACACAACTATAAAGCTTTTTCCATTACTATGTGCACTAAGGTGGGGAAAAAAGTGGAACCAAAAACACTGCTTCTGTGTGACATTGATGTTCTAGGTTTTGTCCCTTTTTTATATTGGCTCAGCTAATGAAAATTAGTAAAAAGTTACCAAACTATATATTTAAAAATCTAGATTAAGAGTTGCAAGAACTTTAAGTTCTTGAAAAATGCTTATGTGTTTATTGTTATCATATAAGAGTTTAGCTTGTATTTGAATGTTTAGTTGTTTGAGGAGGTTTGAGCAGGCAGTCTACCACTTAGCTACAGCTCTAGCTTCAGATAATTCCATGTAGCAAGTGAGTCCATAGTCTTACTATATATTTCCCAGGACAACCTAGAACTGGGTATAAGTAGTATTTTTTTGCTTCAGCTTTTGGAGTAACTAGACAACAGACACATGCCACCTGTCTGTGAGCCTTTAAAAAATTATCAAGGTATTTGAAAAGAGAGTGAAATCATTCCACCCACACTTACACAGTGTGGCCCTTATCATCTGAAAGGAGTGGACTCTGATAATGTTTTTCTTGTTCAAGAGAGATCTCTTCTGTAATTGTTTTATACAAGAAATACTATATCGATTATGTACATCTATTACTATTTTCCCAAAAGTAGACCTTTTTAAGGGGATGTTGTAGAATCTGAACTTAGCTTTTGCCTTTCTGTTTATTTATTCTGTTTTTTTTTAAGTGCTCAGTTTCGGTATCTTCTTAGTATAAAATCTGATAGATGATGAAAAGATAACAGTAAAATATTTTGAAGAGTGTATTGTGGTAGCACAATTGCTGTAGTGACTTCTGAGAAAAAGCCTTCTGTTCAACAACATAAGCAACTTCATCTTCTATTGGCAAATAATTCTTCAATGCACTCTTTTGAGCCTGTTGGTGGTGGTTGAGCTACTTAGTGCCTAAGAATCTCAAAAGCATCCTCAAGTATAGCTCCTTTTTTGGATCAGCGTGATTTGCAATAAGCAACCAAAGTGGCATACTTTGCCACATACTGTTCTACCACTGAAGAGTCCATGAGGAGAAATACCCTAACATAAACATTCCAGCCCTGGTTACAGGAGAGTTAACACCTCAAAATATTGAGGCAGTATATAATTAGGGAAAGAAACCTAATTATCCGTGTCCCTTGGTTTCTGTTGCACTTCAGAGACTTCCCTCGAGGAAGTGTTAATGGTTAGTTAGGACAGATTGACTTCAGCAAGTAGTTGTAGAGAAGTGGTAAGTGGCACTGCACAGTATTGGTATTGGCACCCCCACTGTCAGACACTGATCTTGGTAACAGTTGTTTCAAGTCCCCTTTTTGTAATCTGATGGTTTACTGTTTCTTTTTGAAGGGAAGCAAAGATAAGACCATAATAAGTACCCTCAGAGATATATAGCATCAGCTTAACTCATCCCAGGAGTGGCTGGCTGTGTTATGTACAAACTGACTGCCTCTGGGTGTGTCAGTCTCCACACTACCTCCAGTTTTCCCCTTTTACTTACTTCCATAGTAAATCTGCTGGTAACCAGGATAATGATCAGTTCCATTTAGATTACAGCCTCTTAATGAGTGCTTGTTAACTTGAGTGAGTGAGTGAGTGAGTAATAAAAGCCTAGTTATCTAGGGTTCATATTAAATGGTAACCATGTGGTCTGCTGTGAATCATGTGTTAAATCTTTCACACTTCATGAGGACTAAGAAGGATAAAGAATGAGTGCTGGGATTAAAGGCATGCACCACCACGCCTGGCACCTTCATAGACTTAAAGAAAATTTCACATAACTATAGCTGAGTCATAGCTGTATCTTACACTGACAAAATTTTTGAGTGGTGGTGTACACTGAGAACATAGTATAAAAGGAAACAAGCAAACAAAATGCTTGTTTTTCAAGAGATTAAGTGCTTAGTTGTAGTTGTACTTAGAACTTAATGAACCACAGAAACTGGGTAAAGGATTTCATGGTCACTTGCCAAATGATGGCCAGACAGGAACAAGTATAAACCAGTTTGTGTTTGTACTGAAGTCTTCTGTTGACATTTTATCCATTTCCTAGACACATTTTGGAGGGACCTCCATATATCCCAACCAAATGAGTCATTCCAGTGAAGGGAACTGTGTATTCTGAACAATAGTTTGCTTTCCCACAGGCTCTGGTTTGCTGTATTTCTCTCAACTTGTGTACTGGCACACTGGAGATGTAAAGGTTTTTGACAATGCCCCTGACCTAGTGGTGGTCTGGTATTGCCTCACACGCCCCATGTGTGACAAGTATTAAATGTATATAAATTCTTCCAGGATAGGATAGTGATATAAATGACTATACTAGAGATACTTGGTATTTGTCCCCCCCCCTTTTTTTTTCCTCCGATGAAGTCTACTGTATTTGTGCTTGCTGCTCAAAGTTTATCCCCATGGTGAAATTGTATAGATATGGAGTCCATCAAGTTCTCCCTGATCAATAATCAAATGAGAATGTATTATGGATGTAGATTTCTTCCATCAGTGTACAAGTAGAGTTTGTGTAGATCTTGGAGAAGAGGCCACAGTGAACTATTAGTGGCTACCTGGGACTTCAGAGTGGACTGAGTTATGGAATATGAGCTGTTGACAAAACGAGGGGAACAGAGAAATCTCCTTTGTATCAGTTCTAGTTGCCCATGACAAATTTGCCCTTTGGCCTCTGTTCTAGAAAATGAAATTCAGATTATCCTATCTAGTGCTAAACTTCTGGTGAACCACATTCCACTTTCTGGAAACCTAGATTGAGTTTGGATCTTAAGAGAAGCTTGGAACTCAAATGGTTTTCATGTAGCTCCTTTTCCTCTACTTTTTTTTTTTTTTTTTGAAACAGGGTCTCCCTTTAGTCCCAGGTGGCCTGGAGCTCGCTATGTAGACCAGGCTGGCCTTGAACTCAAAGAGATCTGCCCGCTTCTGCCTCCTGAGTGCTGGGTTTAAAGGCATGGCTATCACACTGGGTTCTGCTTTTTTCAGTGTGGTAGATGCTCCACATTACAGTTTGAGAAGAGGGAAAGTCATTACAGCCTGTCATTTAAAGATTTTATTTTTATGTGTATGAGTGTTTTGCCTGCATGTTTGTAAGTGTACTGTGTGCGTGGCTAGTGCCTATGTAGGCCGAAACAGCAACACCCCCTGGAACTGGAGTTAAGGCTGGGTATTTATTAGCTGTCATGTGGGTGCTGAGAACCAAACCCGTCTTCTGCAAGAGCAGCGAGCTAAGCCATCTCTCCAAACCCTGTACTGCCATTTAAATTCTCTGGAGCAAGTAGAGCAGTGGCATTTCTCCTGAGTGTCCCATGAAGCATGATATGAATGAAATGATACTGTGCCAAGACCCACTGGTGCATTTATTTGTGAGCATTAAAATTAAAAGACCAGTTAATGCACCTAAACAGGGTTCCTTCCCATATTTGGAGTGTCTGTCTCCTCTTTCTCTTTCTGGAGAGGGTCTGCCTCTATACTCCCATCTTAAAAAAGGCCAAGAAATGATGAGAGGGTCTATCTCTAAGCCAAACTGTCATTGGCTTGTAACCTACTATATGGCCTAGTTTGGCCTTGAAAACAGTAATCTTCCTGCCTTGGTACTGGGATTTCAGGTATGAGCTATGAGCTTGCCTGGCTACTTTGGAGATGTGCTGCTTGCCTCTCCAAGATACTGGTGGGAAATAGGGGAAGTCACTGGCAGCAACTCTAAGTAAGTGTGGAGAAAAAGCATTGTTTGTTGGAAGGACTTCTCCAGGTCCATGAACTTGTTATATAAAACATTTTTTTGGTTTCTATATTATTTTGTGTGTTTTACATAAATGTAAGTCCACCATATTCATGCATTGCTTGTAGAGGGCAGGAGAGGGCATTGGGTTCCCTTGGAACTGGAGTTAGAGATGAATATTAGCCACAATGTGGGTGTTAGCAACTGAACCCAGGCCCTCTGCAAGAGCAGCCAGTGCTCTGAGCCATCTCTCCAGTGCCAAATGTAAATGATTTTGAAGTGAGCAGGTGAAGTTTTGTTTAGGTCTCTGGTGGAGATCCTCCTTGAATGCCAGTATATCCCTCTTCATATGGAGGTCTTTTTAGGTTAGTTTCTTGTCTATGAAGGGTTGGTTAGAGATTTGTTCAGCTTCATCTAAGCCTTCAGGGATGCTGGAGTTGGATTAGTGGCTTCCAGACTTCTGATCATCACATTACAACAGGATGGGAAACTTGTTTTCTTTGCAGTATTTTCCTACTTTACACGTGTCGCCAGATTCCGTGGCTTCTAGGCTTCTTAGAAGTACATGGATCTAAATAAAATTAATGTTCTAAAATTTTACTTTATGAGCACAATTACTAGTCCTGAATCAAATGTGAATAAAGACACTATGAGGATTTGGAATTGGTTGTGTTGGGGCACACCTTTAATCTAAGTACTTGAGAGACTGAGGCAAGGAGGATCTAGAGTTCTAGGCCAGCCTCCACGACACTGTCTCAAAATTTAAAAAAAAAAGTTTCATTTGTTTGTGACTTATGAGAAACATTTTTGGAATTGCTGATTTAAATTTGGAGAATCCTTAAGTTGGAGATGTAGGGTAAGAACTGGGCTCCCTTCTCCAAATGCCTGGAGGACATGAGATGGGAAGGAGTGGTGTTGGTGGGCATAGTCTTCAATTGGCTATTCAGTGGGAGGTGGTGCTTCCTTTGGGAACCTCTGGAGGATTCCCTGATTGCCTTTCAAGACTTGATCCAGCATCTGTGTGAGCTGCTCCAGCATGCCAAGGTAGGCAACTACAGGTGTGAGAATGACTGGTTTGCTTGAAGAAAGATTCTGCTACACAGACACTTCTGTCCTCTTCCTCTTCCTTGCAGCCTCTCTGTTGCTTCTGTACCATGACCTTGGGAGGATAAAGGGAGGTGGGGATTATAGTCCATTGCCTGGTTAGGCTTTTGTATGTGAAGAGGGTAGTGTTAACTCCAGAGCTTAAAGGACTGGCAAGTGAGTTTCAGGCTATCTGGCACTGAATTGCATGCAACAACCCAAGAGGAAAGATCTGTTCTTGTATTTTGGAAGAGCAGAGTTAGAACCTGCCAAGGCAAGGCAAGGAAAACACTGAAAAATGAAGGGCATATCACTTTCTGTTAGCAGATTTGATCTTTTATCAACAGTGGTTATGTGGTAACCTTTCTTCCAGGATAAAGAGTAAGCTTTTTAGCATTTAGTCTTATTCCTTAGTTTTAAACTTACAGAGGCCACCTACATCATTACTCCAGATTCCTTATAAGCCTGGTTCAGCGCAATGATGGAAACCTCTCAGGTGTTTTGAGTGTCCATGGTGTATAGATGTCTGCCGTCTCTCAGATAAAGGGACATTCTAAAATTTGACATTTAGATGGGTGTGATGTATAATTGAGGCAGAGGATGGAAGATAAGTAGATAAGGCTAATCTTGACATCCTGTCTACTTTGAGGTTAGCATGGGCTATTTGAGACACTTTCTAAAAAGGCAAGGAGCTTGGGAAACAATACAACTGTGTTATAAACTATACTTAAAAGTAAAAAGTTAAGTGCAGGAAAGAACATTAAAAAGGTAGCATATATGAATTAGGCCTGAAAGATGATAGCCAAGGTGCTGATAGCAATTCAAGCACATGTGCTAAGCACTCTATCAAGGGGGCATACATTATTCACATTAATCTTGAGAACTCTGAAAGCTGAAGAACTTGAGAGGCTTAATTATTGTGCCCAAGTTATATAGTCAAGATGTCTGTCGGTTGCATTAATATCTTGACTAGGAAGAAGTAACAGTGGTCACTGTTGAACCCGTCTAAGAAACATGGCGAATATAAAAAGGTTCATGAGAGAAGAGTTTTACTACAATCCACAGCATTGTAAACTAGATGGGGAATCCAGATATTTGTACTCTGGTTGTCATTATTAGCCACATACACGGCATTACCAAGTTATGTCTTTCGTCTGCCTTGGGTTGAGGAATGTGGACTAGAGGATCACTTGGTTCTATTTTACAAATTACTGAAGTGAGAATGGATTTTTGTCTTTGTGTGTATGTGTCTAACAGTCTTCATTATGGACTTGAAATTCTGCCTCAGCCTCCCAAGTCCTGGAACTGCAGGTTTGCACTGCCATATCCAGGTATTAGTCCACTTCTTTAAGGATATGTAAAAGTACCTTTCATTTAGGGCTTACAATTTTTTGTGATTGGCTGTGGGAATAAATACAGGAAAACAAGATAGAATGGAATGAGACTCCCAAGTGATAGAAAACAAGGCAGAAAATGGAGCTTTTATACTCATCTAGTAGTATTCCTTACTAGTTCTAAATGGAAGAGGATAATAGAGCTGTTGGGTGTTCCCAGAAAGCTCATCTCTCCTTTGATAATTTAGACCCAGCTCAGGGCTAGATGTGATTTTTTTTTTATTTATTTATTTATTTATTTATTTTTTTGATACAGGGTCTCCTATAGCCCCAGCTGACCTGGAACTCACTCTGTAGACCAGGCTGGCCTTGAACTCATAGAGATCCGCCTGCCTCTGTCCCCCAAGAGCTAGGATTAAAGGTGTACGCCACCATGCCTGGCCTATAAATAATTTTTGAGAATCCTTGGCTTAATCTAGTAATTGATTCAGCAGGAATTTTGTACATAAAGATCTAGCAAGTATAAACCAGGCCTCTATTAATGATAAAGTTACTCTTATTGATTCACTTCACTGTGGTATTTAAGGGGGCTAAAAGCCAACCTCATGTAGTTGAGCTATGAAAAATGAGTCTGGTTTTAAAATACATAGCTGTTTGCATGGCATGGTGGTACAGGCCTGTAATCTGAAGGCCTTAAGGCAAGAGGAAAGTGAATTTGAGGCCACCCTATCCTATATGGAAAGATACTTTTTAAAAAAAGGGGATTTGTAGTTGTGAATTACAAAAGAGTAACCAGGATTTTTAATCACAGATTTCCAAGCAGAAAAAGGTTTAGTGGTTTTTTTTGTTTTTTTTTTGGTCTTTTCCAGACAGGGTCTCCCTGTAGCCCCAGCTGTCCTGGAACTCACTTTGTAGACCAGGCTGGCCTTGAACTCACAAACATCCGCCTGCCTCTACCTCCCAAGTGCTAGGATTAAAGGTGTGTGCCACCACGCCTGGTGGTTTGTTTTTTTTTTTTAAGATTTGAAAGAGGAATAGTTTCACAGATTACAGGTAATTTAAAGAGAACTTGCTTGACTCAGAAGGTAGAACCCTGAAGGTAGTCATAGTGGTATCCAGCACTTGGGAGGCAGAAGTAGTACAATATGAAAATACCTTGTCTTTAAATTAAAAAGAAAAAATTTAAGCCAGGTGTGGTGGTGCAAGCCTTTAATCCCAGCACTTGGGAGGCAGAGACAGGTAGATCTTTTTGAGTTCCAGGCCAGCTGGGGCAGACCCTATCTCAAAAAGAACAAAAAAATTCCAAAGGTTCAGGATGTAGCTCATTGATAGAACACTCGTGTAGCATACACAGGATCTGAGTTTGATTGACTCTCAGCACTACAGAAAAGAATATTGTTTTGGGTTCTTTTTGAGGCAGGTTCTCTCTGTAGCCCCAGCTAGCCTGGAACTCCATCTATAGACCATGTTGGCCTCAGAGATCTGCCCGCCTCCACCTCCTGAGTGCTGAGATTAAAGGTGTGTGCCACTACACCTTACTGGTTTTTGGTTTTGAAAGGGGATCTCATGTAGCCCAAACTCACCTTAAACATTAAAAAAAAAAAATTTGTGTGTATGATTGTATTGCCTGCATATATGTAAGTACACCCATGTCGTGCAGTATGCAGTACCTGCAGAGGACAGAAGAGGGAATTGGATCCCCTGGAACTGCCATGTATGTGCATGCTGGGAATTGAACCTTGGTCTTCTGAAACAACAGCTAGTGTTCTTAACCATTGAACCATCTCTTCAGCCCTTGTACTTAAACTCTTGATCCTGTAGGCTCCACCCAGGTGCTGGAATTAGAGATGTCAGATCATCCCCTGTAAATACTCCCAATTATTAAGCCCCTCCCCCCTCATTAAAGTGACTTTCCACTGAAAAGGAAAATGAGACAGGTGAGGGGTGGGGGTCTTGAGTCTGGGTTCTAAAAGAAATGGATGGAATACAATGAGATAAAATGGTACCAGTAAGGAAAGAATTCTATATAGTCCACCAGAAAATAGGGTCTAGCACAAGAATCTGCCTGTGTTTGGCCCACATCATTGGCCTTTATGGGAGAGCTTTAAGAAGCCAGGGCTCTCTACGTTAATGAGCACTGCTGATGCTTTTGTCAGGGAAAGGGCCTGTAGATTTCATTTCCTATTTTATTGTGAAGCTCAGTAAGCAGAAGTTTTAACAGGAGTTCAGTACTTATGTAATTTGTGTGTGTGTGTGAGAGAGAGAGAGAGAGAGAGAGAGAGAGAGAGAGAGAGAGAGAGAGCTTGGTCTCCTTGTAGCCCACGCTGGCCTGGAACTCAAAGAAATCCGCCTGGCTCTGCCTCCGAGTGCCCAGTACTGGGATTAAAGGTGTGTGCCAACACACCTGGCTAGTATGTACACTTTAAGTGTACTAGAGAAAAGTGTATTAGATAAAAATAGGTGCAAACCCTCTGGCCTAGGTTCCTACCATGATAAAAAACTTGCCCATTTGTTCTTTCCTAGAGTTCTCTGCCTTTCCTCAAGTCAATATCCACCTCTCCTTGGTGGAAGAGAGGACACCTGAGATTAGTTTTTGTCTATTCTAAAACTTTGTAAGCAGAATCTATGTACTTGACCCTTCAGATCCGTCTGTGTTACAGATGCTATCTGGTTGCTGACTAGTTTTCTATAAATTCCATTCTGTTGAGGTACTCTAGAGGTGTTTCAAGATTTTGGCTATGTTGAATAAGACTGCTATGTATATTCTTAAGCAAATCTTTGCAGCCATGAGGTCTTCAAACTTTTAGGTTAAAATCTACCAGTTGGATTACTCTTGGCCACGTCTGTATGGTTTTCTGATAACTTAGGAAGATTATTTTCCAAGGTAGTAGTATATATAGTGCTTTCACTATTGGTGTGTGTGTGCCACATCCCTGCCAACATAGCCTTGCTGGTCTTTTGTATTTAGCTGTTGTGGTGGTGGGGGGTTGTTTTGTTTTTTCATGTGTAAGAGTACTATCTGCATGTAGGTTGGTGCACCTGTGTCATGCAGTGCCGTGGAGGCCAGAAGAGGGCGTCGGGTTCCCCTAGAACTGGAGTTAAAGATGGTTCTTAGCCGCCATGTGGGTGCTGGGAATCGAACCCGGGTCCTCTGCAAGAGCAGTTGGCGCTCTTAACCACTGAGCCATCTTTCCAGCCCCGTGGTGGGTTTTTAACTATGTCATTGTAGTGTTGTTTCTTTCCTGCATTTCTCTAGTGTTGGCTGTTTATCATTTGCTTATTCCTTAAACATCTATGAATTGTCTAATCAAGTCTTTTATCATTTTAAAATTGGTCATCAGTAATGTGGAATTGTAGGTATCATACATTGAAGTTTTTTTGTCAGGGGTTTATTTGCTTTTTGGAATGCTAGGGGTTGAACCCAAAGCCTTGCTTGCTTACACTTAGGCAAACACCACAACTAAGCTACATCTCAGCACTGCAATTAAACCTCAAAACTCAGTTGTTACGAGATCAGAATAGGGAAGTTTTTTTTTTTTGGTCTTTTTTGAGACAGGGTCTCCCTTTAGTCCCAGCTGGCCTGGAGCTCACTATGTAGACTAGGCTGGCCTTGAATTCACCAAGATCCACCTGCCTCTCTGCCTTCCCAGTGCTGGGATTAAAGGTGTATACTACCATGCCCAGCTGATTTTACTTATTTTGATTTTATGTGTATAACTATTTTGCCTGCATATATGTAAGTATATCTATGTCACATAGTGTCTGTGGAGGCCAGAAGAGGGCATCTGATCCCCTGGAACTGGAGTTAGGAATCTTGTTGTCTGCCATGTGGGTTCTGGGAACCCAACCCAGGTCATCTCGAAAGAGCACCCAAGGCCCTTAGCTGCTCAGTCATCTTTCCAGCCCTAGAGTAGGAAGATTTATTGCTGGGCCTTAATTCAAATGAAAAAGGCCTGAAGATATGAGTTGACCAAATAGTTCCCAGAAGCAACTTAACGCCCTGAGCAGTAGTACAAGGGAATAGAGAGAATATATAGTGCTAGTTCACAGGAGCCCACAGTTAAACAGAAAGGGAAGGAAAGTCAGAAAATTTTGGTTTAGTGATTTCAGTGTTAAACTTGATTGCTGAGTATCTACTGTCTACCATAGGGTGGGTACTGATGGTATAGACATACCAGACAGGGTTGCTGCTCTTATAGCTTGCTTTCTGGGCTGTTCATGGAAGAAGACAGATAGTAGATAGGCATTGAGATGGAGACTGGAATTGACACTGTCAGTGTGAATCAGAATAGACAACCAGGTGGCTAGGCAACCACTTACACAAGGATTAGGTGTCGCTAGCCATGTTTAGAAATTTGGGTTTTAGCTGGGCATGGTGGCTTTAATCCTAGCACTCAGGAGGCAGAGACAGGCGGATCTTTGTGAGTTCAAGGTCAGCCTGGTCTACAGAGTGAGTTCCAGGACATCTGGGGCTACAGGGAGACCCTGTCTCGAAAAGATCAAAAAAAAAAAAAAAAGTTTGGATTTTATTTTATTCTTTTTTTTTTAATTTGTTTCTGTATGTGTATGAATGTACTGTCTGCATGCAAGTGTGTACACCCGTGTCATGCAATGCTGTGGAGGTCAGAAGATGGTGTCGGATTGCCCTGGAACTGGAGTTCTCCTGGAATTGGAATTTCAGACGGTTCTCAGCAGCCATGTGGGTGCTGGGGATTGAACCCGGGTCCTTTGTAAGAGTGGTTGGTGCTCTTAACCGCT